>OY974083.1:9993606-10343018 GCA_963854165.1 Sylvicola cinctus
TGGCCTGTGGAGTTGAATGTGTGTGTGTTTGTGTTAGAAAATAACATGGATTTAGTAAAAATAAAACAAAAACGTAAATATCAAACAATAGAAGAGTTCACTGAATATAATGAATATGTAAAGAGGCTCGCGATTTATTCCAACTTGGAAACGGTACATATGCGTTTAAACGGCTGCGCTTTGTAATATATTGTGTCACCCCGATTGTTAGCCGTAATATAAATACTGTAACAAGCCAAATGTGTGTAATTTACTCGCCCCTTCCTCCATTTATTTCATTCCAATCAACAACTGATATTAATTATGCTTCCAGGGTTCTTTTTTTTGTTTGATTTGTTTGGCTGTACAACATTTAGAAAAGGGTCCACTCATTTAAATTGTATTTACTGTGATTTAAAGAAGCGCTCTCTCTCTCCCCATTAAAATTCCGACGATAAACAGTCGATCCTTCCAAGCCGACTATTGAAATGACACTAGTTTCAACATTTGCAGAAACATTGAAACTTCGTCCTTTTCATTAAAAATGATCACACAATTAAACGGACGCTGTTGTAGTAACAACTACCACATAAAGAACAAAGCGTCCACATATCACAGCAGCCCAACCCGTATCCGTTTCCACATATAAATGTAACAGCAACAATAAGCGTACAACATATTGGTCATAAATTCGCCCCCTTTCTTTTTTATTTTATTTAATACAGATCCATCTCATTTCTTTAATAATATTCAAAAGCGGTCTATTGTTTAGAAGTGCCATACAGCGGATTGTTCTACATAAAATGTACTATAACAATGAGCTTCAATACATAATATTCTTATGTACAATGTGACAGTTTTGTAATCATGCATGCGCATACAAAATGCGTACCAAACACAATCCTGATTTTGTGCCGTTTCCCCCCTCCCCTCTTCCAGTTAAATCTTAAGCCATGAACGCCGAAGAGTGTACACTGTAGTTCATTGTGCCAGTACACAATTAGACTGCGTCTGCCACTTCAAAAATATAAATACTATGACGGGGTCCTAAAATGTATTCAATATAATTTGCCCCTATGGCCTATTTTTATAATGAATGAATACAATGTATTGAATAGTGTTTCTGTAACAAAAACTTCAAACAATAATGATGAAATCCCTAATGAGGCCGGAGATATTCATAGACAGCGTCGAACTCAAACTGATATGGGGAAAAAAAAACAAAACATTGTGTTGCACATTCAATTAGAAGCACAATCTATGCCGACGTTTAATTGATGTTCTTGAGGGCACAATATGGAGTGTAGCAACCCTAACAATATATAATACCAACCGTTTCAAGTACTTTATTGGAATTAAACGCACTTGGAGTGTACTTGTCTTTTTTTAATTCATTCAACTTTATGCGACAATGTAACAAGGGGTCCCTACATTTTGAAAACCCAAACTGTCACAATTGAAGTAACTTTTTGAACGAAAACACTTCAACACCAAAAGCCGCCAAATAATTATATTTTTAATAAAAAAAAAAAAAAAAGGAAAAAAAATGCAGTGAACTCTTTTGAATTGAATGTTTTAGTTCCAAATTAAATTATCATTCCTACCTGCTAAGCAGTATCCACACGCACTCTCACCATCCGGATGCTTTTCGCGCATGTGAATCTCCAACGTCTCCTGGTACTTGTAGTGCCAATTACATTGCGGACATTTCAACGTTTTGCAGGAGTTACGCGTGGAAATTTGAACGCCACTATTAAGACGGGCTGAATTTAAAATCATTTCACATCTGTAAGACAAAAACAAAAAAAAAAAATATTTAAAATGAAAAAATTAAATTGCAGTTTGAACAAAATCCATTTGCCAAAATACCAAACAACCCTTACCTAGCACAATCCACCCCCAACGGACGACCATTGATATGTTCGGGACACGCACCAATTGTGAAACTGGGTGCCGCCGCTGCGGCTGCAGCCGCTGCTGCTGACACCGCCGCCGATGTGGGTGACATGTTAAGGCTACTGCTGGATGATGGCGTTAGTTGCAGGGCGTTGGGCGACTTTGTGGGTGTGTGCGGCGATTTTATTTGTATGCACGCCATTTCGCATTGTTTGCAGTCGATGCCCTTGGCAAGTGGATGATCGGGACATGTGGGGACAGCATTTTGTAGATCGGCAATATTGGCTATGGACAAACCGGTGCGATGTTGTTGCTGTTGCTGCTGCTGCTGCTGGTGTTGTTGATGTTGCTGATGCTGTTGTTGGATGTAGTCGCTGATCATTTTTGTGCTTGTCGAATTGGGGCAATTTGAGGGCACCAATGCGTTTGCTTGCATTGCCGCTTGGACGGCGGCTGCAACAGCTGACTGTTGTTGTTGTTGTTGCTGTTGGTGGTGATGTTGTTGTTGTTGCAATTGGGAGAATAGTGTGGGCGACGATCGTTGACTGTTACTGGCCGTATGGTGGTGATAATCGCCGATACCACTGCTTCCGCTGATATTGTTGCTGCCAATGCCGTTGTTGTTCTCGCTAACTGTTGATGACGACGATGAGGGTGTTTTGCCGGTGGTGGTCGTACATGTAGCGGCAGCCCCACTGTATTCGCTGATACGATTCAAATTTGGCTCATTCAATATTGATTTGTGCATATCTAATGGCTCTAGGAACGATATTTGTGGCTTCTCATCCACATTTCTTTGTATAATGGCACTCGAGTATTCACGATTGAGCAGCATCTTCTCTGACTCTTGGAGATTCAATGTGTGCTCATTGTTTGCATGCAAACTGAAGGATTTTGTGTTGCCAAAACTCAGTTTGCATATGAAACACATTAAGATCGGTTTCGATATTTTATTTGGTTCGATTATATTTACGGTGGCATCTGTGGCGGTTACAACACGAAATGAGTGTATTTTTGGATTATTTGATTGTTGTACACCACCTGGAAAGGAGGTTGAAAAGGAGGACGTGTAAAATTATAATTTGAATTAGATTTAATTGTTTCGCCTTTTTTTTTATGATGATGAAGAACATCTTTTAAGGATTATAAATGACTTACCCGTTAAACAGTTATCCGATATATTTGATATTGAGTCATTCTCAGAGTCAATGATGTATGCACTCCCATCGGGATTGTAAACAATTTTACCCTGAAAACTCTCGACATCCGAACAGGACACTGGTGATGCATCATCTGAATCATAGTCCTGCAAAAATACAATGAAACAAATCAGTTAATAATTTGCAAAAGGATTTAATTGTCATAATTAAAACATTTAACAAATACTACTCCACTAAAAAGTTGATAAAACAGTTGCTACTGCTGTTTAAATTGCAATTTCATGCCCACTTAAAAGAAACCAATAAAATTTGCATCAATTTAACACTGCATTGTGTTGTTGGTTTAAACAAATTAACGTATTATGAATGCAACGTAAGAAAGTGCACCGCACTGCTCCCACAAAGAGCGACCATTTCATATTGGGTGTTAATGAGCAGCTTAATGCATTTCCGCTAACTAATTGCATTGTTCGGACAGTGCACAATACACACATGAGTACATTTGAGGCAAGAGAATATTTAAAGGCTTCTACGAATAAATATGCTACTTGAAGAACTAATTGCAGAAAATGATAGGGGCGAAAAAAACTTAAGTTTTTGCACAAACAAACCCGTTGCAAAATAGTTGGTGGTGGCTGTGCAGGAAGAAGGTGAACACAAGTATCATTTACGACACGGAACTAATTGTTCGGAACGCATATGCAATTTTGTCGGGTTAACCAGGCGATCACAATTCTCAGCTCAATCTCACATGTAAGTAATACATTATAAGACAACCGACACCGCATCAACAAGCAGCAACATTTATTGCACATTTAAATGACCGTACAGTTCCAGACATGATGCATATTATTGCACATATTGAAGGCGCTACAATGCAAAAAATACTTTGAACTCGCGCGCTTGGGTATTTGCATTGCAAGAGACCGCGAGAGTTTTATATTATCGTTTTTATGAGGGACCCCAGACCACAGTGAGACTATTAAAATGTCGGAATGCGCCGCGAATGCCATAATAATTTAAGGTGACTCAATATAAGATTTGGTGACCCCCGGAACTGGCGCTTTACATTTAATTGCATATTGGTTGTAAGACTTGGAGTTTTAAAATCGATTAACCCTTAAGACCTTACAAAATGTTGAACAATAATATTAATTAAACATTCGACATAGACGATTCAGTTATTTAACGTAATAAAGTACTTTTCGAAACAAATTAAATAATAATTAGATTTAAATGCGAGGGCAGATTGATAGGTTTTTACATTTTTCGCATAGTAACTTTAAAAACAATCAAACCATCTCTTTACATTCTACTTTCAAAATTGAAGTAAGCTATACGTCATTAATATTGAATGCAGACAACCCCGTGAATTCCGAAGAAAGTGGAAGAAAATGTGTTCTCATAAAGGGTAATTTCGATAAAACCCCTAAATGTATGCAATCTTTTTATTAATTATTTGTCAAACATTGTATTAATCAATTAAAAGGCGCAATTGAGTGATTTAACAAGTCAGCAAGTACTCAACTTCAAAATACCAAATAAGCGTGCAGCCATTAAAAAAGATCGACATAAAAAACAAAACGGAATTTAACCAAGTATGCGCAGTAAGACTGCAAGTATGGGGATGCTGATTGCTGTACATGCCACAAAGTGCGCCTCCCCATACAACATAATTTTAGTTCCCACAATTCAATTTAGACCTAGCAACAACAACAACAAAAAAAAAACAAAACAAAAAGGAGGCCGACACACACACAAAACAATATCGCCAAGAATAAAACTAAAAAAACAAACGCAACAGATAAATAGCTATGGCAAGGAATATGGCGCACTGAACTAACTTAAAGTACCAGCTATTTAAGCCATATGTACTTAATGTGGGTACCCGGACGGAGGGAACCGAAAGATGTAGGTAAAATGGGCGTGCAAATATACATAGGTTTGTGTATCAATTGGCAATATCTTTTTCTTTTCTTTTTTCAATATAAATGTATCCTCATGTGTCCTCATACGTCTTGCGGGTATTACGATTTGTGTGTGTACACACACACACACACATACTACTCCCATCCCATATTATTGTCCACAAAGAATCCGCGCAATCACCGAAAGCATAATGCAAAAGCAACAAAAAATAAATAAAAAGACACGGTAACAAAACAAAAAAAAAATGCCGCACCGGCATGCATGCACATTGCACACACAATAAAATGAAATGCACGCACGCGAATAAGAACAAGTAGTGTATACCGTCAGCAGGAGGAGGCATCCACTCTCTGCACACACAATCTATTATACATGGCCTCACAGAAGCGCGGTGTGCATTCATACATTGAGCGTACAAAAAGGTAAGCCTAATGTGTGGAATATATGCACGGTGGAATGAAATTGCGTGAAACCCCCTCCCCCCCCCACACTTAAATACACTCGCATTGTATTATATGTTAGCTCAACAGCAGCGTGTAGTTTTATGGCGTACAATTTGCAATGACACAGTTTGTGGTGACAATAAAATGGGTTAGCTTGGGAGGATGGTGATGTAGTAGGTTTGGAATTAGATTGAAAATATTTAAAGATAACTGGGTAATACTTAGGAAGTAATCAAGTATAAAAAGCAATTGAATTTGTTGTGCTTTTTATAAATATTACACCTTTTCTAGAATACATTCTGGGGTTTTAATTGGAGAAGCTGTTGTATGGAGTTTAAGAGCCTGAATGTAGTCTAAAACTGGTAAGTTAGGTTTTTAAAATAAAGCATTTTAAATGAAGTCAATGGAAAATTAAATTAAAATTTAAGTTTCTGCTTTCTGTTAAGCCACCTAAATGTAGTCTATCTATATATTATATATATAAAAGGTAATGTATGTTTATTTGTATAGACTCCTAAACCGCCCTACGAATTTTTCAGGGTTAATTTAGTTTAGTCCAGGAATGGTTTGGTGCTGATCGAGTGGATACCATTTAGCAACTTTTAAAGCACTTTGTTTTGTAGTTTACAAACAAATAATTTTAATAATTTGGACAGAAAGAACCAAAAATATTGTTTAATAATGAAATTTAATTTCACATTTTACATTAAAAACATGTTTTTCCTTGGGCCTAGCAACGCGCTAATAATAAATAAAAAACGAAAACACTATGAAGGCTTCTCCCCACACAAAACCGTCTTAATACCGTTGCCAAATTTTATTTATTTCCGCTTTTGTTACGACGTATGCACAAATAAATTAATTACCCAAACAACACAATGTTGTAACAAAAAAAAAAAAAAAATACAACCATCTGACTCACGTCGCGTCGCCACACAAATACACTGCATTAATTTTCCAAGAACTGTATTTTTATTTTAGAACTGTATCATTAAAAAAACGTAATTAAGTTTTAGAATGATTTTAAATTGGGACGCCAGGAAGCACAAAGGAACGCCCTTAAACAGCAACACAAAAAAAAATTAAAAATGTGTGTGGAAAAAATGCGCCGAGGTACTAATTTGCCAAAACTATAGGCACCCAAAATGAAATTTCTACAACACAATGATGTGAGGTAGCATCTGCATCAAGAGTGCGGTTGGGTAGAAATTAGGAACACACTCGTGTAAATATATAATATGCTGCAGCATTTAAAAACATAAAATGCAATCAGTTATGGATTTGCAAAAATTTTCGAGGTAAATTTGCTTGCAGCCATTGCACATTGTGTGTGTGTGTGTGTCGCCATCCATTGCGATTAGGGGATGATGATGATGATGATGATGATGATGGGATGTGGCGCGCATCTATTGTGCAATTATTTGTTTTGTATATTAACAAATGTGCAGCATAATATATTATATCGACGCTGATATTAAATCGAACATGAAGAAGATGATGAAGGAGATGAGGAAGGGCGAAACATTAACGCGCTCAACAAACAATGCCGCATCCATGAATTTTAGTTTAAACGAACTAACTGTACAATGCATATAACGAGAGGAGTATGTTGCATTATTACATAATGAGGCTGCAGCTAGATCGGTTTATTTACTTCCGGTTTTTCCAAACGCATTATGCAGCTGATTTCTGCACAATGTTTGTGTTCGTGTGTGCGTTTTGTTGATAATTATTTAACAAACATTAACACAAATGCACATTGTAGGACATTTATAAAGCAAATGATCAATCATAATGTGGCTCATTATGCTTGAATGCGCGAGTCTGACACTTTCCATCAATTTAAAAATCGATTTTTATTTATGCGCTTATCGTTGTTGCGGAATTTTATTGACATTATTTTTGTTGAATATCAAAATAATGTAAATTGAACGGGACACCACTTTGTGCGGTAAATGCATGCACCAGTGCGATGCAACGTGTACTGTACATTGCACAGTTGCAGCCACATTTTGTTTCGATCCAATTTATTGAGAAGCATTTGTTAATTTAAAACATTTAATTGCATTTCATTTCAATATTTAATTGCACAAAATGTAATAAGTTAACACAGCCAAGGCTAAAAGTTAATTGCCTCAATAAAATAAAATAACTAATTAACAATTAAATCGTTTTATTGTTATTAACATTTTTTTTTTTTTGTGTAAATCGAATTACCATTTAAATAATTGGGATTTTTTAATTGCGGAAACAAATGCAATTACAATTAATAAAATTTTCATGGTGGTAACGTTTGTTATTTAATAATTCACTCAATTTAATTATTTTCAAGACATTTTAATTACAAATTTTGTATAACAAAAAAAAAGAAGATCAGCAAACACTTTGAAATATTATATTATTGCCAATGAGAGAAAAGGATAACAAAAAAACTGGTAAAAAAAAACAACTTCATCTGGTGTAAAATGCAGCAACAAAAAAAAGCACTAAATGTGCCGCCGCAATGGCAATTAAAATAGTGGATAAATGGATGGAGGTGCCCCTACGGAGTTATTTCTACGGGTAGCTCGTAAAATTTGACGTGTGCCGACCGCAAAGAGCATGGGCAACAAATCACGTGTCATGAATCATCGCCCGGTTTGAACCTGAAGGTGCATCCGTGTAGCAATGGGAAATGGCTATTCAAATCATAACCAGGTGGTTGATAAGAATTATTATTATAAAAAACGTATAAAAAATAAGTCATTACAATTATTGTCAATTTAATTTAAGTCGAATTAATTTTAATTAAAAATCTGAAGCATTTTTTAATAAAAAAATTAAGAACAATTAATATTAATTAATTAAAATTATAAAAATAAAAGTATTTAGTCACAATGAAGCCAATTTAAAAAATGTGATGCCATTTATTTAGGCACGTTGTGTAAAGTGTTGTCAGTTACAATAATGCAACAATGCACCCAGACTTGTTTAATTGGAATGCATTAAATACATTTAAATCAATTTTTGTATTAAAGCTCTTGACAAAATAAATGTAAATGTGTTTAATTGCTTACGACCTAGGACATTTCTGTAATATTCAATTAGACTATGTATAAAAATACAGTAGAACCTCATTAAGTTGGAAAAACATTGTATAGAATTTATTTGTGGAATACAAAGTTGACAAGTATGTACTTAATAAACAGCAAATTGAAAAATAATTAAAATTGTAGAATGCACTTTAGTAGTAATACGAGTATTTTTGCAACTAAATATTAAACTATTTTTTTTTAAATTAAAACTTTTGACAAATTTTAATCTTAAGTGAATTTTTAAAAGCCAAGGTTTTTATTTATTTAAGGCTAAAAATGAATAAAAATTATTATGACACCCCCTAAAAAATCAGACCATTTGGATGACATCCAATTTTTGAAATTGCGAGGTCCTAAACTTAACAAATTTTTTTGTTCACAAATTTCAAGTTCTACTGTAGTACATTGAATTGCAATTTTAATAGATGATTTAAGAAAATAACATGATTTGTAATTTACATGACACTTATGATTTTTTTTTAAATTAAAGACTCTCTGTGGGTTCATCAGTTGCCCCCACACCGGTTAAATTTCCCCATAACATTAAGGTGGAATCACTAAAGGGCATTCACAGAAAAATGGCCTCAACTTGAACTGTGTGCTGTTTTTCTCCCGCTCCCCCCCCCCCCCCAAACAACGTTTTGTTTCTACAAAATATAAAATAATGCTCGTTGTGTTTTTTTACTGCCCGTTGCTGTTGTTGTTATTGTTTCTTTTTGTGTATTTTTTTTTATTTGGTTCACATTTTTCATTTTGTAGCTAATTCTTTTATGAAAATACAAAGAATTGAAATCGGTTCCGGTTGCGGTGAACTATCCAACTGGAACATAATGTATTTAATGAACCCCAGAGAACACAGATCGCGAGGCTAACACACAGTACGTCCATGCACGCTTCGACGTATTTTTATTCTTTTCACATTATTTTTGGTGTATGTGCCATCGCAAACATACGAGTAAGTACATACACGTATAACAAAGTGATAGAACAAGGTAGTAAATACAACTGATGTGAATATAGTGCACAAATAAAATAAAAAACGCGTCTATTTTGTTACAGTTAAAAAGTTGTTCCATTCTTTTATACCCAAAAAAAGAAGCATGGGGTAACCGAAATTTTTACAATAATACCCAACTATTGTAATTTCAGACCTCAATTCTAATTTTAGAAATAATTAATGAAGAAAATAAGGAATTATTTTTGTTTCCTTTTATTTTTTCTTCGTCTGCATAACAAATGTTGTACCTTATTAATCACGTACAATAATATGTGAGCGCATATTTGAATGAATATTCACATACAATAAGAAACAAATGTCAAACAGTGCAGCTACTAAGTAATAAAATCAAAAACGCCTGAATGTAGTCTTGAAATATTGTTAATTTTGAAAATGACTTTAAAAATCGCGTTTAATTTAAAACATTGCAAAAATTGAGTCAAATATTATATTAAGTGACACTTTTTGAATGAATTAAAAATGATACAATCAAACAACGGAAACATGTAATGTGATTTTAAATACATATAATATAAAAATAAATACAAGTAACTTCAAATTAATTGGTGTAGTACGGGGACCTGCACAATTAAATCCAACAAAAAAAGAAAAAAGCAATTACAGTAAACTTTTTAACAATTGAATTGAATGCAATTAATTGTGCTGTGATTTTAAATGTAGATAAACCCAAATGCATATAAAAAATGCCATTATTAATTGAGCAGCCTTAGTAATTATTTGTGTTTTCATAAATTTGAGGTAAATAATTGGCCACAAAAAAAAGCAACAATAATTAACAACAACAATGAAAAGGGAAATTACAGCAACGAAAAAAATTAATTACAAACAATAAAATTGTACCGAATATCTGTCACCACTTTGGACCTCAATTTATCGGCGCACTTAAACCTTAAACTATTCTGATTTTGATGATATATTTATTAGGCGTACTATGCGATTGAGTGAATTCGTTCAAAATTACTGGCAATTATCGTGTGAAAAATGATTTTAAGTTAATAAAACACAAAAAACAAAACTGATGATGATTGCACGCGTACAAAAGCCCACATTTATTTAATGTTAAGCAAGTTGGGGCCCCATGATGTTCAACGCTGTATAGAGGCGCACTCAAAATGACGCGACCGTGTGTCGTGTAATTAAAATAATTACAATAATTAAAATCATCATAATTAAAATAATTACAATTAATAGGATGGTTTTGGTTGGCGTTTTGCATTTTACACACAACACACTGACGCATTCCCGGCAATAAAAACAACAATTAGCCAACCAACCTACATGTGGATTGTATCACAGTTTGTGTGTGTTGTGTGTGTGTGTGAGGAACAACAACAAAAATTAAATAATAAAAACGCATCAAATGTAATTAAAAATTCGTTGCCGCGGTTTCTGTTTTGTGTCGTTTTTTTTCCCCTGTGTGTTCAATCTATACACATCTTCCATCATTTTTTTTTGTTTTTTTTTTTTTTCATTAATTTCAGACAACAAAGAAAATTTAATTGAACTGGTACAGTGAAAAAAAACACAATTTATTATTTACAAAAAAAAAAACTGACTATTTAGTTTCGTTTTCAGTGTGTTTCTCTCATTTCGATTCGCTCATTTCTTTAGACGTACGAGCTCCTCTACACACATAAATGTTATACTGTAAGACACTTGTTGTTGTTGTTATTTTTATTGTTGTTGCATATTCTGTACATATCTCAGTGTGTAATTTTAATTTTTGTATTGCCGGTGTTTTGTTGTTATTGTGTTGTTTTTTTCATTCGTTGTGTTCTTTTTTTTTTTTGACAGGCCCAACAATTAATTTAATTAGTCGTCTGTGGTTTGTTTTTCTCCTCGTTGCCCCCACCACTTTGTTGTTAAATTAATTTTGTAGTACATAATATAATATAACGTAGTGTGCAATAATAAGTTTGGTAGAGTGACTGACTGGTGTGCATTGTTTAAAAAAAAAGATCAGATGGATTGTGTTGGCTATAAATCGACAAATTACAAATTACAATGCAAATGGGAATTATTTACCAAAAAAAAAAAAAAAAAGGAAAACTATAATGAAACACGCTTATGATACATTTAAGCCACAAAAACCAGATGTTGTTTGCTTGCAATTTATTTTCGGAGATTAAACACAAAAGCTTTAGCCATTTATTTAAAATATTTTGAACAATGGATTAAAATTTTTAATTATAAAAAAATTTGCTTGAAGTTATTCATTAAATGACCTTGACTTAATTTAAAGAGTCCAAACTTGAATATTTTAACAAACTTGACTTAACTTCTTGTGCAAAAAGTGTGCTTTCCAAAAAAAAAAAATTAAAAAAATGCCTAAAGTTATGCTATTTTTTTAACATTCCACGAAATTATCAAATACACTGAGTCTAAATTGAGGAGATTTAACTTAAATACTTAAAATCTATTACAAAATAAGAAATAAGGTAACATGAAACAATTACTATTGTTGCATAAAGTGAAACAAAATTATAACGTGTGAAAGAAAAAGAGTGCATGCATGGTAGTCATTTAACCGTCAATCAGCATCAAAAGTGCTGCAGAAAACACATATTAAATGTAAAGCGGCCCATTACCAGCTAACTACAATAACGCTGCCTTGTTTGGCGTGCACATTGAACAATCAGACGAGCGAAATGAAACTTTAGTGTTGAGCCAAAATTAATATGTTAAGTAAGTGCAGCAATTGTTAAACATTAATTAAATAATATCAAGTTACAAAGTGAGCAAGCAAAATAATTTAGTTTACTTGGTAGATTTATCAGCTAATTGGAGACCATGTTATCGCATTTATGCACTTTATGGAATGGTTTTAAAGTATCCAAGCAGTTACAGGCTTAATTAAATTGTGACTTACTTAATAAACATATTATCTTCTTTTTTTTTTTGAATATTAATTTTCAACATGCCAACATAATTAAAAAATAGTTAAGCACACCCCCCCCCCCACCTTCATTCACCACCCCCCTCCTTCCTTTAAAGTAGTAACCATACCTTAATCAGTGCACAAATATTAAAAATGACTGCACAAAAATGCATTTTACACAAACAAAATCGTTCGACGATCAACTCGAAGTGACATTAAGCTTCTATGTTTTTTCCACCGCATCTTATAAGCTCCCAATAAAATGCTACGCGTATATACAAAGTGATTTGTTCCCGTCATTCCCGCACGCGTTTGCACCTTTTCGCGAGCGCTTAGTTATAATTTTAGCGCGCTTTAACGCGCGATCAACGACGCGCGGTGTAACACTGTACACTCCGCGATACCGCCACCGACTCTTATAAGACATGTTGTAGAACTTAGAAGATGATGATCGTCAACTTCGCGCCACTTAATGCGAGTGCATTTGGGTGAGTGTAAGTGTGTGCACGCATCAGCAACAAAGAACAAATGAAATGAAGACGTGGAAACACGAGGGGGCAGCGGAGGTGGGGGGAGAGAGGGATGGAATAGTTAGAACCAAAATGTAATAATAATAATAATAATAATAATAAATGGCAAAAGCGCATACACAAAAATATATTAAATATTTCTGGCTATGTGTTTTGTTGAGATGGTAAGAAACCGAGAAGAAGCTTAACAAAAATGAGATAAAAAAAAGATCAACACAAGAACACGCAACAAGACACGTTTTCGTGTAAAAATTTCGCAGATCACGCCAAAAGCCAATCGCACAATAATGCCCGGCCACACTGCAGAGCCATACACAATACAAGAAATCGCGCGCGCAAAACCTCCGCTGCGTATAATGTCTTAAAGTCTCTTTCTCTCGCTGTCTCAATTGCCCGACTACGACTGCCTTAAATAATATTGCAGTCATGTACGGCATAAGAAGATCTCGCGCATTGCCGAGAATTTTAGGCTACAACAACACTGTCTACCGAAATAGATAGACGTGTCGAAATGGAGTGCACGCGGAGCGTTTGGAAGTGTATATATTTTTGTGAATTTATCCCCAAGAATATTGCAACTATATGGGATGTGTGTATCTTCGCCCGGTTGAGTTAGAAAAGCATAAGTGCGAAATCAATGCGAAAAAAGCGAAACAAAAACAATAGCAGCAACAACGACAACAACAACAACAAGGCAGAGGCGCAATCCTCAGTGGAGAGACAAACACAATAGGTGTACGAGATGTATATATTTATAATAGTGCAGTGGATTCCAGTGAGATTGCGGGGTCCCAAATGCGCGCGTATATATGGAATGGAATGGGAATGGGAATCAAAATCAAAGTGAACTGACGGAAACATGCGAAATGCAGATCGATACGGGCGGCTTCCAATTATAGATTGGCACTACATTATGGGGGAATGTGTTTTTAAGAAATTGCTAGGGGTCTCAATACTCCCATTGCCTTGTGGTTCCACAAATTGAAAACAATGCAAAAATTGTTTCGTTGTAGATTAAATTTTGAAATTGAAACCGTTAAAACAATCCCTCCCTTAAAATAAATAGTTACATTGTCATAATGAACTCACCTCCGAATTAGCAAAGCAACTCTGCGGATCCTCACGTTTCCGGCGTCTTTTTCGCGGTGCTGGTTCTGTGTGTGGCGAATCAGGCGGGGGTGGTGGCATATTTATAACAGTAGTGCCGCTGCTATAGTCAGCCGGCTGCTGCTGTTGGGTGCCAGTGTTTTTGCCACTGCTACTGCAATTAGTGCCAAGCGCGCTAAAGTGAGACTGCTGGGCAAGTGTGGCCGCCACCGCACTTGTTGGCGGGGACAATGTTGCTGCCGTTGTGTTGCTATTATTACTGTTGGTGGTGGTTGTTGTTGTGGTGGTGGTGTTGGTGTTGTTGTTGTTAGCTGCGTCTATCGTCTCCGCCGCCGATGACTGCGTCACTGTGGTAACACTCACTTTTACGTTTGTCAATAAATCGGTTAACGATGATGAGGATGACGTTGTTGTTATTGGTATTGTTGTTGTTGTCGTCGTCGTCGTCGTTGTGGATGCAATAATTGTTTCAGCTGGAGATGAGGGCGGATGTTGTTGTTGTTGTTGTGGTTGGTGATGATGGGTCACAACAGCAACAGATTGAGATGTTGCGGTGTCAGCCAAATGTGGCGGCAACAACGCCCGTGTCGATGATGGTGACAGTGTGAAATCAGCTGTGGTCGTCGTTGGGTCAATGTGTGCAGCAGCAGCAGCAGCAGCAGCAGCAGCAACAAGAGACGACAAATGGCCAGCTGTTGATGAGTGTTGCTGAAGCGTTGGATGGGAATTAAAATGATGGTGGAGGTGGTGGTATTGTGTTTGCGTCTTTAGGGACGGCGACAATTGGGACAACAACAATTCAGACAATTGCTGGTGATGTGTTGCATGGAGTTGTGTTGGTGTGTTGTTGTTGTTGTTATTATTATTATTACTTTCAGACGATTTGCCACCAACGACGCCTGCACATGCAGGAGGCGACGTTTGTTGTTGAAGTGGAGGCTGCAGATTGTTGGCAGCGTAACTGTGCGGTGATTGTGGCTGCTGCTGCTGCTGCTGATGGTGGCCGATTGGCGTTGCGACAATGTCCTCGTTGTGTGATGATGTGGACGATGTGCTAGATGATGAGGACAACGACGACGAACACAACAGCGTAGCCGACGTGGTAATTGATGGAACAGTTACTCCTGCGGCGGCTGCTGCAGCGGCTGCGGCTGCAATTGCTGCTGTTGCGGATGAGGATGACGGTGGTTGTGGTGGTGCTGTTGGGGGTACGGGGTGGGACCCCGAGCCGAGCGCTATAGCTCGGCCGTCGAATTTAATCGACTCCGTGGCGGCGACGGTCAGTGACGCATTCTGTAATACAAACAAAAAACAGGAATTTATTAGTATCAACATTTAATAAAAATGGTTTAATTTATGGGCTGCAATTTTCAAGATAACTTAAACGAAATTGTGACTTAAGAATTGCTGTGAAACGAAAAATATAAATTTCTGTAATTACTGGAAACAACTTCAAGAGTGTATCGATGGGAATCGATCATAAAGACACAAAGAGAAGGAAGAACGCTCAACAAAAAGCAAAAGAAAGTCAATGAAAAAAAAAATGCATAATAAATTGGCACGCTTAACCTGCGCTAACCCCGACAAGATGTGCTCCAACCAATGTAGCCTACATTTTAATAGTTATGTACGGTTTATATGTGGATCTGAGGTCTCCATGTCGTCAGCGTCGTATATTCACTTAATGAATATTGTTCTAATTTGTCTGTTCGACTCTAATTTTGATCAATTAATATATGAAACGACGACGCAACAATTACACAAGTCAGGCAGAGGCCATAAAACGCAAGCCACTGTGTGTAACAAACAAACAAATATCAATCCCAAGTCCAACCAAAAAGGTCAGATTTATTAAGGAATATGCAGCAATATTGCCGGAGCAAAAGTTTTCACTATGCCCCAACTACCACAGCTTTATAATGTGCGTCACAATGATGATTGGTCTTTGTAGTTTGTACCGTCATAATATGCCCCACAACGAGATTATTCTCTCTTCTTGATATTCTCGTGGCTCAACAATTGTAATCATCTCTCTTTTGGATCGCACCACAATTTTAATTTAATTGCACAAAACGCAATGTTTTCTTTTGGGACTCTACTGGCTAACGTCAACAAAATAAAACACACTGCTCTTCCAGAATTTTTAATTTAATTACTGATTTGCTACAATCAAGCACATGCAATTATTAATTATCATGCACTGTGCAAGAATAATATGCAAAGTACGAGAGCATGCTAACAAGATGAAGACGCGGAATTCTTTAGAAATGTATTTCAATGCAATAAATTCTGATGCGTTATAAAGAACTACTTTTTCTTTACCCAATCTCATCCTCCTGCTTCCTACTCTTAATGCACACTGCGGAATCTCTGGATCTCATTGATTTCAGGTCCGCCTCAACATATCTAAACAAACAAGAGATGTTAAGCACTTTATTGTTGCAAATCATCCGACGCACATACACACACACACACATGCTACATAATATTATGCATTTTATGTGTAGGGCCGCCGTTTGCATTTAAGTAATCCGCACGGACGTGATTAATTAATGAGAGTCATCTTCAATCTTGCAAATGCTCACAAATAATGACTCATCCTACATATTTTAAAGTCAGCATATTATGTGTGCTTTATATTTATTTATTTTAAAATAATAAATTAAGAAATCAAGAACGTTAAAACGCCCAAGAAGCTTTTGGCATTTCATCCACGTCTGTCATAAGGCGCAGCAAATCCAAGAATATTACTGTAAGACGTGTATGCGCGTGTAAACTATAAAGGAGACGACGCAAAGAATATAAACAATTCTAAAGAAAAACAAAAAGAAACAAAAAAAAAGGATGAAAATGTACTTCAGAATATAAAAAAAAAATAAGCGAACGTGTTAGGTCGCATGTATATTGCCACAACAAGACGACAATATAATTAATTCCTTTTAATTCTTGTGTATCACATGCGCGAGATGTCATTGCGAGGCGGACTAAAACATCCCACGCTAACAACATCTCACAACTACACCTATAGTACTTATACAGCATTTGTGCAATGTTTGTTATTCCCCTTCAAAAAAAAGGGGAGAAGTTGAGGATCATTAAATAGACCGAACTGTTTTTTTTTTGTAGAGCGCACCCAACAAAAATAAAACAACACTGTTGTCTCTCTTTTCACTGAAATTACTCTCATTTTTAAGTTTTCCCAAAAAAGTTATTCGACATAAAGTAAAAAAATAAATAATTTGGTTAAAATTCGCAACAATAAAGCACATCGAGCATTAACTATTTGAAATGCATTTAATTTACATCCACATTATATTGTTTTGTACAGCTGCACTAACAACAACTATCATTCCAGACGAGGCATTTTCCCATACAGCTACCAAACTATGAGATGTTCTCTGAGATCGAGCGAAGATGCAGAAAAAAAAAATCAAGAATAAAAGCAACAAAAACCTCACAGACTAACATAATATATGTTGCATATTAAGAGGAGCGACTTGATGTGTGTATTTTCAAATCGCAGCTTGTTAATTGGACAATTACTTTAATTGAGATAATTCAACTGCGATTTTGTGGCCATCGAGCATGTGAGTGTTTTAGGCTACAAAATACAACACACATAATATAATATATGTGAGGCAGTGGTTTTTGTCTTTACATAATATGGATATGCGCTTGTGTTCTTCTCTTGATACATTCATTTATCTTTTACTTATTTAAATTTTATTCAAGCAATGATTTTCTGTGTGTAACTAAACATCACTATATAACATATGAATACTATTTAATTGCACAGTGATGAGAGGAATTTGTGGACGCGATGGGGAATAATAAAATCGCACCCAAAAATGAATGAAAAACGAAATGAGAAAAATAAAAATTGAAAAAATAAAAGAATGACTTGAGAAGAGCGCGCACCGAAAATTGATGGATTCATCGTTTTGGGAACCCTAATTTTTTGGGAATCTCACAAATGACCTTTGTTGTTTTTTTTTGTTTTTCATTTTTGAAAGATAATTGATTTTGGCTGGAGTAATTTAGCATACAAGTTATGGTAATTAGATGAAGTACTGAATGCATTTCAGTTTAATATTGAGTTATTTTACTTTATCAACAGTTTATTTTAAAAGAAATAATTAAAACAAACTTTAAATAAATTGAGTTCAATTTCTTTAAGCCACTTATCCAATTATAATCCGTTTTGAATTCAAATTTAGAAGAAATTAATCTTCGTCACCTTCTTCAGTTCAATTCGAGCACCTCATTCTAAACATGCCCAAATTATGCGTGACCAATGAGCATTCTTATAATGCATTCTCACATTGCAACATTGCAACATTTAAATACAACTTGCAGACCTCCAAAATGAATCAAACACACGTCATTAAATCAAATTTAGTGACGTGCCAAAAACCCGTCAAAAAAAAAGTGAAACGAGAGAGAGAGAGAGAGGAAACACGCACAATATACTAATAAACGACTGACTGGGTAAAACGGGGTTTAAAATAAAACAGCAGCACCGACACAACGCTCGTTTTTTAATTGTTTGCCTTTTGACTGATGATGACTCCACGCGCAGAAACAGAATAATGCAGATGTGCAATATATTTAAGCGCAAACATTTTGCACCGATATCAAGGGTAAATATAATGTGAGTCGCCCCCCCAACCTTTCCATCACGATCACGCGCTTATCTTGTATAAATGGTACAAAATAAAAATGTGCAAAAGGAATTTTTATTGATTAACCCCGTAGGGAAGTGAAGTACATATATATATATCGACTTCGTGTGCACTGTTTGTGATGTTTTTGAATTCCACAAGTCAAAAAAAAAAGAAAAAAAAAGGGAAAATAAAAAGTGGAAAGCAAAAAAAAGTATGGTCTTAACCGCTGCAATTCTTAATTGCATGCCAGTGTGCATATAAAAAGAGCACGCTGGTATACCACCTTCGCGAAAGAATGCGTGGCGCACGTTCGACTTTAAATTATAACTTGTGAGGTACAATATACGTCGAGAAAAAGGACACAAATCATGAAGAGAACAAAAAATAAGTTTGAACACGAGAAATATTGCAACAACAATAAACGGAAAGAGGAGGAAAGGGGTGAAAACATTTCCAAATGTTAAACAATTAAAAATCGCTTCGATACATTATCAGGCGCGCGCGCTCACGACTTATTATTGTACGGTATATTGAAGTGTAAAGTATTATGCGGGTCCAACCGACTTAAGCCACATCTATCGATGAATAACAAGCGGCTTAAAAATATATTTTCATAAAATAATATGTAGGTGCTGTTGTATGAGCATATTATAGGCCCAAAAGAAGAAGAAGACCGCAGGGACACCACCAAAACAAAAGAGAAAACGAAAGGATGCGTGTACAAGAATTGAAGGAGGGGTAAAACATATTATCTGCGGAATTGCAAGCAACAAAAATAAAAAAAGCAACAACAAAAATTGACCAATCGATGATTTGAGGGAGATGATAAAAGATTCGCTCGCGACTCTGCAAAGAGAGCGCGCGGACTAATTAATTGGTACCCGTAATTTATTTGGCATAAAATAACAAAAAACCGCTGCCCCGTGCCCACAATTTGCATTATATTTGTGTGAGTGTTTTGTTGTTTGAAAATGTGTGCATGTGTGGCGATGGGATTGCGCCTGCGCAGTATTAAGTGATGGCTTGTCCAGATTGGGACATTTATGCGCAGACCGCAATATTATGCGGAAAAAGGGTGAAGGGTATGAGACTGATTTTTGTTTAATGTTTCTTTAATCCTGATGCAACAAGAACTTATAAAGATTTTGTGGTTCTGCTGCACAAAATGCAACAAAGCTATCTAGTTATTGTATAATGAATGAATGATGCTATGATCACACGCATTCAATCGTTTCCCTATAAACAACAGCGCATCTAATTGCCGGTTTGTGTAGCGCTCAACTATTGGAACTGGTTGGAACTTAATATAACTTCATTCCACAATATGCAAAAAGAATGCTTCATATAACTAGACAACGAACTGCTGTACATGTCTTTATATAAAAGCGAAATGATAGGAGCGACAATCAATCACGTCAATCAATTTGAATTGAGTATATATTATGATGGGGTCGTCTTTGCGGTGTGCGCGCGCACATTCATTTAATGGTCACTGTATAATGCTTTGCTGCGAATTCCCGCTGATGGAGAAGGTCTCTCTTTTTCTATTACATTAAAGAAAATTTATAAGCCAATTTTAAAGAACCCTATTGTCTGACTGTTTCAGTGGCATTTTGCCATTTTACCTTCTTTTTTCTTCTTCAATCTTTAAATGCGCACGTGTGTGTTAGTATTTCTAATTAGGCTTTTGTCCAGCCAGCTTCAGCCACAGAACCCCGTCATAATTAATTAATACACCGACAACCATTGTGTTGCAGTGTTGCAACAAACAAACGACAAAGTCTCCAATTCTTAAGAATGGTGCACAGCGCAAGGAGGTCACTTAAATATAAAAATGCCGCTATACACATTAACAAAATCAAAACAAAGCGCGGCTATTTTTGCACAAAAATTTTCAGACACATATTTCTTTGTCACAATATATTGCTTGTAATGTGGATGAAGCATAAATGTACCTTTGCGTCTCCTCATATTATGAAAAGAGACCCCAAGAGGAGACCCGACCCTGTGTGTGCGCTAATCGTGCTTCGCACTTCCACACATATTTTTGTATACATTCATACAAGCACAACGCTACAACAAACGATAATGGACGGTGTGGAGCGCGCGGAGACTCCACTTGTGGACTAAATTAAACGGCATGACACAAGAATAAAAGGGACGACTTAAAACACACACAAACACAGAAACTGTAGGACAATGGGTAATATGGAATCGCACGAATGAGTTCGGCGCGCAGCTTTACAATAAAAATAATAATAATAAATAAGAAAAGCGCAAACTGCACATCAGGGGAAACAATAGTTAGACAAAATGGCATGGACCCAAGCGAAAATGAGGAGAGAAAACGCGTTTCAAGGGACACAATGTGTGTAGATTCATTTTTATTTTTGTTAAGAAAACCTTGCAGGGATGATTAAAACAGTTAAATAAATAAATTTAGAAGTGCAGAGTATAAAATAAGGGAAGAGAGGTAAAAGGGGAAAATGAAGGTCTTTGCAGAATTTGGACTTCATTCTCTTTGATCCCAAAATAAAATATTATCTAAATTGGTCCCACAAGATAAAAAAAACCTTCAGAATATAAAAGTCTGATAATGCAGTTTAAAATAAACCTTTTTTTTTAAAGTTAAGTATTTACTACGCTTCCTTTCATTATTAACAAATTCGAATTAACTGTAAGTAAATACTTAAGACCTCACCACATCATTAAAGTAGTGTAAATTACCATAAAATCCAATTTTCCACATTTAATTGCATGACGCCATAGCCGCCTGACATTCAGGAAGTGCATTTGAAAACAAATGTAATTGTATCCAGCTGCACTTAACAGTTATAACACCCTTCTGCTGGCACATAACAGTATCTGGGTCTTAAGTGCTTTAATTCTACCCCATAATTTAACCCATAATTGACATATTTAATTTTATTTTCCACATTATTGGAAGTTTAAATTTTTTCTTTCCTTAATGCTCTAAAGTTGCGCCAAATAACCACCCATTTTTACCACCAACCCCTTTTTTTTCAAATTTGCACTAATAATTAGTCTCCTTCACATTTGTTTTCTTGGTGTTTTGTTTTTTTAATATTCTTTTAAACAATGCATCACAACAAAACAAAGCAATAACAAATGCATTATTTAAACACTATGAGGACATTGCGACATTATGGGGTAATTGGATTTGCCACAACTTATAAGAAGGCCTCTTTACACGAGTCTACTGCACGTCTATAACAAACTTACGTTGTTGGTTTGCTTTTTTCGTCTTCTATACACTGCTTAACTCTTTTGCAAGTCAATTTCAATTAGCTGCACTGCACTAATATCAAGTACTTCGCCCTTATGGTTGCTATTCTTCTTTCTAATTCTTTACAATTGCGTATGAAAAAAAAAATAGGAAAAAAATTGCTCAAGCCTAACTGGCCACGTTAGGTTTTAAAACTGGCTGACAATGTGCCTTGCAGCAATTTGAATGGTGTAGTATAAAGGGCGACACGAATTACTGTCTCTTGCCTCCCACATCAACCCTCCCCAATTAATGTATGCGGCGCGACTCAATTAAATTAAACAGCTATTTTAAATAGTTAAGTCAATTATACAAAAGTGTTGCGCTTCTTTATTTTCTTGCTATTTTTATTTTGTATTTTTGCATTTCTAATCATTTTATCAGTTTGTGCATGTGCATTTACGGACGGTTGCAACAAATGTGCATTGTAATGATGTGCATATTATAGTGAGAGGAACTACTTACACTCGATCATGATCGTTTTAAATACACGAAGGTGTTTGTGTTTTTTTTTTGTGTATTTATACGAAAAAGACTTTTTGCTGTGCAGCACATTTTTTTTTGTTAACGACGATTTGTGAAAATGAAAACATGGCTCTGGCGCATTTGCATGTTTGTTAATGTGTTGCCTGGCGGCTGACTGAAATCGTGCCAAATGCAAATGAACAATTGGAGGCAATATGATTTTAAGTTGCAATTGTTTCAAACTAGTTGTAGTCTGTGAATCTTTGCAGCCCAATGCTGTAGATGCATCAAGACAACAACAAGAATTTAGAAAATGCAAAAAAAAAAAATAGAAGAGCTAAGCAGAATAAATGCCGAAACAGAGAAAAAAATTTGAAAAATATTAAACATAAAAAAGAGTCGGTAAATTTGCGAAAGTTAATTTAAATCAAAACCGCATGCAAAATTTGCTCTTAATTGCATTTGATTTGTCATTAAATTGCCACCCCAAATACATAAAATTAATTGACATAACGGTTTTTCTTTCATGCCCCAAAAAAAAAACCCATTAATTTATTTGATTTAGGTACTACTACAATATTTCAATTTTATTTGTTTGTTCAAAATTTTCCTTTTTGAACCACATTTTTGTCGCTTCAAAAAACAAACTCTATTGTTGCTGTTGTTGCGAATCGCAGTATCTTCTTTATTGCCTTTTTCTTAAATGTGTCCATTTCATTTGGATGCATTCTTTTATACATGTTTGAATTTCTCGCGCATTCGCCTTAACGTTCATATGAACGAACGCGGATTTTAGGAGCTCGCGTGATGCGCGAAATTCTTTTATTATACCTTTGGCGTTATATATTTTTGTTGTTTGCTTTTTTGATTCATTTTTTTTTTTTGCAACATTCTTTTACTCAGCTCGTGTGTGTGTGAGCATATAAAATTGATGATGAGAGTAAATGCATTGTGAATCGTTACGGCAACGGGAGACAGTTGAATAACGTTAACTTAACGATAGTATTTTCATAATATAATTGAGGAAGGGGAATATTTTTTAATTGTAGCGGTAATTATTAATGGATAATTAGGAAATGAAATCCAATTATCTTAATTTATACATTTAAGCGCTTTTATTGTTTTATTTAATTACTAAAGTAAATTCTTATTACGAAATGTGAAAAAGTAATTAAGGATTTATAGATCCATTAAGCCAATACACAAATATGAATAATAATTTTGATTAAAAGACAAGAAAACATCATCGACTGCGTTAAGTCCACTCATAATGTAAACGCACTAAAATACAAAAAGCAAATATTACACACGTAAAGCATGGCGGCATGAGAAAAATATTAATTATGTTGGCATCAAGACTGATATTTAATGTATTATAAATATGTAGTCAATAGTCAATAATCAATAAAATTGTACAATGAGTAGTATAACATTGAAAAGGGAAATACATGCTGAAAAAAAATCTTTATATGCGTACCTCCATTGAAAATCAAATCATCATTTATTAATTATCAATATGCGTGTTCACAGGGAAGAGGGGGAAGGAAGGAGGGCAAAAAAAGAGCATGTACATCAAAAAGTCGACATTTATTTAAAAAACCAATAATTTAAACATTATTTTTTCGATATTATGTATTAAAATTAATGAGGAATGTACACAACAATTTATATTTTGAATTTAACAATATGCTCCAGCATATTAAACAACATAAGAATAAAAATGTGCCCAAAATGATACGAAGAATAGGACTCTCAATAATAATGTAATATCTAACACATTTTATTAACAATTATTATTCTAGGTCCTCATATTGTAAACCTACATAAAGGCTTTACACATTGTATATAATTCCATGTACAATATCTCAACTCGCCACAATATAACATAATACGCCACATTTTTGATTTGTGTGTATTTTTGTTTTTTTTTTTACAATATAAAGTTAATGCTCTTATTGGACCGTGTCAATGATTAATGATTTGTGTCAATTGAATTAATGAATTTTTTGTGTGTAGCTGTGTTGTTAAATGGGGAAGAGTATAATATGGTCGCACAACAAAATCTGTATATGCACACTTAAACCAGAAAAACATCTTAACGAAAAAAAAAAGGAAAAAAAAATATATATTTAATTAATGAAGAAAAGAAGTGCTGGATGGATAATAAATATTTTAACAAAACAAAAACTTTTTTTTTTACATGTATAGAGTGGTAAATATAATGAAGAATTAAGATGACCGACGACCACGATATCAACTACCACAACTACAACAACAACGACACACTGCGGGTAATGTGAAAAGAATGAAACGGGCAGCAACATAATTTTATATAAATGACAACGAAAATGCCATCAGTTGGGGAATATTTTCAAACAAATTGAAGAAAAAAAAAAATCAAACATTGAATCCATACTTCAAAACAGTAAAACATATATTGGAGTTAATGAACAATTTGTGTAAAGATAACCAAAAACAAAACACAATAAATAAAATGAATAATTGTATTGGTACAATGCGCAACACAATATCACAATGTATAATGAAATCCAGGAAAAACGGATAAAATTTGTGTGTGTGTTGTTTTTTTTTTTTTGTCTATCCCCTCTCTTTTAAATATTCATACAGATTATGTTACATTAAAATGTATTAAAAATAACAAAAGACATAATAAAAAAAGTAAAAATGGAAAAAACTTCTGGAGATATAAAACTTATAAGTTATAAGTCTTTGCCACGATTGCAAACAATATTAATTACTGCATGAATTGGTAGGCATTTGACTAATAACTTCAGTCCGAATTTATTCCAAAAGTCATTAATTCCATTCAAATCCATTAACGCACGACCGTTGAGGGTTAACACGTTTATAGTAAACGAACAAACTATAAAATTGTATAATTTATATTATATTAAATATCATCATCGCTCACAATATTTGAATTGTGTGTTGCACGGGTGTTTATAACGAGTGTTGCACGAAGAGGACAGCACCGTAGTCCGTACTGTATAATGCGACCGCATCATCATTTAATAGCGATAAGGTACGGTTAGGATCGGTGTACCGTACACACAACGTGACACGCTATTAATGATGAGTGGAGCCAATGGCGGCGTGTCTTTTTATAAAAAAAATTTAAAAGGGAGCATTGCATCATAATGGTGAAACACACAATTGAATTAAACACATAAAGTGCAACATAAATAACCTTGAGAAGTTGGACAACGCATTGAAATCAATTGTAAATGTGCTTAAGGATAATAAAATAAAAATGAACACGTCAATCAAAAAAAAAAAGAAGAAAAAAGTATTATAAAAAAAAAGAAGTACCGATATAAAAAGGAATCACCACATTTCAACCCCATGCAACATCACAAACGTCATATTGGACAATACACATAATATAAGGGGGTGGGGTGGGGGGTGATACAAACATATTTTGTGGCACATACCAGTCAGTCAGGTGTGGGTGAGGCTACGAACCTTCCGTCAACATAGCCATCAACACCATCACCACCCCCCAACCATTGATGTTGTAGGCAGGCAAGCATGTTTCCGGCCGCAAAATATGTTGCATGTGCGTTTCATATTAGAGGTCAATCGATATATAATATTATGTTGTGTTCTTTTATTTTTTACTTTTTTTATTATTTTTTATTTGTGTGCGTGGACACACGCGAAATGTGTGTTGGTGTTGTTTGTTGATAGCGTTGTTGTTATTGCTGACATTGACCTCACGCACACACGTTCATTTTCTTGAAAATCATTTCAAATGGGGGTGGTGAAGAAGGTGGATGCCGTTATAGTTTTTTTTAAATAACGTCGACCGACACAAACAAATTTTTTAAACTTCTTTTTTTGATGAATTTATTGTTAAATTTTTGTTTTTACATTTTATGATTTAATTTTTTTACAAGAATTTGTTTAATTAGATTAAAAATAGTTTGCAACCAAATTATTGAAGTGAATTACTCAACACAAGAAAATACTTAATTAAGTATAAATGAAAAATATTAACAAATTACTTTAATCAATCACAATAATTATTTAAACCGTTTTCAAAATGCAAAGCGTGTACCTTCTTGGTACACAGTACTCACACGACTGTCTCAGTAATAAAATACGACGTATGTAAAAGGATAACGACTCTCATTACGCGGTCCCCTCTTATACTTTAGAAAAAAGCTGAATTAAATGAAAGGCAAAAGCTATGCTGTATGCTGTTACACATAATATGGGCGCTCAATGCTCATCTCCTATAGCATAAGCTCAATTATAATAAACGCGTCTTCCCTTATTTCCTTAGAAATTATCATTGCGAGTGTATTACAAGTATATAGCAAAACGTTATGTATTAAATGCACCCATCTTTTTCACTTGTTATGTACAACAGCCAAAGAATTTTGCATTTAAAATTAAATTTCAAAAGAAAGATGTAAAAAAAAAAAATAAATTAAATATTAAATTATGCGAAAAAAATAATAAATGGGGACGCTACTGATTATACTTGATTACACAATCAGTGCAATTGAAATGAATAACAAAACAGTGTAACTGCTTGTGCTTTATCGTTTTCTCTATCTCACCCAGTGTGATATACAATTGTTAGTAAAAATAGTTTATAGTAATTCAATTGCAGGATAAAAATTACGTTTTCTTACACTGATGTGTTACCTTGTTGTGCTGTAGAGAATATGGGCAGGACTCTTAACATTCATTACACACATATTATTGAAATGATTGCAATAACAATAATAATTATTTAACAAAAATATATACAATACTTAACACATTATATACTTAAACAAGGATTAATTGTTCTACAGGACGATAGCCAATCAGAATTAAGGATCCATGTATATGAGTATGAAAGGGAATAAAACGTGGTGTTATATTCCAAGACAAAAAGTTTTCAAAGAAAACACAAAAAGCACGAACTTTGAGGGTGTCCTTTTTCATATATTCGTTTATACCAGGGCACATTTTAACTCTTAACTAATAAGTGTTGTACAAACTATATACTATACAGTGCAAAGAAAAGGGATGGAGTGCAATCAAGATGATTCTCATTTGCTGAAATCCTTAAGCTCGCGTACTTAGTTGTACATAAGCATCCCATTCAATGTACATAATAAATGGGGTGGCAAATAACAGAAAACACACACAAACACACACACAGAGTCACAGTATACCTAGACCAGTTAATTAATCGCGCGCATTCGCTTTTAATTTGCTAAAACTGAACACATCCTCGCCAAGGATATACGTGGTAGTGAATACATAAAACATTTAAGGGTGGTAAAAATTGTATATTATATGCGCGCGGCCACGTTAACCCGAGAATGCAAAAAGGATGCTGGGTTATATATATATGTATTAAATACTGAGAGAGAGAGGTGAAATAAACGGATTGGCAACTTCATCCTCAACCCCAGCAGGACGTAATGTACAACAAAAACAACGAACACATTAATGTACAGGAGATCAGGAGAGTTGTGCAAAATTGTGAAAAAGCGTAAGAGGGAAGGAGCGAGAGAAAGAGAAAGAGAGAGATCCTTATGCAGAGATTGTGTGATGAAATATATATTTGATACCAAACACAGGGCGTTAAATATATATCCCGGTTACACATAATCTTCCTACACAGCTTAGACGTCGTCCCCATCCTTGATATTGTTGGTGTTGTCGACGTCGTCGCTCAGTAGAAATTATGTATGTACCCACAATTCACATATACCTACACAAGTGCAGCAATATTATATTTTATTTCAACGTCGTTGTCCTCATTTACCCGTTTTCCTTTTATTTTAGTGTACACGGAGAGCTATGATCTTTGCGTTTTCTCTTTGCTACATAACTACAACATACTACAATGTATGCAGAGAGATTGGGATGCAGCAACGATGGCCATGCGCACTTAAATCATCAGACACAGCATCATCGTTGTGGGTGGCTGCCGAGAGACAATTCCCCCTATGTAACTGCAGCATACACAAGCAGTTAGATTTGGGTTTTGTATGGGCGAGGTGATGTGCGGACAAACCAATTAAATGTTAGGCGTTAATTGGGTGCACAGTTTGTAACAGTGTGTGGTAAAATTTTTGCTCACTGCGCAATTCCCAAAAATTATACTTTTCTGCAGTGGGGGTGGAATGAAATAAGGATTAAAACAAAAAAATAGGAGCGTTTCTATTGGAGGTTTAATGAGAACCAACACAAATGGGGTTGTTGTTTTTGGTTTTTTTTTTGTGTTTTGGATGTACGAATAAGTAGCTTCATTTAGATGCTGGGTGGTTTTTGTGTAACGCCAGCAGGATATAATATTTTGTGCAGGATTGTAATTTTGTGAGGATTGAAATACGGAAAAATTTTATTTTGAGTTGTGAGTGTTGTAAGCTACACATTTCTTAAAAGTGGCTTACTTTAAGGCATTTTTTGATTCGTTTAATTGTTCTTGAAGAACCTAAGCATTTTTGGAAGTTGTTTTCAAAGTAATTAAACACTTTTTTACCCCTAAAAGTTTTGTAATTATTTTTGAAATTGATAAAAAAAGTTTTCTACTTTTAATAAGTTACTTATTGGGGCTCTGTTTAAAAATGAAGCTTAAATTGCAAGAAACAGAATTAATTATATCCTTAAGGACTTAATTTAAGCATCAAATTTAAATAACAGTGATGTAACAACCATTTCCTTAAGTCAGAAAACCTATTTGAGTTAATTTGTGAGAAGCTTAAGGTCTAGGATAGCTAATTATAGAAAATAAAAACCCCAAAAAGTATTTCCCAAGAAAAATCTAAAATCTATTACCGCCTACTCCGTGCACCATTTTGTTTAATAATTCTCAGAAAAGGTTTTGCAATAAATTCACACACACACATAAACCATATTACAGTCACAATTATAAAGGACGAATGGGGAGAAAAAATTCTACACCACCCCAAAATGAAAAGATTTTCACAATTCTAATTATGTACATAAAGTAGAACGTGTCGTCTCTTTCTGCAAAATGCAAAAACACATCCCTTATCCATGAAATTATTATTGTTACGCGCATTTCAAATCCTCGTCCCCCCCCCCTTGCCGTAATTGTGGGACAGCAGCTCGGCACTACTGGACATTGTCGTCAATCCATATACAAAACCATACCTTATACAAATGATACTAACTAGTAAATACCCTTTTGTATATAATGCAAAATAAACCATTATTTTGGTTCAATATACACATTGCACAAAATGTCCTTAATACAAAATGTGCGCATATAACGCTGAGAGCTTTCATTCCAAAGCTTTCACACAATGACCAACAACAAAAAAAACGAAGAAATATATAGAAAAAGGCATTTTAATTAATTGCGCTACACTAACGCAACACATAAGGGGTGAGTGGTTGGTGCGATTGTGATTGGCTGTGCAAAGTGACTGTAATAATGTGGGCTTGATTGTAATGGGGTGGGGGGATGTTGTGGGTGGTAAATAAATAAAACAAAATGTGTTGTATTTAACTGTATTGCATCCCTATGTTTTATGTTAGAGGGATGCTATTGATGAGAATCTACTAACTACGATATGCTGGCTGGATTGGAAGATGTTGCCTTAAGAATATAACAGCTTATTGCACTGTATTTATTTATATAAACAATTGGTGGGGGATGCTTTTCACTAATTCAAATAATATTGTACATAAGGGTAGGTATGGATGACAGACGCCTTTTTTGTGTTGCTTGTGATGTTGAAAGACTGCAAGTGGTTTAAGCTGAAGAATTCTCGGAGAATATCAAGGGGGTAGAAATAATTAAAAGTATTTACTTAATTTTGATTGGATGATAAGATTTCTTTGTTGCAATAAAAATTAAGGGTTGTTTTATTAGTTGTTTAAATAGATAAATAGGTTCAATATCTATTGAACATTGACTTAATTTTGATAACAAAAATAATCATAAAGAATGAAGTTAAATTTGACCTTGAAAATAAGTAATCCACAAAGAAAGTGACTTTAAAAAACAGTAAAATTTATTTTCAAGGTCAAATATTTCACATTTTTAAACGTCATTTAATATTTTTTGCAATTTAAGTCTTAAAACAAATTAAATTTAATACATTGACCTTAAAAAATCGTTAAACGACATTCAAAAAAGGACCTTGAACAAAAATTAATGTTAAAAAATTAATAATATGCTACAACGTTCAATTCAAAATATAAATAGTCAATTTAAACGCAGCACAAACAAATAAATCCAAAAACAAAAATATTTATATTAATATTAACGCTGACAGACACACAATCATACGCTATCATTGTCAACCCTCTTACGATGCACAAAAAATACAGAAACCATAAAACATTCGAATGTATGACTCCCAAAAAAAAATTTTATTTAACGCCGACATAATACAAATTCCAATGGCGATTTATAAATTATGTTAGTGGGAGAGGAAGGATTTGTACGCCTCACCAATGCAGTTTTTATTTTCATTAAATACAATTCAAATAAAATTGTCAAATAGGAAAAATGCTCCCATTCAATTAATAATGAAAAATCAATTATATTATTTCAGTTACTTTGTCCGCACCCATTAAAAAAAATGTGCGGTCAAAATGGGACACAAAACCCAAGACTTCATCTCGACCGTGCGATACAAATCAGGCGTTAATTGTTGCCCAATTGAAATCAATTCAATGAACTGGAAATAAGTTATTTGTGTTCAATTTAGAAGCGACATTGTATGTATAGTTTTGCTGCAAGTCATAATTAACCACAAGAATTTAATAAAATCTGGTACATATGGGCACATTATTATGATTTAAACACGCATAAAATGATGAGTTCGTGTGTGTGTATGTGTGTGTGTGTCTGTTACTGAAATATGCTTGTAAAAAAAATATATTTTTTGGTACAAATCAAATGCAAATGAAGTCACGACCATTATGATCAATCTCGTGTGGATCTCAGAGAACAGACAAAAGTTGTGTTCTTTTTTTGAATTTTTGATGGCTTTTTTTTTGTACCATGATCAAACACACCCGTTTTTTCCAGTCATGATTTTTTTTTAATGCTAGTTACGACATACAATGTGTGTGTGTGCGCGTTTTTTTTTATGGTTCGTCGTTTTTCCTTCATTCATATTTATTCATTAACTTTGACAACGAATGAGGAGAGGTAAAATTGTGTGCGTGTGTGTTTTGTTGTATTTACATTCATTTGGACTATAAATACTTCATTTGAATTAATTAACTATTTTGCTATGGCTTATGTGTGCGTTGAAGTTATTGAAATACGAATTATGGCCCCAAAGTAATTAAGTGTGTCGCTTTAATCGTACATCGAGTAATCGAATGCATTCAAAATGAGATGGCATTGTGACAAAAATGGTATTTTAATTATAAGTTGTTCAATTAAAATCATTGCATTGAAATGAAATTGAATTTAATTAATCCACTTGCAATTACACAAGAGTTCATTAAATTTAAAATAAAATGTTGACTTAAATCAGTTAAACTTTAAGCGTATAAAAATGGCAGATTTAAAAACAATTAATTTTTGTTTTAAATAATAATAATAATAATATTAAAATAATATTGACAGGATTTAAAAATGAAATGACAAAATACTTAACAAAACTATGTATTACTAGTTGCATGAAAACAACAAATGACTTAAAAACGCCTAAAGTTATACCCAATTTTTAAAACGAATTTAATATACTTACACACAATTATACTACATTCAGGCGGCGACTTAAATTACATAGAATTATTTATTAAATACAACTTAAGACAATTCATAATGTGAATACAGTTTTCTAGGAAGAAAAATTAGAATACATTGAAAATAAAGGGTTGAACAACCGCATCGCCATTTTATTTTCAACCCAAAAAAATTAACAACACTTGCACGCACACTCAATGTACATCTCATTTGATTGCAAAAACAAAACAACATAAAAGCATTTACACATTAATACGACCTTATGTACTGTATTTTAATCATCCATATTATGTATATTTATAACACTTTTCCGCCCTCTAACACAAACACACAATTAAAAAAGGGGCTGAATTGCAGATGTACATAAACCACCACCACCCAATTACTCTCTTTTAACCCTTACATCAGTATAATATCTCACACCCTTATAAATGAAGCTTTAAAGCTTTACATTCTTTATATAGTAATTAAACGGGGGTTGTAGTATTAAAAAGCTGCCCCCCACCCACAACACATTTTACTATATGTAAACACATCTTGTGTCTTAAAATCACACATCTTCATAATGGACCAGCCCCTTTTTTGCGCCCCTCAAATGCTTAATTTAATGCCATTCTATGAAGAAAATGTAACCGCATGTGTGTTTCTACAACGCCTCTGCTCTGCACTGCCTTTATGAATTTAATACACAGCATTATGTATAATATTAGAATGGTCGAGGGGGGGGGAGGGGGGATGCACACCAGCCACTAACTACTATAAATATAAGAAAATGGCACACACAAAAGGGCGCACAAACAATCCGTGTACATATATTTATTTATATACGTGCTGTGTGGCAAAAACTTGCATTAATATGTATACAGGGAAATGTGCTACCCCATTAACACACACTGTACTTACACACAACATGTGTATGCGCGCCTTTCCAACAAATTCAGCATCCAATCAACCAACCAATGGCCAACAACATGCTACGGTCGTCGTCGCTTCTGATTAAAACCAGGCACTGTGCAAACACTATACACACATTCGTTTGGGATTCCAGAAATGGAGGAGGGTGGCCATGGTGTGGGTGGTGTTTGTAAAACACAAACACTCACACATACACACACATGTGTAATATTTTTACAGCCAGCAATGAGGGTGGCTGCAGCGGCAGGATGGGTGTGCAAATGAATACAACAGAAACACACACACACACACACACACGCTTAAGTGTGTAATCAATTTTGTGTGCAGAAAAATGGGTGGGGGGGTTGAATGTTTAGTTGGGGATAAATTGTAAGGCGCATGGAAATAATATTAAGCACACACATGGTACATATGTATGTATGATGATGAAAAAAGAAACGAGGGTGGCAAGCAAAATGGGGAAAAAGAATAAAGGACATCGCATAGCCAGCCAGCCAGCCAGTCAGCCAGCCGCAGTAACAAAACAAACAATATTATATGTACGTTAAAACATACAAGTCACATATACACATAAGCATTGAATTTATATATTAAATACATTGTGCTGTGTGGAAAAGGATAGTATCCAAAATGAAATAAATGAAAAAGCCCCAAGGACTTAATGTATGGTGCTGCAACAATATGAAGGGGAAGATGTGTGGTGCAGACAGGGTGCTGGTATTTTATGTTTTAAGAAAGCTCATTCAATACAACACACAATGTCCTTTTATGTTCTTTTTTTTTTGGTATATTTAACTGAAAATGTAGAATTAAATATTTTTCAACAAATTAAATGCTTATAGGAGTGTTTAAAAATAAATGTAAATTTTTATTTTTTCAACCCCTTTCCAACTCTTTTTGCTTTATAAAGACAAAAGTCGCCTAAATTTGATGGAAAAGCTTAAGTGACTATTTTTAAGAGTCTTAAAAGATGTGTAGTTAACCATTTGTAATTTATTGTGGTTCAATAATATTTAAAGTAATGTGTAACTTTAGACAGAAATATATTTTTATTTTAAAATTATAATTGGAGATATTTTACGAAGCATACAATGTGTAGAAAAAATTATATTGTAATTAAAAGCCCCACTCATTTTAATTTGCGTTTGTCCTTTTTGAGAGCAATATTATATATTATTTTAATTCACACAAAAGGACTAAATAGTAATCTTCTAAGTTCTAACTGCAGTTGATATTTAAAACAAAAGAGCAACAAGTGGAATTTAAATTCAAAACATATAATGTAATAAATATTTTATAAGGGTTGAGCGCGGTCCACAAAAATTCAATTTAGTCATAAAAGTCTAAAATAATTAATTATAATTGAGCAAATAATTTAAAATTATTAAAACTGTGTAAATATAAGTGGTTTAAAATTAATGCTAAGTCATGAAGAGCAATTTTATATAAAACCCCCAAAGTTATGTACATAATTATTATGTTTCATTAAAAAGCTTAACTTTTTGAGTATACATTAAGGCGGTTTAAATTAAAATGTATTTCAAAAGTTAAAATAAAAAGGACTTAAGCTGTGGTTAATTAATCAAAACATTGTTATCGAACGAAATTTTGAGTAAAATAATAAAAAATTTGCAGACAAGATTGATAATCGTTTTTCTTTGCGTGGCCGTAAAATTCGAAAAGAACTGACGTTTCTCGGTTTATAGAATAAGAGCTTCAATTCATATTTTGTGTTGAAACTTGTAACTTGTTTATGCGAACATGCAGGACGATATTCTACGCCAGTTGTGTGTGGGTTGAGGTAAGCTTTAAAAAAGTTCTTGGTGTCAACATCCCCACCGATTTAATTTCTTCTTTTGGGTTACACGATGCGGATCAATTCGAAATGTATATTTTTTTATTTTTAGCAAATCAAATCCGACAATTAATGAATTACGTTGTCAAGTTTCGTTATTCAAATTTGATAGAATAAACTGATTGAAAATATGACGGCGGTATTGTGCTAATTATTCTGCTCCTTGTTACTTTTGTATTAAAAACTTTTTTCTGCAGCACACAAAAATACAAAAAATAAACGAAATGAAAACCGTGCTCCCCAAGTCCACGAATGCGATACATCCGTTGTGCAAGTGAGAAACAAAAACAGACCACAATATTTATATAAACGTATAAATGTGCAGCAACTTCAAAAGCACCACTCGCTCCCAGTCACATATTATAACTCTTATTGGATGAAGCCAGCCCTATCACCACATATAAGTCGGAAAGCTCGGCATTTTTCACACATTAATGTTACCGCGATACACACAATAGTATAAAGAGCGCCCCCCAAATGTTGGATGTGCACGCTGCACTATAGCGCATATTATAAAATCGCCTATAACAAACAACGAATCACGAGACAAGTATAAATGAAAACATTAATTAGGGAACGAGAGGTGGACATGTAGCAGCAATGTACACGGCTGCACACCACATATGCAGCCATCGCTTCGGTTTGCGCTGTATTAATGCACATTGTCTGCAACAACGCAAAATGCCGGATAACCGGCGCGGTGCAACGTGGTGGTAAAGGCGGGGGTGCAACGCCCGCCATTCTTCAAACCATCGTTTACGCCGGAAGAGAGGAGGAGTATGGACTATACGATTTTTGTAAGCAAAATATTGCGGGTACACCAGCTTTTTACCCGCATTACAGGTTATGCTGTACATGATCGTATAAAGATGGTGTAAACGATGTGTGGATTTTTGTGTATCCTTAACCATAAATAATTGCGAAAAGCAATCTGGGGGTTGAAATATGTTATAGGATAACTGTGATATATAGCGGGAGACGAGAACATTACATACATCTCTCTTTTATTCAGATGTGGGGGACAACAACAAAAAAAAAAGAAAGAAAGGTGGATAAGTGAGAGAGAGACTCATCCCGAAAAAAATGTGCTTGATGATTTTTTGGCAATGGTGCGCCGACGCAATATTGTTTTACATTTAATTTATGTACGTGAAACGGGAGTGTGGGTGGTGTGGTGTTGAAAAAAAAAACACACAGAGAGATGAGTGGAGAGAAAGAGCCGCTTTTAACACTAACACCGTAAAGCAATTGGGGTGAGCTTTTAATACAATACAATGATGTTGTGTAGGGATGCTGGACGACGGATGAAAATGTGTGTGTGTGTGTGTGTGTGTGTATCCGTTCGGGCTCATAAATGCAAATGCGATGTTTTAGGGGAGCGCTTTCATCTAAGTACATGGTCTGAGTGGCTGTATATTGTAATGTGTATAAGTTGAATTGAAATAGAAAATGGTGGATGATTTTGTATGGTTTTATGTATGGCGAAATTAAATTTTGTGTCCTTGTCGGAATTTTTAAATGAAAGACTTTACAATTAATTGTTTATGTAATTATTTAATGAAATATATTTACAAATTAATTTTTATTTAATTATTTAAATGAAAGAACCACATTTAAAATCGATTTGTTTTATAAAAGCCTAAATGTAGTATAGACCAAACTGATTTAAATGAAAAAGTCATAACCACATTGTTGCATAACTTATGGCGTTTATTTTATGTAATTATTTATTTATTGAATTAAAACTCCCAACACTGTTAATTTTAATGACTTAACTATGGAATATTAAGAAATTTGCTTAATTTTATTGTTACTAAGTCATTAAATTAAATATTGTAACAATTAAAATTACAAAAAAAAAAATTGTCAATTAAAAACAAAATTTTAAAATTGCAAAAATCATCCACAATTAAATGCAAGAACCACATAAATGCTCGCATTTTATTATGTGCCTCCACGTACACATACTGAACATACATCCATTACACAGATATATATTACAGCTCTCACCAGGCGCATCGAGAGCTCATAATGAGAAGAAAAACAGAAGAAAAAGGGCGTCACAATTTTCCATCTTAAATAATTTTTTTTTTTTACTTTTCTTTCGCTGCTTTTTCCCTCCCGTTTTGCTCTTTACCGCCGTAATATATACATACAGAGAATATGCACACAATCGGCCCTCTTTACGACCCCCGCACATAACATTGTGTACACAACACCGCATCGTTTTCATCCGAGGAGCAATCTCACATTATTCCTATATGGAACCATTTTCCCTTTCCCCCCATATAAGTTTTTTTATTTTATATTTTCATACACACATCGTCTTGTGTGTTGTGTGTGTGTGTTGTTTCTTCTTCATATATTTTTTTTGTGTCTTACCCAATGTGAAGCATTGCCATCCACCATCGCAAGGCGCGAGGGCGGTAAGGTGGATGTGTGATGTATTATATGGGCGAATTGTGAGGGAGGATGAGGAGGAATAAAAGAATAACGTTCATATATGAATATGTGAAGTCGCGCTGCTTCATTTTCATTTTTTGGCGAGAGGATCTAAGTATAGCTGTTCCGTTTATTTTATATAATATATTATGCCGTGTGTGTGTTTTTTTCTTCTTTTTTTTTTTTTGTATTATTTATGTATGATGAGGAGAGGGTGAACAATATATTATATATGTGACGCGCAGAATTATATTATACATCGCATGTGTGGTAAAAAAAAAAAATCATCGCACTGGCGCGCGTCATGTGAGTGCACGTACAACAAGCGAAATAACTTGAATATAGCATAAACATATTTGGATTTGGAAAAACTAATCTAAGGGAGGAGCGAAAATTCCAATATACATATTATATAATGTATGTACAACATCTCCTCTCACCCAGTGATACCCACATGTGTACCACCTAAGCATGCTCGACGTGTGTACATTGTCAAAGCTTACATTCAATAGAAGCTTAGAGTTAACGAGATATAGTGCATAAAATATATGCAGATAATATATATGTAATCATTTAAATATAGGGGGTGGGAGAGAATGGGGAAATAGACTAAAACCTCCTTACTGGAATTATATATAAAGCAAAACACAATTTGCTTATATATGGGAAAATCAATTCCAACGATAATACAACAATAATGAGCGGCGAACGATTACAAAATGTCATCAAGTCCCGTTGCGCCCATTAACAATTTAATTGCCATATAGACCGACAACAATGAATCAAATCTATAATTAACGGATTGGGTAATTGAAAAAAAAAATAAAATGAAGAAAAAAAGCATTTCAAACGAGTTAGGTAATTTGCATTTTCAATAATGATCGATTGTTAGTTCAATTCCATTCAAATTAACAATGGAGCTTTAATTAAATTAACAATGGTTTTTTGTTTTTCTACGTTTCGGATTTTAATTTCTTTTTATAATGTTGCATAAATACGGCATTTCAATTTTAAATTGAATTCAAATCACAATTTGTTTTATCAATTAAATTAATTTCAACATTGAATTCAAATTAATTTCTACTAATGAGCTTATTTAATTTATTTTAAATTTAATTACTCTATAATTTAAGGGTTATTACGCCAATTTAATCAAAAGACAATGAAATCAATTAATTGTTATTATTTAAATGCTATTAAGCCAAATTATTTAAACCAACTAATTAAGTTAATAAATTTAACAAAAATATTAATATAATTTGCAATCTCATCTACCCCTTTTAATTTTCCGACAATTTTTGCTAAATATAGTACACATCCCTTATTGCTGCCAGCCAATCTTCAACTATTCTGTGTGACTCAAAAATCGACAACAAAACCAACAATCTCACCAGTGTTATATTAAGAAAGCTTTTGAAATAAAAAAAGCATGCGCGTGGATGCTTGTTCTTTGTAATGTTAATGTTTCCTCCCCTCTCTCTTTCTGTTATACCGTTTTCGCATAAAAAAATTCAAATAAGACAAATAACAAAATAAAATTAAGAACGAGACAGAATGAGATACGTTTTTGGTGCGGGTGGTTTCCTAATGTAATTTAAGGGATGAAAAGAAAATCTTTTAACTCGTGTGAGTGTTTTCTTTAAAATTACAGGAATAATAATAATAATAATAATTTAATTTTTATCCGTAAAATATTTCAAGAACCATTTAAAAAAAGTAGAAAAATAATATTTTTAAATTAATTTAAATAACAATAGTTTTAAAGGGCATTTTAATCTATCCAGTTAGTTAATTAAAAATGTAAAAACAAATCGATGCCACATTAAAAATTCAAATTAAAAAACTTCAACCCAGAAAATAATCAAAACCACAAACATAAATTGATGAAAAATTGTAAAGGGAAAATTTTTTACATGAGGGAGCACAACAATAAAGAATACCTCACACACTCACACACCATATACACTTAATGGGTGGTTTAGGGTGGTTTAAATATAAGACATGAAGTGTAAAAAAAAAATGGTTATGGAAAAACCAGGCAGCAAGAAGAATAGTAAAAAGGCGGGTGGGGGTTTGAAAAAAAAAAACCCACACACACACATACGAGTGAATGAATTGCATATAAAATAACATCATGTGTAGTACCACTATATGGGGGTAAAAAGACTAGGGAAAAATATAAATGAAAATCATATAATATATACGCCGCGACGCTCGTGCAGGGGATGTTTGTGACGTTATAATAAATTGGGGATTGGGACTTTCTTATTATTTTATATTTTACGTTTTTTTTTTTCCACCCCCACCGTTTCACCAGCGTCTTTCATTTGTCGTAGTTGTTGTTGTGTGTATAAACATATTATTATTATGCTTTTTCATTCATTTTTGCACCGTGTCCTCGAAGTTAGGGAGTTTTCCACTTTTGTTCGTGCATCACCGCTTATACACGAGCTAGGTATTTTTTTTTTACCCTTTTTTAAAGCAATTTTTTGTGGGAAACGTTATTTTTGTGTAATACTCTTTTTAGACTCTCAACCCCCACCCCTACGTGTGTGTGTAGTTATTACATGTCAAAGTATTTATACGTATTTGAACGTGAAGTAAAAGAAGATAGATCAAGCAACATCTGTGGGGGAATGAGGAAGAAGAAATGTTCCTATTTTACAGGCAAGCAAAATTGCAACCACCCTTCTTTATTTGTGTGGTGGTAGATTTATGCATCGACAGTTAGGAATATTATGATGGAGAAGAAAGCATATTTATAATAAGAAACAAATATTTATTACTTGCAAAAAAACTGTAAAAAATATGAGGTTAATATTGTTTTAAAAATGAGAATGTTTGTAAACTTAAGATTTCAATGATGCTTTGCTTACCGTTATTGAACCGAAATGTGTTGTTGTATTTAAATAAGCCTAATTCTTTGCACAGTTTTAATAAATTTACAAATGATTTAAAACAATTGTAGCATACATTTAGGCGATTGTTAGAAAAATGCTTGAAAATTTAACTGTCTCAATACAAAATCCCTTAAATTTAATTGACCACAATTAATTCTCGTTATTCAAGCAATCTCTAAATTAATTTCAACACTTATTAAGTAAGACCCTATTGTATTGCAATGGAAACAAAACATAAAACTGGTTCCAATCTGCATAAACAATTTTGTACGTTCATGACACAAAATTTTTCGCACATTAAAAATTACCAACCCCCTGATTGTCGGAAAAGTTGATCCGCATATTGTGCACTTATAAAGAGTAACCACACACCATTTCCACCGTGGGAAAGCAGAAAGTCTCATCTCGCACACAATTTGATTAATTAACCCCCGGTAACGGCTGTTATACAAATGTTGGCGAAAAAAAAAAAAAAAAATGAAAGAAAAGATGAACAAGAAAACCGAAAGACGAAATGAAACGAAACAAAATAATAGGAGGCTATAGTATAACGCGAAGAGCGCTGATGAACGCAACAACCGGAAGGCCCTAATTAAAGTCCAAAACTTAGGTACCTACACGTTCATGTATTTATGTGCACATATTATATCGCATTTAACGTAACTCCATCATCACCACCACCACCATCACCACGAGCATTATAAATCTGATCATTCAGGTTCCTCTCTCGGCATCACAAATCTGGTTTCACATTAAAATTACATATCCACATCAACACACAAAATAATATGTAATATGACAATAAAAAAAAAAAAAAAAGTGACACAATTGAATGACCCGGGCCTCCCCATGCACGCTATTATATGTTTAGTCACTTTAGACCCATTCAATTTATATTGACGGAAGAGGGAGAAGGAGATAATGAGAAATAGAGAGAGAGAGAGAGTACCCGAGGTCCGGTCACATATATAATGAATTTTTCACACAGCGCTCCCTGGTACTATGGTACAACGCATAATAATAATTTTATAATGAAACAACCCCTCGATATATCTCGTACGCAGTTGGCTTGCTTGCACAACAATTAATATATCGGCAACAATGAAATTAAACAGGTATAAGGTATTATAAGAAGTATATGGGCATGCGGACACAACTGAAGTAAGACGGGGGTATATAATCAGGAAATTATTAAATGAAAAGACAAGCGAGTTGAAAGGAGTTTTTTTTTTTTTTTGTTTTGTTATATGTATTTTATGTTACACATTATGCGTGTATGTGGTGCTCATCGCATCTTGCAATATTATATAAAAATGCGGACGACTATATGGTGAGAGACAATGGGCGAATTATATTGGGGCGTCTTTTGAAATCGGTAATTCTAGTTTTTCTTGTTCTTATAAATGACACGACGAGTGTGTGTGTGTGTGTGTGTGTGTGTGTGTGTGTGTGTGTGTGTGTGTGTGTGTGTGTGTGTGTGTGTGTGTGTGTTGCGTTGTCAATTTAAAATTGTTTATTTGTGCAGATTCTTTTGGGTGCGAGTATGAGAACGGAATACTGTTAAAATGCGAACAAAAAGACAAAACGAAACAGATTGGGACGGTTATTGTTTATTGAAATGTTGAATATTAAAAATAGACCGCACAATAAAAGCATAAGCCGCTGTGATTTAATTGTTGTTGGTTTTATTGCGTGAAAAAGATATTTAACTGAACTTAATTCTGATAATGAGGAGACAGAGAGCGTGAGAGATCGAGTGAGTAAATAAAACACTGAGCAACAAAAATGTCACAACCGTTAAATAACAGTATTTATAGAAATTCGGCGCTATAATGTTTAATAATTGCCTGAATGTAGTCTAGAAACAATCTATTTTTAAAACAAAATAATTAAAATGCCTCTTAATGAATTTTTGGGCGCACCTTTCAAACAAATAAATATACGACAACAAAATGTAATTACATGGATAACCCAAAACTGCGGCCCATTGCACTTTAATTAAAGGACATGGTACAACTATCATCTTTAAGTTTTAGGTAAGAAAGGTAAAAACTCTTATGCGGACTTATTATTAAAAATTTGTAAAGGGATGAATGATTTTAATTTTTAAGCCATTGCAACAACAACAAAAACCATTGACGCATTTATTTCAACTAACTAATATGATGGAAGCAGGTAACTAACTGCATTTTTTTGGGTGCCGCATCAATGCATAATATGCTTTATAGGGATAAGATTTAATATTCCTTGAATCTTCTTCGTCTTCTTCCTCCTCTTCTTCTTCTTCTTCACCGTGTTCGTGTTATTCTAGGTGTATTGAAAAGCGGCATACTACACAAAATAATAGTATAATAATAATAATGATAGGAATATGTATATGCATGTAAGGTACTCGTACTACACGATGAATGTATAAAGGCAAGAAAAGGACAAGAAAATATTAGGATGATGAATGGGCTCATCGTCTCCCTTTTGTGAATATTATATGGACATATATTGTTAGATATTATTTCTTTCTTCAAAAGTATATTTTCAGCATTTCATGCTTAACAGTTTATTGTCTTTTATGTACGTAAAAAAAAAAATTTACAAACATTTTATACGAGCACATATCGTCTTATTATTTGTCCTTTACATTTTGTGTGTTTAGTTATAGTTATTGAGAATTTATTGTTCACCCCGTTTTGAATGCAGATAAATATATGCTTAGTTGTCTAAGAACTTCAACCCTGGATTTTGTATAATGATCCACCATACAACAAACCACAGCACCCGGTGAATAGTATATTGTTTTGTTGTAAACATTTTTAAATAATTGAAATATTTTCAAATGAATTAAATTCAATAACATTTCAATAATTTTAGATTCATTTAATGATTTTTTTTAAACGCCTAAAGTTATGTTAAAATTCAAACGAATCGTGTTTAAAAATATGAAATTTTAAGTCAACGATAAGGAGCTTTAATTAAAAACTCGTCTTAAGACCAGATTTTCACATTAAACCACGTCATAATTTATACAGCAATTAAACAATAAGCACCTTTATGGCACCCTATGTTAGTTAGTCCTCTTAAATAAAAACACATCCTTGCATAGTTGCTATTTTCTTAAATTTTTTTCCTAAACAATGTGTGCTCATTTTTCAATACATTTCTACCAATTTTTAAAGCCTATATATATATATTTGTGCAGTTGTGAGGTGTACAGAAGAACACAAAATATTAAAATATAGCACACATACACGTACCTACAGTTAAAGTAAATCCCTTTAGAAAATTACCAAACAAAGGACACGAAAATGTTAATGAATTAGTTAAGGGAGACGCTGTTTTCATTTTTTTCATTTACTTTTTTGTATTCATTTTTGGGTACGCTTGATGACTATAAGTATAGTTATAGGAAGAGAAACTATATTCTCGCACAAACACCAGGTGGGGGATGAACAACAGACAATCGTACTCACACAACATGCATTATATTTGTTCGGGTTATTCATAGTACTTAAGATCAATAGGTGGCTGGATGATACAACTATGAAGAATAATATATTGAAAAGGAAGAAGGAAGAATCGGGACGAGGGGGTAGCGACACAATGAAAACTGAATATTACCATTGACTATAATTAAAAATAAATACGCTAAAGGTGTAAAATGCAGCAGAAGTGTGTGCATTTCACAAAATGCATTGATATATTTATAAATATGTACAAAAATAAAGAAACGACATTAAAAATGCGCAAAGGTAGGTAGGAACAATGCGTTATAGGTATTTTCGTTACTGATATTTGCAGGATTTTATTACTACATACATTTTAATTTTAGGGGATGGCTATTGCGAGCATATTTTTTAACACGCACGTGTTAACAACTGTTTGTTAGCAATAATTATTGCCATGGCGCGCGCAGTGTGTGTGTTGTAAAATAATTACGGATAATATCGAACTGCGTCGGTATAATAATTATTTTCAAGGGATACCTGCCGATGCAGGACGCGAAGCGGCGGCATTTAACGCATGCCGTGTAAGCAAAGACGCAGTGTACGTTGCAACCATGTGGCTGATGGTGTCGGCGTCAGGTTGTAATTATTATTGCAACAGTCGAAACAATAAACACCTTGGGAATTAAATGCACAATAAAATTGGGTATAGAAAGGGTAGAATAATTATTATTGTCGGGGAAACTGTTGAATAAGGGTGTGGTGTGTTTGAAGCCATCAACGTTGAAGTTTTATGGAGGAATTGCATTTGTTTTATCGTCTTAAGTCTTAAGGTAAACCCTTTCTTTACAATTTAAAAAAATATATTAAAATTAAATTTACTTGAACTACAGTTTAAAACGAAATGTGAAAGATTTTTTTTTTAAACGCCTAGAGTTATGAACATTTTTAGTTTTATATAAATTTTACGAAGTGCATAAACTCTAAAATAAAGTAAATTGCGATTATGTTACATTTTGATACATAAAACAAAATTTGTTGAATAACAGTAAGATTTAATAAAGGCCATTCCTTTTTTGAATTAAGAATTGTAAGGATCACAAAAATAATTTTACAAAATTTGGTAACAAAACTAATCAGCATGCCGGATAAAAATTAATTGCACAAAAAATTCCTGAATGTCCTTTTATACAAACAAATCGTGTCGAAATGAAGTTGGGGTGTACAACGCCAGACATAATTCAACCACAAAAAAAAAAAACAACAAACAGTAATACAAGAAATAAAACATTTCATGAAGTCCTACGGAACATCCTTTTTAAACTACCTATATTATGTGCATTGCCAATATTCTAGTATTTTTAGTACATAAGCACGAAAACATATGTTTATGTTGGTCTACACATAATATTATGTACATGCCGTGCTTTTTATTATATTCCTTTTTGCTTGATAACATGATTTTCTGTAAAAAAAAATCAGACAGCAATTGGGTGGACGAAGGACCTGCTGCTGCTGCTGGTGCTACTGCTGCCACACACACACACACTGTGTGTATGTGTCGAGAGAAAGAGCGGATACACTAGACTGTGAGTTTGGCGGGTCAACAAAAGAGGGTGGCATCGGTGAATATTATGTACGGTCATTTTGTGTGCGAGCCACGTGGCCACGTGTGCCAAACTGCGTGCACCCCGTGTATACAAACACACATGTGATGACGGGTCAGTATTTATATATAATATATAATATAGTTACAAGTCGATATATAGTGAAAAGTATTCAAAGTATATAAAACAACAACCAAAAAAATAGTAAAAATATAAAATACGTTCTGATAAATAATACGTATTCATCCTTGACAGTATTATCATTTTTTAATGTGATACCACGTGGTTAAAGGGGAATTGTCCCTGATGGATAGGTTTAAACATGAAAATTTTAATTGTACAACCGGGTGATGTCATGGCATTTGTAAAAGAAATCATTTGAATTTATATTAACCAAATATTTAAATTAATATAACATTTGTATTATCAGAATATTTATACTAACCGAACAAACTTTTTAAAACTATGCAAATCGCTTAATTACTAATTCTTTAACTTCCTTTGCACTGTGTCTAATATTTAAAGTACTACACGCATTGCTTTTCTTATTTTAATAAAGTTTTTATGAATAAAGCAAATTAATCGATTGGTCTGTGCATGTAATTACTATCCAATCAATTGAATTCTGCTCGAAAACATTAAAAACAACAAAAACCAAGACGATTCCTAATTTTAAAAAATACGCGCAACTTACACAATTTATTGAGGAATTCTTAAACCAATTTAAATTGCTTAAATTTTAACATGTTAAAAACACATAAGCACTTTTAAATGCGCATACAACATTGCAATGTCTCTTGAAAATTAACTCCGTATAAATACAAAACGAGCCCAACTTCTTCTTGCACATCAGACACATTAAGGGGGGGGGGGGGGCATGATATAACAAACAAATATCCGACATTAACAACAACACCACCACAAAACTAACTCAAAAACTGAAAAAGTTAATTGTGTAAAAAAAAAAAACCAGCGTGGGGAAAAAAATTGAGTGAAAAAAAAAATCTCAAAACAACAATTTGTAAAACATAAGTGTTAACACATACTCGAATGCGATTAAGTGCCCAGATAGTTGACACGCAAACGGGGTTGCTTATATTAAATGCTGTATCGTGAAGGTATGTTGTGTATCGCGCTCTATATACAATGTAGGAGTCGATCGCTACATGATACAGTGGCCCGTGTGTGTGGCGGGTCGTGCCAGTTTGATGTGGGCCAAATTTACAAGAGAGGGGAGGGGGGGGAAGACCCTTTGGTCACGAAATAGCAGACCGGTGATGTGTTTGGCGATTGTAACATTGAAATTTGATTTAAAAAGGATTTAAATTAAAGGTGGTGAATTTGAGGCAGCATACATAACATTTTATAAAAAAAGGACGAAATAATTGAAAAATCCGGGAATTTATTCTTAATTTTTTAAAAGCAAGGGTTGATTTGAAAGCAACATTGATTTCTTCACCACAAATTCAATAATTGTTTGTTAAGTCCTTGCAAAACAATGGCAAATTAAAAACAATAACTGCACACACAAACACAAAATGTAGGAAACATTACAAATCAACAAAAAAAATCGTACATACCTTCAGGGGAATTATTATTGTGGACGCGTGTCTTATAGCACAACAAAAAAAAAAAAAAAACAACAAACAGGACGACACGCAATGCGTTTATAAAAGCAATTCACACAAATAGTATGCATAAATTTATTATGACAAACTACCGATATATATGAATGGTACGGGTCGCTCGCTTTGTATACGGTGGTGCGTTTACAGTAATTAGTCATGTAGCTACATAATAATGCGCATAATAATTATTACATGCAAATGAATGATTTAGCATTTTGAGGAAAAAAAAAAAATTAAAACTCACCACTCACTTTTGTTGTGAATTGTAATTATAAATTAATAATCAACGATGGTGGTAGTAGTTAATTTCGTTTTTTGCTTTGTTTTATCAAGCAAAGAAACAAGAAACAAAGCGATTAATGTGAGTTTACACAAATCGGGCAAATTATGAGAAATGGGGATGGCATCTTAATGGGGAATAATTGCTGGAAGACTGTATAGTGATTTAACAGTTAAAAAAGGGAGCAATATAGATTGAGGAGGAGGTATTAATTATTAATAACTTGACGACAATTTCAGCAAAAATAAATAATTAAAATTTAAAAACGCAGAATGCGGGCAAGCACATTTTTCACAAAATTGATTTAGCAACTTAACAATTGACTTAATTACGTGACTAGCTATTGTTGAACGGTTTAATTAGGATGCAAGAGGGACGACACCATGCCTCAATTATGAGTATACGAGTTTAACTTATTATTGTTCAATTAAGAGATGACTTGAGTATTTAAAACTCGCATGTACTGACTGCAGTGTTAAGTGATTTTGGTCATTGCTACATTGAGTCACACAAGAATCACAGCTAATACTACTGAAATAAAGTCCACAACAATTTAATGATAGGGGCGACCTATTTAATTTAATTACACAATAAGTCATATAACGGGATGCATTGGTTTGGAAGTAGTTTTTGTAACATTGTTGCATTGCTGTTAATGTCGTGATTATTTAGAAAAAAATAAAATAAAATTCGACTTAATTTAAATAGAGCAATTTTTGGGGTCCTCAAAATTATTGCGTGCCACACAAAATTAATTTTAATAAGTGACAATAGTATAAATTTAGTTAAATTAAGACTATATTAAGCACTTAAGTCACTTACTTAATTTGAAATAGATTGACACAATGAAATGGCAACCCCTTTTGTTAGTTATAAAGCAAAACGCAGATAAATGCACATCTTACTGCATTTCCATGAAACTGCAACCAAACAAGTCCGATTATTATTACTGTAATGCGTCTCTGAAATCCACACAAATTCAATACTCCAAGACGCATTGTTCAAACAAATAAAAACAAATAGTAAGTAGTCGTATGTTATCTTGCCAAGCCTTGCTTGCATGCACACATCTTATAATCTGCAGAGCAACACCGATTCATTCCGTACAGCCGGTTACCGGTTATTATTGTCTCGTTGTGAAGACAATAGGATATATCTTAAGAGACTGTATATGCACATAAGAAACTTTTATCCATTATAATGCGGTGTCGAGTTGAGCTGTAGTAGCTGTTGCTGCTACCGTGCGAGATGGACGACATGGCAGAGATGCCACAATATCATAGCTCCTTTCCACCGAAAAATACCCACCACAACAGCAGCTACTTATAAATGAATGCTTTGTATATTGAATAAACGTTCATCTTTAGCCCCTGAGAAGAGCGCATTATTTATTATGGTTAAGAAATATGGGAACACATATTGGTGAAGGGCTTTCAATAATGTGGAAACAAAAAAAAAATTCAAACCTCTGCACACAAAAGGCAAAGCGATTCAGGATGAACACAAATAATATCCTGCGATGGGTGCAAAATAAAAATCTTATATTGAAATGTACTTTAATGCGTGCTTGTTTTTTAACGAATGCGGGTGGATAATTAATTTAAAATTTAAATTTTTAATGTGCTTTTTTAAGGGTCACAATAAAATTAATTTGCAAAATTAATTGGCGTTTATTATTTGCAAAGCATTTTATCGTAAAAATTAAAACATTGGGAGGTCTTAAAAATTGCCAAGCTAAATAAAATAAATCGATGCACTTTAAAGTTAAGTGTGAAATGCAGCGAGAATGGCGGAACAACACACTTAGATGCATGCAGTGCTTGACTAGGGTCCCTGAATCATTTTATTTAAAATGCTTGAACATTGTGCAGTTTAATCGGTTAAATCAGCGTTTAATTGATTGCAAAACAACTGTTATTTATTAAAAATAAAACCAAACGGAACAACTAGAATGTAATTTCGTGAGGTCTTAGAAATTAAAATAAAAATCATTAATTTTTTGTTTGGTAAAAAAATCACAAAACGAATTTTGAAATAAGGAATCGGTAAATTTTTATTTAGCTACATTTCAAATTTGAATGTGGTCGAAAAAAAGAAAATTGTGGGTCGCTGTAAAAATTTATTTCATAATACTTGATTAAAATGTGTCATTTTAGGACCTCATAATTAGTTTGTTTCAGAGTTTACACGTTAAATTTTAGTTATTTTTTCCTACAAGAGTTATTGTATTAATTTTAATCCAATTTTAAAACCAAAACCAGTGTGATCACAAACACAGTAACAAAAACCATTTTAAAATTTACGATAAAATACGTCACAATAGTAATAAAAACAACCATCCGTGGCCAAATAAACTGCGTGAAAAATTTTCCAAATATCCAAAAAAGGAAACAGTTTCAATTGTTTAATTTCTTGTTGCGACAAAATCTCTAAGGGTTGTGTGCGCGTGTGTGTTTTAAGCCATTGCTGGGCTACCATTTAAAACTTCTTCATCTTCTTCTTTTTGTGGACCAAAGAAAACAACAACAAAAACAATAAAAGAAGTAGAAGAAGAAGAAGAAGAAGAAGAAGAAGAATAAGAAGAAGACGAATTGACTGACGTGTGTGTATTTAACGAATTTACGGTTCCATTCTAAATGAAAATTTATATATTTCGAATAGATACGTAGGTAGCCAGGTAGGTATGGTTAATTTCTGCACGCACAAAGGCACGTACGGGATGGATTGTTGCAGTTGTTGCAAGATTGTTTCAGATGTGTGATGAATTTTGTTCTTGAATGCATATTGAAATGTATAGAAAGCAAGTGAGTGAGCGAGTGAGTGAATGAGAGACACGGGAAAGAGAGATGTGATATAAAAGAAGGTAGGCAAGGCAAGAAAAATTGCAGCCGTGCACATTGTAACAGGCTTGCAGGTAAAAGGTAAATGTAGCGTCACGACAGACAAACCGTCGCAAGAATATTATGAGAAGGATTTTTGCAGCCGGGAATTTTTGAGGGAATTAACAAGGTTTCTTATTATTTATTTTTTGTTTTGTTTCTTTGGACTTTTGGAGTTTTTAATTCTTTTCGTTAAGTTTAAGTGAAATTAAAATTTGAAGATTTTTCTATTTTGTCACAATAAAATCAATTAATAGTATTACGGTAAATTAAATTTAACGTTATGAAAAAATTAAGAAGAGAAAACGGTTTTAAGTCAATGAAAATTGAATTTATATAAAAAGTCGCTAATTTTCGCTTAAGATTTACGCGTAAGACAGCGCATCTCAAAATAATTCTTGTTACAATGCAAAAAGCCGGCAAATCGCAATGAATACTTTGCAAGTAATCGAAGCCAAGACGGCGTACTTCAATATTATGTGTGTGATAACTTATTTAGCGACAGTCACAGCTCGTAAAAAAAAATTGCCGATATAACGCGGCAAAGTGTAAGGCGCGGGCCGAGAACCTCAAAAGAAGAAGGTTCTATAATTTCAAGGTGCTGCAGTTAAAGCATCAACTGCCTACAATATGATGTGCGGAGACGGCTCATGCTAATGCGTGTAGAGAAACAAATATCGTAAAATTAAGTGTGAAGAATTTGGTTGAAGGAGAGATAGAAGCTGATTAGTATGCGGCCACTTAACACTCGGGACAACTATTATAAGACACCAGCAGCCAGACATTCCACTCAATAGGGATAATGCATTAGTTTATTGAAAGTTTCGCACATTAGTGGAGGCTATTTCATGGAACTGAACTATTTGAGACTCAATTGCAATGAATGATGAATCAGTCACAAATGCAGTAATACATAACTCAAAATAATAAATGAAATAAAAAACCAAAAAACTACAAAAAACTTTTTAATGTTTGTGTTGTTTAATGCAGTTCACAAAATACTTTATAGTGTCAAATAATTAGCGCAGTTAAATAAGTTTATGCCATTTAAAATATTTGAAGAAAATTAAAATTGTTAATACCTCAATAAATGTGCAATTCAGAATATCGCAAAACACGACTTTATTAAGACAATAATTCCCATCATGTAACGATTTTAATTTGTTACGATTTACCTAATTTCTGGCAATAAATTGAGAAATTTTCCTAAAGTAATTACATTTAGTAATCGTAGGGTCTTAAGATATTTTAAATGAGTTTCTGAAACTCATTTGATTTCCTCACTTAATAGACTTCCTTAAGTACAAGATTTCTAACAAACTATCGACCTCAACAAATTTGTCTTATCAAATAAAAACCCCGAGTTTCCAAAAAAAAGAAGAGCAACTCAAAAAAATAAAACAGAAAACCCACTAACACTAGGGATGAAAAAAAATCTCACCTTGATGACTTCCACAGCATGCTTGTTGGTGCTGATTTGTTTTGGTGTTATTTTGTTTTATGTCCGTCTCAGGGTTACTATGTTTCGGGTTTTGTGGTAAAATTATCAAGGGTGGTCGTCGATGTTTATCCCTCCAGTGATTTTTTTTTGTTTTTTTTTGTGCTTTTTATTTTAAAATGCACTTTTCTTCTCTTTTTTTTTTTTGATTGATTTAAATCATCACTTTTAACTGGTATTTTGAAAGGACTTATTTTTTTCCTCAAATTTCACTATATCGGTTTATATTTCTGAGATATTTTTTTTTCAGATTCAACACAAAATGCACGGATAAACTTATATGTGAGGGGCTGTTTGAATGTTTTAAGTAATTTCTGAAAATTAAAAAAACCACACACAATTTGTAATTACATATATTTCAAGCCTTAGTTTTTTTTAAACATAAATATAATTGCACACACACGACGTGATAAATAATTAGAAAGCATTTTTAACATTTTTCACACTTTTGTAATATTTTATTTAGGAACACTGTGTGACACTACGGATGGAATACAAATGAAAAACGCTCAAAAATATTATCACTTTAAGGGTGGGGTGGATTACTTAATATTTAAATAATTAATGATTTTTTTTTAAATTTACAAATAACACAAACACACAAACTTTAAATAAAAAACATTTCAGCGCACTTGATCATCATTAATCAGTTGGAATAATCACTTTTGTTGAATGATAATTGTTGTAATGATAGTATGTTGATTGTCGGTAAGAAGATAAATGCATGCTGTCCATTTAATATTGCTACAACGGCAAAAGCAATCAAAACGTTTTTATTAATTAATGATAGGAACTGCTTGTAGAAATTAATTATAATTAAAAATGATTAAAGAACAGTTAGGTATATTATGCAAAAAAATTAAACCGTTATTTTTTAACGCAATTGTCTATTATTTAATTTTTTTTTTCAAAAATAGTACCCAATTATCAATTATGTAATTTAAAACGACTTGATCCGCGTCATGCATCCGTAAATTAATTAGCACAATATCAATGCAAAACAATCAGAGCATCTATCCAATTTGAATAACGTGTGTTCACCACCGCACATAAAAAACAATAATGTCGCAAGAAAACAATCATCCAGTGCAATTACACCACACGCCCCACCAAATCCATTTTAAAATTTTTATTGCCCATAATGATTGCAATTTTTATGGATGCGTTCAAAGTATGTATTAAAAAAAAGTAATAATGCTAAATGTGAGTGTGTTTGTGAGTGTGTGTCTAATTCAAAAGTAACATGACAATACGTTATAATAACTGCAAAGCGTTACTCTTTTGAAGTTGGCTCCATAAAACTAGACAAGTTATGACCTTTCATCGTAATCGCATTGATCTGAATTGGAATATGTAAACCGTTTTAAATCGGTTATGATAAAAATTTGTGTAATGCAGCGGCATGCAATTTTATATTTTTAAAAGCGTAATAAAACAATTAAACTGAATTATTTAAAAATGTGCCATATTATAAAGTTGAAAAACATTTTTTTAACGCACCGCTATCGTTACGGTAATTAACAAAATGTGATAAAATGTTGTTTTATAACATAACGGCAACATTGAAAAAAAATTATTAGAAGGTTCTAACCGAATTCGTTACAGATTTGGTGCAAAAAATCACAACATATAATATTTGTTACAATTAATACAGTTGCAATTATTGCTATTAATTTTATTTCCCTGTGTAATGCACATCCCCTCCACCCTTCAGACCCTCAACACAATAAATACAACAACAGTATTGGTAGCTGAAGCTCAAAATGTTAACATGTTAACATTCTACACCAACGAATACATAAGGACATAAACAATCAAATATAAAAACCGTCAGATTTCACACAACAGGATCACACGAAAAATTATACAGTTATGTTGGTATATTACGGTTGGAAACAAAAATTGCAAATACAATAAAATTGTATCGGCACATAATATACAATAATAAAATAAAATGCGTGAGGGTTGCACATTTTTAGAGACAATAGAAAATATTTATAAAAGCATTTTTGGTATGTGTGCGTATGTGTGCCAAATTAAGGGATGCTATAATGTTAGACGGCTGACTAGTTTAAATTTTGTGCACCGGAACAATAATGAAAATGATTGAAGGCCCAATGGTTGCTGTACACGTGATATACGGTAAATGATGAAACAAACGCATAGTTGTGACAATAATTTATAAATATAGAAGCTAGGACCCCAAAACATAATATTATGTCAATATTTGTGTGAATTGTATATTTTTCATTTGCAGTTATAACGGTGCACATTGCAAAATATAAGGGATGATTTTTGATCATTAAAATGGTTGTGTGCAAATTTTTGGATGATTTGTATAAAAATGCGCGGTTTGTGAAATGTTAAGGTTATAAATTGTTTAATTTTTTTTTTTTTTGCAATCTTTCTTGTCTTGAATTAAATTGACAGTAATTATGAATCATTGAAGTGAAGGACCACAAATTTAAATTTTTGAATTCACATAAAGCAACATGATAGGAAATCGTTTTTTTAATGGTGTTAAAATTTATGGCATCTTCAGTTATTTAAGTAACTCTATTGTTTTTATCTCTATAAAATAATATTTCGTCATTTATCGAGAGCAATCCATGTTTTCAAATTAATTTGGCCCAACGACTTTTGATATTTCAACGCGTTTTATTAATTCAATTTTTTTATTTTTTTTTTTGGTCTGCTTAAGTCCTTTTTTAATTTCACAAAAATAAATTTATTTCCAATAAACGGAAAAAAACATGTCCATTTTTTAAAAAGGTAAAACACTTTCTCAAGTTTATTAGTAACAATTAAAAAAAAAACATCACAAATTAGTAGTAATTGCCACTGATTTAAAAAGAGTATCCATTTGATGCGTGATTGCGCATTTTAATCCATTAAGTAAGTCGCTTGTTTGTACGATATATTCCAATAAATGCACTGATAAAAGTATCCATTATATAGTGAGAGTCAGACAGCGCACATTGTAATAAGAATTGCATTTTTTTTTTCTTACAAAACAACAAATTCACTGCATTTTCATTTCTTTAAAACTTTTTTTTTTTTTTGTTGCAGTTCGTGTAATGACAAATTAATAAATTAAAGTCATAAAAACAAACACAATGTATTATTTGATTATCACTAGAAGGTTTAAAACATGTTTGTACTGAACCAAAGAAACACAATCCAAAGACAAAATCACAATCGGACGATTTTTTTCATCCCAAAAAAAATACAATGAAAATTTAACGCAAAAAAAAAGAAACAAATTAATCATTAAAAAACAATTAAACACCGATTAACTGTAAACTTATGTGCCGTCCTAATTACCCATTATTGTATTGCAATAAGAAAAAAAAAAACATTTAAAAACTCGAAACAATAATGTTTTGTACAAAAATTAATTTGTGTACCGAAAATTATACAAAAACAATTAAAAAAAAACAACAAATTAAACAAATTTTTTGTCGATATTATTGTAATAAATACAGTGGATGTAAAATTTGTTTACGCGCGTTCGCATAATATGCAACGAGTGTATATTGTCCACTAATTCCGGCTGCACTAGATATTGCATGAATTTGTATCCGGGGTAGAGGCGCGCACTGATTTCAGGTTTGGCGTCGCGCGATTATACATAAACATTATGTACAAAATTTATGTATACACTGGACTACAGTATACACCAAATTTGTGTATACGTATGTGCACATAATGATAAAATTGCATGCGAAATCGAATCACACATCCACGTACAAGATGAATGATATTTCGTCGATTCAAAAAAAAAAAAAAAAATCAAAATAACAAAAAAACTGGGAAAAAAATGACAGAATCGCTAAACAACAAAAAAGTGGTTGTCATGCCAAGAGTGGATGCACCGGGTGGGTGGTGGGTTGAATAATAATTAATCGTGATCGGTATTTGCATTGATTTGTCTTATTTTTAATTACGGTAATTAAAGAGCGCCGTTTTTATGCCGCTTGTATTTTTTAATCTCTCTTCACCCATTAAAATGCACTTAAAATTACAGTTGCACAATAATTAAAAAGCACTCAAAATTACACATAAAAAACTGAATAGTCGTCGTCACATTCACACAAAATATTCATTTAATCACAATTACATTAACTAACTAAAAATCCGTTTGTAGGTACCTCTTTTTTTTTGGTTTGTTTGTTTTTTTTTTGCTCGTGTATTTTTTCCCGAAAACTTTTTTTTTTTTTTATTAACTTGTTTTTATTAATTATAATAATAATAATGAATTAAAAATTATTATTGTGTATTCCCGTTATTTTTTAATTTTTTTTTAATAATAATAATAATTGTTTCGCGTGTGTATATATATTGTGTATAAAATATATACATTTATAATATATATATAGTGTAATAGTGTGCGCCGAACGGTCCGTATAAAGTTATAAATTGCATGCGCTCCAGCCGAGCGGTGACCGAAGACTGGTCTCGTTTACATATCATTTTTTGGAAGGGATATAAATGCAAGAATGGGACAAAGTATCTGGCTAAAAAAGCACCACCTCTCCATTTGGGCGGTGATTACAACACGCACACACACACACACACCCGCTCAATATCATATCCCATTAGGAATATATATCGGCTATATTGTACCCGCGGTGGCTCATTTATGAATGTGTAACATACCCGTTTAACATTTGTGTATTCCGCCGCCGCGTATTCACAATGTTATTTCGACGTGAGTATGAGTTGCTCTGTGTTGGGTGCCACCGGAGAGTAACGCGACGCGTTGATTACACGAATACATGCGACTGTACAGAATACACGTGACTGCGAGGAAAAGTGTTCTTATTATAAGCAGATTTATGGAAATATACATAAACATTCCATTGAAGATTAAGCAACGTTACTGTACACGCGGAGTCAACGGTAGTCGGTACACGCCACGCTTTACATGTAGCTGTGAACTTTAGTCATCGTACCACGAGACCATACACTGTACTGTTACACAGCATGAGGCATAAGCGTAGGGCATTTACGTGCAACACAAACATAACATTTTAGTGAGAGCGCGCGCCGTATAATAATTTGTACAATTGGGTGCTATTGTTTTTGCACAAAAATTATGTACTGAGATGTATATGTTAAAATGAACACAGCCGCACACACACGACGGCGACTTAACGCATCGGTTCGGTTATACTCGACTTAAATGAAGTAGTATACGTTTACAACGCGTTTGCGTTTGGCGTTGGGAATAATTTTTGACGTATACTCAATACTGCAGCAGGGTATTCAAAATTTAAATCGCAGTCAAATTGCGGATGTAGTGGTGTGTGTGTTGGGGGTATTATTTTAATAAGTGAAACAATAGATAATTACATTGGCGAGAGAGCAGTGCACACGAGTGAGTGGGAAATACAGATGGATTTTAATTTAAATAAATTAAAAAAGGTAGGTTTAGGTAATGTATACACATATTGATGATTTTTAATTTTAATGAAGTAATTTAAATTAAAATAGAGCAAACCAAAGTAGGTACATATTTAATAAAATTAATTTTACACAAAGTTCAGACCCATTTTATTGTTTAAAGAAAACATTTATTGGGATGCAATTAAAATTAATTGGACTGTGATTTAGTATAAAAAAATTGTCGAGCTTTATTCAAGTATAATTACGATGAGAGAGAGCCAGAGGGCCGAGTCGTGCTTTTTGTGAGCGAACATGCATTCGTTGGAATAGTGTGCGAGTGAGAGGGCGCAACAATATATTAAATATAAATATATAAGTTCATTAAATGTGGAATATTGCAAAGTATGCCGTCATCCCATTCGCACCCCTTTAATGAGTGGTGTGCATTTACTGTTGTGGACTTGTGTATGGTGTGGCGCGGTGGACGGTGGTTGAAGCGGCGCGGCGCGCAGGCGAGCGTACAATAACATAATGAGTTGTGAGTACACGGACGCTTTTGTACGCGATTTATATTACAATATTACATGGGTAGGTGCGAAATGGCTGTAAATATATTACATATTGTAAGACTAGAATATAGATTGCATCATTTACTATTTATGGAAGTGCACAATTATAATCTGTACAGACTAAGCAATGAATAAAAAAAAGGGTGGCGGTTACCGGAATCATACCGGGTGCGTGTTATAATATGTTGTTTGTTTATGGGGTTGGAATGTCTTGGATTAGGGATGAACGTAATATTTTGGATACAAACCTATTAAGGATGCAATACAACAAAATAAATTGGTTTATTCCGTATTTGCGCAAAAACATGAAAATACTAGAAATAATAATTCATAAAAATGCATATTCAAGAAATGCGATCAGCAAAATCTGCATACATATTGTCCGTCTACTATAGCGATCTATATTATCCTATTTTTATTACCATGATTATTATGTATTATAATTTCTTATTTATCTGTTTCAATAAAGCAGTTTTTCTTTTCTATCCACCAACGTATTTTGTTATTGTTTCTTATGCTCAAGATTTTCTTCATATTTTCTTCGACCATATTCTTTAGGTTGATGCAGGCTACCATTCCATTCCAGCAGAACTGCATACATTTCTTTATATTTCATATGCTGTTAAGTCTAAATTGTAAATGCATTTCAGATCGCGCGAATCTTATACACGTCTATGCTTATTTTAATACTTCAACTCTGTATGTGTGCAAAAATGTTGTTGCAAATTTGCATATTATATATGTTACTATGTAGTTAGTGAAAACCCTTTTGTCGTGATTTACTTGATTGCTAAATAAATTCCAACAGTATACCTATCACGAATAAGTTCAATTCAATTGCTTTATAAATATTGCAGGCTTGCAATAACTATTTGATGTGGTGATGCATTTTTTATAGAATGTCCTTAATATATCCCACTACTGTCAATTTAATATGTTTTTCATTGTGGAACAAAATGCATTATTTAATAAGTCGGAATTTATTAAGGACATGTGTAATATTTTACAAAGGAGTTTAACCACATTAATATATATTGTGACACAAACCAGCGTTCAATAATGGGTCATTATATATATTGGCTAAGAAAGATAATCCTTTTTGAATTTCACATAACCTTTTATTACAGAATAAAGGATTTAACAGTTATTTAAAATGCGAAAATTACATTAAAACAGAATATTAAAAGGATGTTCAAAAATTATATTTTAAACAAAATGTTTTTACAATTGTTTATATTTCTGTTTATATTTAATGCAATTACATAATTTGAATGTTGTCAATTTGGTTATTATTAAATATTAGTTTAAATACTAAATTTATGTCTAGATCAATGACTTAAAATATTGTCAACTTTTTTGAAAAACTGCAACAAATTGCGAGTTGATTAATCTCGTGTGTCAATTTTATTGTCGATTAGATTTGATTTCAAGTAGAGCTGAATGCAATTGTTTAAGTTACATAGAAAATAAATATTTTTTATTGAAACTTTATTTAATAACGGTAAAAAATCATTATTAAAAAATAGAGTTATTAATTCATATTATAAAAACAAAAATATTCCAATTAAATCAATTTTAAAATTATTTTACAATTAATAATTTTAAACTTAAAAATTAATAAAGTTACGTCCTTCTTCAGATTATTCATTAAAAAACTCGATGGATAATCTTAAGCAAGCTAATACAACTATGGAAAAATAATTTACAAAATTAAACGCCACTCATCTCATTTCAGGCTCTTGCAGCAAAAAAATTAAAAACAAATGCTCAAGAAAAATGGCGCACAACTATAACCACAATCGTGTGAAATTTTTAGCTCAACGTTGCACTCGGATTAATTTATATATTCCCCATAATATCGTTGGCCATAGAGCGCCCATGAGACACTCTGCAATTATGTTTGTGTTCTATATCGTGGTGATGCCCTTAGTAAATCATACATAAAAAAAACAACGCATTTATATATATATTACGGAGTAAATACACAGCTAAGTGCAGTGCGCAAAGACTCGAATGCATATATAAAATATGGGTAATATTTTTACAAGAGTTGGGGGCACATCACAACATGTAATAGACGTGAGTAGAGAAAAGCCCGCGCGCGATCACGACGCGACGTTTCATAGCAAAAAATAAAAATAAATGAAAGGAAAAAAGCAACGTATCTTTATTTTTTAGAAACAAACTGACATCACCCCTTCTTTCCCTGGATTATTTAAGTTTCATAACGGTAGGTTGTAAATAATAATAATTTTTAATTCGAATTTTTCAGAACAAAAAAAAGAAAGAAAGAGCGTTAGAGACAGGGAAAGCATCGTGCGAATTTTATGGGTACAACATTTTTAAATGGAAAAGTTTTTGCGGCAAATATTCACATCAAAAAAAAAAAATGACCTTGAAATTTAATTAATTTGACCTTGAAAATTTTGTAAACTTATTTGTATTTTATGTTGCAACAATAATACTGACAGATTTTGTTGAAAAACAGTTAAAGTGTTTAAAAAAAAATAGTTTGACCTTGAAATTAATGGAATCGACCTTGAAATTAACCGATTTGTAAATTAAAATATTTTCAAATTTTTAAATTAATAACAAATTATTTCTCAGCGTCATAATTTGTTCACGCAAAAAAAAAATCTCTACATCGCATTATAGTAAGTTAAAATGAAAACATGAAAAACTAAAATATGGCACTTCGTTTCAACCTTTTATAACGGCATATAGTAAGTATGCAGCGCCCAGATTTAGTTCATCCGGATGAACTCCTATACTGCTTGGCGCGTCACCAATTTTCAGACAATTTTAAATTACAATTTATTTTAATAATTGTTATTATTTTATGTGCGCGCATTAGATTTGTCTGCGATGATGGTGCATAACCTCACAAGTTAGCGCCGCTCAGTCTGTGGTGGGGGCTTTTAAGACTTGAACTATGCGCGCAGAGTGCTCACATCAATCAACGTCTCTCAAGCGCGCATGTTGAACCACGTCCAACATATATTCCGTCTCGGGTCCATATGCACTCTCCGCGTGGCATATTGTTTATGTTCTACATAAAGATAGGCATTACCACAAAACATATTACGTCGTCGTGTAAGTATATGCATATGTACGTGCAATTTTCTGCATCATTTGCAAAGACGCGCGCGATATAAATATATTTGGATAAAATTGCATCATGTAATTGTGCGAAATTGCATTGAGCTGTAGGGTCGGGTCGATTTGGTGTAAACCAATTTGGCAACAATTTGCGTATATATTATACATCTATGTTGGAAATGGAAATTTGTTTGCGCCGGTGTATGAGTGCAGCTCAAAAGAAATTGTGCCATAAAAAAAATGATGACAATTTGTCGTGACTTTAATTTAGATCGATTATCTGTTGCACTTAATGCAGCTACATTTTTTAAGTACTTTCAGCATGCGAGTTGTTCCATATATTTCAATTGCAAATATCTTTTGCATTAATATTATTTTTAGTTTATTGTCCCAATCACCGTTATTGGCATCACATATTCAATTGGAGACATTTCTTAAGAGGTGTGAAATGAAAAAGACCCAAAGGGTCAAAACTCGAATGTCGCATTCATTTAATTTAATATGTGGGTCATTTTAACCGCTTTGCAGACAACATTTTATTTAAACTACTTTAACATTAAACTATTTTAATAGCAAACGAACATAACGGGATCGTTTATGAGCAAAACAACTTGTGTGTTGTGACAATGAGAGAGTCAGAGACAAAATCATGCATTTCTGTAAATTAAATTTCAATAACGATATGATTATGTATTTTAAAATAATTCACTTTAATGCAGCTTTGATAAGAAAAAAAAATGTTTGAAAACAAAAATTGTAAATTCAAGGTCAAATTTTTTTATTTCAGTAATTCTAATTCTTTTTGTTTCAAGGTATTATGTAGTTCTATATTAAGTAATACAAATTTTAATAAAAGAAACAGTTTTATAAACAAAAGGTCAAAATTAAATGGACAGTTTCCTGTTTAATCCAATCTCTGCAATTGTTTCTATTAGATTATTGGATTATTTTTTAAGCCAGTGGAAATTAACCATTATTTCTGCCAAACTTTCAACTATAACATAAGCTTAATGTTGATCATTTGCATTGCACTTTTACTAAAGTTTTAAGGACTTATTAACTGCATTATTAAAACAAACTAAATCAACATAAAAATGAATGACTCAAAACTTATGAATTTGAGAACTTAAATCAAAACAAAGCTATTTAAACCGAATTCAAAAAGCAATTGTTTTTCTTACGCCGCGAGAGAGATAATAAAATTGGGAACATAACATAAATACCGCACTATATCTTCTTTAACAGCTAGAGTGCATTTTAACTGCACATTTACTAGTATGATGCACTTTATTTGATGGGAAACACTTAGATATGATTTAAAAATCATTGAAGAGACGTTCATATAATTTCATATCACTTACATATTATATTATTGTGCGATAATTATCTACATATTGCACCATTTGAGAACTTGTTGATGCTCCTGTAACAGGCAGGAGGAGGACGTTATGCGTTTTGAGGGCGCATTTTTATTGGCAAAATAAAGTACATAAAGAATGTCTGTGGCATATTATGACAAACATGCAGACATTAACGCGACACGCGAGTTTCTGCATGAATATTGCAAGGAGAGAATGAGTTTTGTTGTTGTGACAGCATACGAGAATTTTTATACGCGCACTCACGCTGCAATCTGTGATGAAAGGTGTAGGTGGGTGTGTATACAATTTTATGTTATTGCTTAAAGGTTTCCTTTTCCTTGGCGTGTAAGTATGTTATGAATTGCATTTTAAATATAAGGATTTTCCGAATAAAGGAAATACAAATTATCAATTAAAGAATAAATAAGAAAGAATTAACGAAATTTAAATTCCAGATATAATATTGAAAAAATTTTAATATTATAATTTGGGGGGGGGGGGCGAAATCCGTGCGTTTCTCGGACATATATGTTGTTTAAAAAAGCTGCATTACATTGTTAAAAAAGCTTTGGTTTTTCCTAACCGAACACCGACAAATTTATTTCCGCAATCATTTTTGAAATTATTAAATTTTTTTCCCCGGTTCATTTTTATTTTACTTCCAAAATCTTACAGTTTTACAGTTTCATCCTTATCTTCACACACATGGTCGTTTAAAGTTTTATACATTTGATTAAATTTTAAAATTACAATAAAAGTAAACATAAAGACAATTATTTAATACTTAAAATATTCCCATCTCGTTTAATGACAATCAATAAAAGGATAAAAGGATTTTGTATTGATATCGAAATTAAAACAAAGACAAAATGATTAAATGTTTACTTATAAAAAAAAAAAAAAATGAATTCCAAAGAAAAGCGGAAAAATATCCTTTGAAAATATTGTGGAACCATTTAAGGATTTCTTAACAATTTTTGTGTGTGAGCGAATGAACACAAATCCCCAAACAAAAATAAAATCCCAATTTTCATACGTCATCTTTCTGAAGATACATATTATTATGTATTTTTAAATATAAAAAAAAAAAAAAATGGTTGATACCAATCGTACAAATGCCCGCGGAAATGCAAATAAAAATTTGAATTTTTCGTTTCACAGCTTCCTTGAAAAATTCCCACACCGTTTTTGTAAAATTGCAAACACACACACGTCACACACACACACACACACATGGTGCTGGGGGTGATAGCAAAAAGGGGGTAAAATGAAAGTGTACATAATAGGGGGGGGGGGGAGAAGTTCGCGCGTATATGTGCGATTTTAGTTACATAAATTTATGTAGAAATTGTACATAGGTGCAAATGATATGTGCGGAATTGTGTATAAGAGCCTGAATGAGGACATGTGTGGATTGGATGATTTTTTTGGTGTTTTTTTTTCCACCCTCGTATATTTGCGCGGTATATGCAGATTTGGTGAGAGTCGAGCAAATTTTTCAATAGATGTGATAAAAATATATTGTACATACATTTAATTTTAGGCACGTTACAGTTTCTTCGTTCTATTTTAGTTTTAAGAACAATAATTCTGACGTACGGATTTTGAAAAAATGGTGATACGTATGGTAAGACTAATTACAAGGCAGCTTTTCAAGGACTTTCACATGTTAAATGTAAAATGATTTTATTTGTATTTTAATTAATAACTGTAAATTAATCGTGAAATACCTTAATAATCCTTAGAATTAAAATGAAAAATTACGGAACAGAACAACTGACCTTTTAATGTCAAAAATTTGAAATGTGATCCTGTTTTCATAATAGCAAGGAGCATGCCAATCAAATAAGTGATTTAAAAAATAATTGATTTAGCCTTTTATTAGAGGTCTAAGACAGTGCCTCACTTTAAATAAGCGTAAAGGATATTTAATTGATTACAAAAACAAAGGGGAACGTAAACAACATTCTTAAATTGCGCAACATTAAAATAATTTTTTTTTTGAAATAAAATAAAAAAAATTGAGAAAGAAAAAAGGCCTAAATATTAGAGCTTCAACAGTTAAAGCATCCGCGTCGGTACTCATTATTACACAGGTTAACCCTCCATGTCTTTGCAATATGACCCACGCATCATTTTTATAATAAGTTCACATATCAAAAGGAACCCTAGCAAAATGACACCACCCACAACTTAACCATTTTAAGGGCACCATCAATTCAGGCACGTAAAATCGGTAAAAAAAATAAAAAAAAATAAAGAAAATTTCAAAAAAGCCGCCACCACGGCCAATACTCATCGCGTTATACAAACACATCACCCCACACACACACACACACACACAAAAAAAACACCTACCCGAATTACACGGTACACCACCAACAACACACACACACACACGAAACCAACCCATTTAACCAGCATCCCGCGAGCATGCACGTACCGGCACACATAACGCACACATGCGGCGCGGCGCGCGGTGGCGGTACCAGAGAGGTAATCCGCGCACACCGCGCGCCGCGCATTCTCGCTGGATATTGTCGACGCGAGCTACACATATTCAGCGTTAATATACACACATGGCGGTGGTGGTGGTGTTGTAATAATATGTGCTTACCAAAAAAAACAAGAAAAAAAACAAACGAAGCATCTCCACCGCGCGCGTCGCACGATATGCATATACGTACATATACGGTTAAACATTAACGTATACGGTTATGTACGGCAGCATATAATATGTGGCAGCAGCATATTATATTCGAACGTACGATGTATAACGGCCGCGCGCAACACGAATAAAGAAAACAATGCGACAAAACGGCGAAATGCGAAATGAGAGGAGCCAAACCATCAACCAATCAACGTACGCCATTACGCATTTAATTAATTCGTTGTCTCCATTTTTTTTCCGGGCCGAGCTTTTTGCCATTCGCATGGTGTTTTAGTTGTGTGATGCGCGTGCAGTTGTTGTCGCGTTTTCATTTTCGTTTTCAACATTTTTATCGCGTTATATTATATTAGTACAGAGTATACGTTTGGTAATGTTTATTGCTTCCACATACATAAATATAGGGTGGTACGAGTCGTCTTTGGTCATATTTAACACTTTTTATGTATAATACATTGTTCTATGTGTATAACCCGAAAGAGGGCGACATTTAAACATTATTATGTACAACGAGAGCTTAATGAGTGCGTACCGCTTAACTGTACATAAGATACATTTATTTGAAGGATTTGTTATACGTTCCTCGTAATTATACAAAGTTATATATTGAAAATAAGCGAACGTGATTTAGATCCCTGAAGAAAGAGTGTACAACATGTACGATGTACATGCACAGCAGCACAGCGTCGTCTCGAATCCCATTGGTCTATCTTTTAATTGCGCACGTTTGTCCCCCTTGTATAATGAAAAGCTTTCTATGTGAATTATGCTTTCATACATGGACTATAGCACTGCGAGAGCACATTAGTTGTACACACATATTATACAAAAGCATAGATATAGGTTCACTGCAAGGCGGGGGTTGGTTTTTCTGCATGAGTATGCCACAATGTATAAATTGCAAATGATACTTGGTGTGACCCAAAATGTACATAAAAAGAAAAGGTATTTATGTCTGGTACGTAATAAGGGTAATTTGTATATAAGAAAAATTACAACCCTTATAAGAAATATATAAAAGTAATTTACTTAATCACAGAAAAATCATGAAAAAAGTGAATTAGAATTTATATTTATAAGAAAGATTTGATACAGCTTTACTTGTTAATTATGGAATAATGCTTAAAAATGAAATAATAAATTATTAATTAAGTTACAAAACCAGAAAAGAAACAGAAAGTAACAAACTTCTGGAAATTATTATCTAAACAAAATAATAAAATGTCTCTCATTACTTCAAAATAAAATTTGAGGTCATAAATCAAACTATATCGTTTGTTAAAAACAATAACGCATCCATCGGCATGTTAATGGAGCCTTTTTTATTAACGTTTATGCTTTCAATTTGAACACTGCATCAATTTAATGGCATTTTACATTTTCAATGTCCCACAGAATTATTTTATTTGGCAAGAAATATGCAAGCAGTACAATGAAAGAGAAATAAATGTTAATTTCTCATTAACGAATTTTTATGAACATGTATTTTTTGCGTTTACGTGGTTTATTTAATTTTAAAACAATTTTTTTTATTATAGTCTGTATAAAAAGGAAAGAACATTATTGGCGACATCCTATTTTTAAAAAAATTAAATCGGGTAGTGAATGAAGACAAAAAAGCAATCATGTCTGCTTAAATTATTTTTTTGCATGAATAAAAAAAAGGAAGAAAAGCAGTAAAAGACGCCAAAGGATAAATGAAAATATATCAAAATATATAACACAATTAAAACTATGAAGGGTTTTTTAAAATTTGAATTGATCTAAAATATAAAATAAGCGTGATCACACAAAAAAAGGTCAGTTTGCTTCTGATTACTCACATTAAATATAATATTTGCAATAAATTTTAACCTTGGGTAAAATTTTGGTCAAATTTAAAAATAGAAGCTTTTAACGAGTTACGAAGCTTTATTGCACATAATATGCATTTATATTCAAAAACTAACAATAATTCAAATAACTTTTACAATATAAATAGTAAAACTACTAACCTTTAAAATGGGTCCTCCCGAATAAAAAATCCTGATAACGCATCCACCAGAAACAACCTGAAACAATCAATCACACAATAATTAATGATTAGTCAAGTTAAAATCTGTTGTATTAAAAATTATAATCATTAATTATGACACCGAGCATCAAATTCGACAAACAGAACAAATTGAGTACCGGTAACTGTACGGTATTCGATATATAATTGCTCCCGCTTTTCCCGCGCATAATAATTGTGTGCCTAAAAAAATTACCATAATAAATTTGGCGGGGGCTGCTGTAATTAGCATAGGAAGCAGGATGAAACACGTTTAAACGGTTTCATATACTATAGTTATTATACAATATTTATAAAGAGTTAGGAACACAATTAGAAACTGTTTACGTGTAAAGTCGATGTAAAATATGAGAATAGAGTATTAAATTGTTTTAATATTTTCAACAAATCTTCGCAAACATTATAAAATTGATTATTAATTACCTTAAATTGATTGATTTTAACTTATTAGAAAATTAACCAGTGACCACATGCATTTTAAATGAATTTTACCAAGAATATTGCAAAAACACTAAAGGACAATTAAAATTATCGAAGTTCACACGCGCACAACACAATCTAAACTAATTTGAATTGATCTGAAATATGAAAGTGACTATTGAACCGTGTGACGGTGTGCGTCGTAATTGCTTTGCTCATCTCATTAAAAAAGTCCCGCTAGTTGGCCGATCGCTTTCGATCACCGTGCTCAGTGCTCACTGTTCAGAGCGATGTCCCTCGCTTGCACTTCGTTGGACAGTGGACCATGATGCGTGTATGGGAATTTGGATTTATATTATAATTGAGTAAGTTGTTGTAATGAGCACTTGCGTGGCCTTGAAATTGTGTGGCTGCTCCTTGTTATATTGAGTTGTGACTTGTTATTGACCAGTGCAGGCGTTATTTTAAATTAAAAATGTGGATGAATTGTTTAATGCGCGTAAGGGTTGAATATTTGATATATAAATTGAATTAAATAATTCTTTTAATTGAATTATAGTATTAATTATGGACCTTGCATATTATTAAAGTATGACACTTTCATAAAAATCAGTAGTACACTTATTTCAAGTATTTGGTGAATAAATAAAAGATGCTTCATAATTCCGAATTCTCTTTCATTTCACACATTAAGTGTTACATATACTGGTTCATAAATGGTGGTAAACGGACTCCCAACAATCATTGCTGCCGCGCATTATATCCCGATTCCGGATATTTAATATATATATGCGGCAACATCTTCAACCTCTCTCCCTCTCATTTGTACATGATTGCATTACACATAATATAATATATGTATACGACCGTACACCCATATGTGAACTTTGAATTTGCAAATTTAAAGTGTATGCGCGCGCGAGAGACTGCAAAAGAGGAGGGTTGCAAAAAAAAAAAATAAAAATAAAAATGTAGAAAAAAAAAAAATTTGTCGTATGCATGCGGCACGTACATATATGTAATTATGTACCCCAGCCAGCATAAAATATACAACCACATATATATGTATAATATATATAATCCATGTGTGGTACCATAGAGAATTGCTACAACACATAACTCCGCATATTATATGCAGTCAAGTAAAGAAGCTAAACATAAGACATATTATACGTAGATAGGGTCTACAAGTATACATAATATGTGCGAATAATGCGCGCTCATATCGCAGCGGCCCGATATTACATATGCGAGTTGAATTTTCTTAGCGGGTTTTTCGCCATATATAATATATACTTACACTCGATTTTATGTTGGCTTTTCTTTTTTTTTTTAATTTTCATCTCCCCGTCGCTGTACATATAATAGATATATGTACGATACATATAAAATGGCATCGCTTCTACATAATATGTACGCTACAATAAGCATAATATAATCGTACGTGTGTTCCCACATATGGGAAGCTGTATCGTGTATATTAAAAGGTACAGATCTTATTTCAATATGTGTACACGAGGAGTTTTTAGTTGTGGTTGTTGTTGTTGTTGGCTTTCGCGCGCTTGATGCTGCTCTCACCACCCGATGGAGTGCATGCCAAAGCTTCATCAGCGTACACCCGCGCGCCCTCTACATGTATATGTATATTACAAATTATAATACAATAATATATATATTTTGTATATTTTTGTAACATGCTACAGTTAAGTATATTAAACTTTTTCAAAATTTGTGTGTTGTGCAAATTCGAGGTGATGAAGGGGGGGGGGGGGAGGGGTTGTTGCTATTGTTGTTTTATTATATTTTGCTCGTTTTGTGTACGTTGTTGCTGTTTTTTTTAAACGTTAAGACTTAGACGTTGCTTTCTTCTTCCTTAACGGGGTATAACGGAGGTCTTTTATGTGTTGATTTGCCGTGGTGGTGCGGTTTTTATTTTCGCCAGTTTCCTCACACTTATACAAACAAAATACACACGCTAATTGGTCATTGCCGTGGTTGTTTCTCACTCCTCTCTCTTAATATGAATGTGTAAGCCTTTTTTGCGAAGAGCTTTTTATATTATTTTATTTACCTAATTTTAATTTACAAGTTATTTTAATGGAGTATAAAAACACACATAGAATGTGCTTATATAAAATGTGAGTATGTAAAAAAGGGAGTTTTATGGATTCTCCTGTATATGTGGGACGCTATCAGGAGCTGCTACCAGCACTGATTTTTTACTGCACAAAGTACTAATGTGAATATTTTATATTAATGAACAAAATCGAGATGATTGTAGATGTTTTTTGCTAAAAAAAAAAGAAGTTAAATTTGGTACTTAAGCGGACACTTTTACAATTTTTTAAATAAATCGTTAAAGAATTTAAATGTCCAATAAAACCTCCTGATTATCATAAATTAACTTCAATAATTGCAAACAATTTTAAGCAGTACAACGATTTTGCTGTGGAAATAAATCCAAAAGCTTCATGTGGAGACCGTTTTTACAATATTGAGTATACATAATGCAGAGAGAATAAACGCACTCAACACACGCGAATTAATCTCCGCCTTTTATTGTCACCTAGGTCATTAGTTGTGTGCAATGCGCGCGGGCTGCAAAGCTCGGACGGTATATATAATATTGAATGGTGCGACCTCTGCTGCCCATTCCACACACTCGCGCATTTCAACAACATTTCTTTGTGTACATTTTGTGCAGCAGCATTTTTAAACTGCACATTAACTTTGTGTAGTTATTCATATGAAAGTGTTATGGGAAAGAGAGGATTTCAGATTAAAACAATGCGAGCTTTTAATTTTTAAACGCTTCCATTTTGTTTTGTTTGAGTATTTTATAGAAATTAAGATGATTGCAATGCTTTTTAAATAACTGTACTGTAATTTTTCGTTTTTTATTGTTGTGGCATGAACGATTTTTTACTTTTAAGTTTAAACATTATCAGATTAAGAGTTCGTTAAGGCAATGAAAATAAAACGTAATTATGATCTTGAATTGAAATCGATTGTCTAACGATGTTCATAAAATATTTGTTTGTTAATTACAGCGAAGTGTAGAAAAGATTTTTAACACCAAGAACGAAACAACTGTGACCTTGAATGTTTTAAAACAGCATTTAATGAAACGGAAAAGACCTTGAAATACATTTTTTATAATGGCAAGAAAAAGCGTTACATTTTGTCCATTCGAAAATTAGAAAAACTTTTTTTTTTCAATGTCAAATTTGTGTAAAAAAATATTTAACCTTGAAAAAAAGAAAACAACCTAAAACCTTTGACCTTGAAAATAAATTTGACTTCTTAGTTAATGTCTTTAAATACGTCTTCAAAAAAAAAACTAAAGCTGTCCTTAAAAATGTAAATACTTGAGTCACAATTTGTTTTTGTCATAATTCATAATTTTCCATTAAAATATACTTAATTCAGTATAGGTTGCTTGAAGTTCATCAACATAATGAAAGCAACAATTTTAACACGACTTCAAAGCCAGCATTAAAATTATGAAAAACTTCCACGTTGCCGTGTGCATCTTCTCAATGCGAAAAAGAAAATCGAATCATTCCTTGAGGCCTCCCTTACAGATACTACACGCGGTCATTAAATACTCGCATTATCTAATTGGAATATTGTTAGTTAAAAGAAAATGCGCGCTATGGAAAAAGAAGGCCGCAGCAAGATTCGTGTAAGCTCATCGCATCAGGCGGTTGAAATCGAGACGCCCGCATATCACAATCTCAATTCGATAGGAGGATTAAGGAATGGCTAGGTATATGCATCCAACCTCTAACTATAATAATGGTCAGCGATGGAAAATCTGTGTGTTTGGTTGAATTACCGCGCGCCTGATGGAAAATTGCACAAACAATTACATTGTTAGTGATAAGTGTTTGTGTGACACCCTGGGGGTGATTATGTAGCTTTGAAATCATGGACACAATCATAAATTCCGTTAATTCATCGTATCGCTGTGTGATGGAATAAAAATTGTGGTGCACACATGTATATAGATATACGGACGCACGATTGCGGCGTTTGTTACTTCAGCGGTGCACAACAAAATATTATATATTGCTATTTGGCTGTACGCCCTCTGCTGGCCTTTGTGCTTTCTTTTTATGCGGATTTTATATGCGAATTAACTTCGACATAGTCTTCAAATAGCGCGCCATTTATCAAAATGTGTGTGTGCATAAAATGCGCGCGGATTGGAGTTGTACGATTTTCATTCTGGAGTTTTATGGCAAATTGCGAGCACAGTGCCCTAAGCGATTAGCGTCTGTCCAATTATTATTAGTTTTTCACTGCAATATGCGGAAATTTTTTTGTTTTTTTTATGCTTGACGCTTTTTTTGGTGCCTTTGTATCATGTTAAGTTAACAAATTAGACTGACAAAAGATTAGGTTCCATAAAAAGACATAAATTTCAGAAAAATGAGCTAATTTTTATTTAAAAAATATTTTACATTTAAATTACTTAATTAATTTAAAAACAATTTCCGTCAAACTTTTTCAGTACTTCTTAATTAATTGAAAAATTAACAAAAACAACCCATTTTTTCTCATTACCAAAAGAGATACAATGCAATTTTTAAATGCACCCTCAATTTGATTATATTCCACAACACCAACCATAAACCAATTATATTTAAAAGCTTTCTTCATCCACACACCCCTCCTCCCCCCCCCCCCCCAACACACACACAAAGCCGAATGCTGTGGGTGGATGTGTGCAAAAAAGCGCGCGTTCACCTCAAACAACAAAATGAGTGAAACCTTAATTTTGTTAAGCGTTTTAGTTTTATTTTCTTCCACCTGCACATCAAACACTGCACACACAAGCCCCCGCCTCCGATTTCATTAAAATTATTGCACAACGCGCAAAAAAAAATAAAATAAAAAATAGGCGGACGTAAAAAAAATCGCCAGAAATTTGCAACATCAATGCGGCAGTTGAAAGGCTTTCCTAAATGCCATCAAATTTATTTACACACACACAGATTCAACTCATTTTAATTTAAAATGAGTGATTTCGCAATTTATTTTTATTTTTTCCCTTTTTTTTTTGTGTGTGTATGCCACAAAGCATTGTGCGCGAATTGTGTTGGCTTCTGCGCGCGCCAAAATCCCATTAAAATTGCCCTCTCGAAAAAAAAAAAAAATTTAGTAGAAATATGTGCGAAAAAAAAGAAGTGAAAACAACAAGAAAAAAAGATGTGCCGTTACGTTGAAAAATGAATCACATAACAAATAGGGGTGAGTATGTGAATGTGCGTGAAATGGGAGAAACGCGGAGAAAGGGGGAGGAAGAGCCGCAGCACACAAAAAAAAAAAAAGGGCACAAAAATAAGAAGAAATCGTCATATAAAATAGGGCGCACATTGCTGCACATTTACATAATAATATCGCGCTCTCTCTATGCATCATATACATGTCGTCTACATATTATGTATATCGACAACTAATAGCGCATACGAGCCGTAATGTATATCGGACAAAATCTATTTCCAATTCCGCCGAGGGTTAACATGGCGATGGATAATGTTACATCTATTGCAAATGCAATGATAATTGCAAGTAAAATGCATGGATGTTGCTAGCGTGTACGTTATTTTTTTGGAAAAAAAGGGATGAAGGATCAATAGTATCGAATCAATGTGGCATGTATGTAACAACATTTTATTGTTATAGTTTATCCCGCGAGCACAATTTCGTCATTCATCTGGATAAAAATTGGTGCAAAATGTGAGGGATATTGTGTGACTGTACACTAATCATTGAAGGAATAAAAAAAGGATACATGAAAAGAAAACTGTTGCCTTTTAGAGTGACAATGAGGGGAAAAAATTGTAGGTCAAAAAGTAATTTAAAACTTAAAAAATAATTTTTTTGACCTTGAAATTTTAAATTTTGAACCTTTAAATGTTCACAAAAACTTGGTTAAGTCAAATTTTAAAAGTGAATCGGTTACTTAAAAAACAAATGAAAGTAGAGCATGTAAACTATCATATATTGACCTTGAATAAATCATCGTTTGACCTTGAAAAAATGTATTCAAACACATAATCATTACACAAAAATTTTATTTAATGTATTTAAAAAATAGTTAATGCACTGGTTTTAACTATTGATCTTGACTTAATTTTAATTTCGCCTTTAAGCCAAAATCTTGAACATTTTTATGATATTTAAAACACGTTATAAATGTTTTTAAACTTCAATGTAAAGTCCTTAAGTCTGAATTTCAATGTCAACAAAAGTTCACTTAAGCCCAGTTAATTTTTTTTTACTGAAAATGAAAATTAAATACCTAAAATTTTCTATGAGGACATTTTTTATAAATCAAAATTTGAAATTTAGTCCATAAACACATTAAGTGCACGCTAACTATAATAATAACAATTATAATTGTATGCAAAATAATAGCTGAAACATGTTAAACCTATAATATTTTTAAATGATTTTGATATGGGGAAAAAGAGATATGGGTGACACACAAAAAGGACGAAAGAATATAAACAAAAAATTGTCTTTGTTAATATAGCGTTATTGTAATATTTAGTGGGCAATTAGTCGACCCCAATGCATAATTGTCCTAATTTCACCGATATATGCCACTGTAATGTTTTGTGAATAAACCCGTGGGTATAACGTTAAATTGTGTATGCGGTAATTAAGGCCCATACATGTCGATGCACGCTATTCAAATCACATACAGCCACAAAGCTACAACAAAGGATAATTATTTCGTTTATTTCGTTTCCAGGTACGACATTATAAAAAAAAAAAAACACCACACAAAAATGTGTTTATACTCGATTTCAGTTGTAGCATTTGTATAAAAACTCCATGACCAAAGCAGCCACTAAATTTCATTAGCAATCAGTAAACCTTCTATCATCAGAGATGCACAAATTTTTTTTTCAAAGTAATTTCATTATTACACAGAAAATAATTAAATAAATAAAATCACAATAAAACACTAAAATGGTTTCGAAAAAAAGAAGCTTAATCATAATATGCATCCGCCATCCAGGACTTAAACTTATAAAGCAGTTCGTGATAGTTTCAATAACATTGTGTGTGTGTAAATTTCTTTTATTTATTCCACCACCAACCACACTGTAATTAAATTGCATCGATTTTTTACAGGCTGCATAAAAGCACAAAAAAAAAAGAAGTGATGAATAAAATTAAAATGTCGGCCAAAGAAAATTGACGTGCAAAATTGAAAATAATTATAATTTAATGGGGGTGGGGGGTAGGTGGTGGGTACAATGTAGTTGTGAAAAGAAGTGGATATAATTGCATAGTGCTCTTTTATTCCAACTGCACTCCTATCCCCCGTTTGTATGAATAAACGCAAATTTTAATAAGGGAAAATATGAATAATTTTTTGGCCTGCATTTCTGATGGATTGAGCGATAATTGTTGGTATGATAAAGGGAGGTAGGAGAAGGATTATTACGTGTTTGAATATTTAAAGAATAGATGGGGATTGCAATGAAATAATATGATGGATGAATTTATTGTTGCTTTGCCTTTTCGATGGGCACAATCTACTTGAATTAAAGGTTGATTTTAATGTACTTTGAAAATAAAATGATTTTAACTACACCCATCAAGGGTGTTCTCTTAAAAAAATTGTTGGTTGCATTTAATTGGTTCATTTCTTTTAATTAAAACACCATTTCAACTGTGTTACACTTTTTCAAGTTCAATTAGTAAGAATTTCAAGGTCAAAAAAACATTAATTTTAAATTAATTGTTAAAGCTGTCCTTAAGCTTTACCCTAGCTCCTTTGTTGCCACTTTGCAAAACTCATGGTCAACATGAAAATAATTCAAAGTCAAACCAAATTGGTGCGTACATTTTAAAGAATTTTCGTAAATGCAAATAAGTGCAGTTTCTAAAGCATCGCCTTCTCACTGCCCTGTCATGAAATAGGCATTGCATTAAGCGTCGCGTCAGCTGTCAAGGGACAATTAGAATATTCCTGGAAATGTATTCACCATGCCTTACATTGATGGCAATGCACCATATATTTTAAAGAAACGCCACAAACTCCCCGATTCAATTAATTCAAATTCCACACATCCAACTATGTGTGTACGTTTACACTTCATTTTTATGCACTTTTATATGTTACAGAGTTTGTGCATCGTTGTCTTTGCATTACAACTAACTGCCCATCAGACAACTATATGTAACCAATATAATATTATACATCCATGCTGTTTATTTGGCTACAGCCATGCAACTAACCATAATATTGCTCGGTGATGGCATAAATGTCAGTTAACTTAATGATGTGTGAAGTCAACCAGTGCTCACACATTTTAAAATCCAGTTTTCAGATATTTGAAGCCCATGCATCCGCATAATGTACTTTGCATTGTCTTAGCTCTGAATAAATTGCTGCTGCTGCTGCTGCTGCTGGTATATGCGCGCACTGTTATAATATTATGCGCCTGGATGCTATGCGAAAGCATATACCTAGGAGTATAATATCGTTAACTAGGTGGGATTATGCAGCAGCGCGCGCATATTGGCCGCGCACACAAACACACAACAACGTGCACTTAAATTGAGTATAAATTGATGCTGTGAATGCGCTTCTATTTGAGTATCCCAGCCGCATATAGTTATCAGCGTTATGTTATATATGCGATATGTGGCGGGGACATGCAGTGGAGGTTAAAATATGTGCGCGAGAACAATCATCCTGGATAGTAAGCACATTTGCGCATGATGAAAAGGAGGAGAATTTAAAAACAAAAAAAAAAAAACAAAAACTTTAGAAAACAATAAGCACAAAAATATACTCGCACACGCATATTATTGTTAGGATGCTGCGCAGGCGCACACACGTACGTGTATGTATAATACATTAAATGCGCGCGCTGATAAATATTATGAATAAAATTTATATATGCGACTTATATTCTGGATAATTGTTCGATCAATTATGCGCACAAGAATCTCATCAATGTGCGCCAACAACAACAGAACCCCATTTGATATATCTCTGCATACCAGAACCTGGTAAACCCCACTTGAATACAAATCAGTTTTTTTTTTTGTGCGAGTATGCCTTTTTTGATATTATGTTCTGTTGCGTTTAAAAAAAAAAAAAAAAAATCTTCTCTCCTCTTTGCCCTTACAACATTGGTGTATTATTGTGCGATCGTGCAATCGCATTTTACATTACTCTGTATAGTGTTTCAATGTTGCCGTTTGCACAATTTTTGTTGTCGTTGTTGTTGTTATTGTCACTTTATATATTGGGTTAAGCTGCTGCAGCATTACTTTAATCCTTCATCATCTTGCTGCATGTTTATTTCGCTTGTTTTTTTTTTTTTTTTTTTGATGTGTTGCGCTGATGAAGAGACCATATATTATGCATCGAAACGTGCGCAATTTACATATTAGGCTGGATGAAAAGTCCCCGGTCTGACCCATAGATGGCGTTACCAGAATTTTTTCCATATGATTTTCATTTAGTACCAACCTTCAAACGATACGTGTAAAAATTTGACAGCAATCGGACAATTAGTTCGTGAGTTATAGCGATTTGAGTGAAGCTACTTTTGTTATTGTTGAAAAGATGGAAAAAAAAGAATTTCGTGTGTTAATAAAGTATTGCTTCTTGAAGGGAAAAAATACAGTTGAAGCGAAAGCATGGCTTGATGAAGAGTTTCCGGGGTCTGCACCGGGAAAATCCACCATCATTGATTGGTATGCTAAGTTTAAACGTGGTGAAATGAGCACTGAAGACGGTGAACGCAGTGGACGCCCAAAAGAGGCTGTTACCGACGAAAACATCAAAAAAATCCATAAAATAATTTTGAATGATCGTAAAATGAAGTTGAGCGAGATAGCAGACATTGTAAAGATATCAAAGGAACGTATACATCATATCATTCGCGAATATTTGGGCATGCGAAAGCTCTGTGCAAAGTGGGTGCCGCGCGAGCTCACAAGCGATCAAAAACAACAACGAGTTGATGATTCGGAGCAGTGTTTGAAGCTGTTTAAGCGCAATAAAGCCGAATTTTTCCGTCGATATGTGACAATGGATGAAACATGGCTCCATCACTATACTCCAGAGTCCAATCGGCAATCATCTGAATGGACAGCAAGCGATGAACCCAAACCGAAGCGTGGAAAAACGCAACAGTCGGCTGGAAAGGTTATGGCGTCTGTTTTTTGGGATGCGCATGGAATAATATTCATCGACTATCTCCAAAAGGGACAGACAATCAACAGCGACTATTACATTGCTCTATTGGAGCGGTTGAAAGCCGAAATCGCAAAGAAACGGCCGCATTTGAAGAAGAAAAAAGTGCTGTTCCACCAAGACAATGCACCGTGTCACAAGTCTGGAAAAACGATGGCTAAAATTTATGAATTGGGCTACGAATTGCTTCCTCATCCACCGTATTCTCCAGATCTGGCCCCCAGCGACTATTTCCTGTTTGCGGACCTTAAAAGAATGCTCGCTGGCAAGAAATTTAAGACCGATGATGAAGTGATTGCTGAAACTGAGGCCTATTTTGAGGATAAACCGAAAGAGTACTACAGAAGTGGCATCGAAAAGTTGGAAAATCGCTATAATCGCTGTATCGCCTTCGAAGGCAACTATGTTGAATAATAAAATTGAATTTTGCAAAAAAATGTTTTTTACCATGGTAGACCGGGGACTTTTCATCCGGCCTGTTATATACATTGAATATATATTTTGGGATGCATAGTACTTATGTGACGCTGTTTGCAGCCACCCTTAAATACCAATCACCTTCCATCAGTAGTGCAGCTTTTGCCTTGGCCTTTGTTTTTTCGTGAACCCCATCTGCGTTGTTTTATTATGTCTTGTTTTATTGTCAATACATTGTAAACTTTAATTTCTATTCAGATTTTTTACTGTGTAATTTTTTTCATCAAACCGATTATATAAATACACTTATTTAAATTATTGAATTTATTGTTAAACTTGAATAATTCTGAAATGGTGCTCTGTCAAAAACAGATGACAGTTGACTTAAGATGTGCCAGAAGTAACAGATTTAAAAAAATAAACAACTTTTGGGAAATCGTAATCCCTCACATTTGGAACTTAATTGGTTTAAGTAATCCTTTTCATGATTCAGTAACTCAAATAAAATTTTGCACAAAATTAAATGTCACAATTTAAATACCAAATTTAGTATTTTTTTAAATTTATTTAATGATTTGTTTTAATTTAATTCACATCCACTTTATGTTAAATATTGAGTCAAACTAAAATGGCCACTTCAAATTATGTTTAACTATTATTTGGTTTTCTACCCCTAAATAACTTTTACTTAAATTAAGCCGATTAATAATTATTTAAGATTTTCATAATTTATGACTCACCAATTATTTTAAATCCAATTTTAAATGCAATTTAAATCAAAAAGCTTTCTCATTCCTTTTCAAACAGTTTAGAAAGCATGAAAAGATTATAGCCAAATCTTAAAATAACCAATAACTGCCCTCACAAAATTCATATCAAGCATTGCTACAATTTTCATCAAGAATTTTCACTTTTAAAATAACTTAGTGCTATTAAAACCACAATTCTATATTACACTTAAGAAGTATCCCACGGAAAATTAATAGCGATTTAAACAAGCAACGACTACAAAATTAGGTAACACAACGACATCCAAAAGAAAATTAGAAAAGCTGCCTTTAAACTACCCGACTTACTGTTCGCGCCCGATTTTAATTATTACCGCCCCGACAAAAGTTCAAATAAAACTGATGGACAAATTTTATTGCAGAAGAATTTCGGGACTCATTTCATCTATTAACATATATTTTAATAATTTGCAAAAAAAGTGATCTCTTTCTAACGCACTCGCATTAATCCTAGCACAGTAATAATTTTACATTAATTGCGGCCACCTGCACTGCACGCATCAATGTAGTGGTGGTCAGAAATGTTAAGTACCTACAAAATGAGATGAGATCACGTGATCAAGCATTCTCCTAAAAAAATAAATTTGTTACTCGTAATAGTGTTAGTAAAATAGCTCACCACAATTAATTTCTTTTCTCCCTTTCCATCCAGCACGGTAATTGCACCTGATATTAAATGGGAGAGATGAAATGACAAAGTGGAAAGAGAAACTACTGTTAATTGTGTAACACTGCACACGAAAATGAAAAGTTTTTGTGCAGGAAAAAATTTGCATTACAATGTTTTCATTTAAAATTGAAAATCTGATGAAAATTTTAAGGATTCCTGTATGCAATGTTCACAACCAACATCTTATGACTTTAATAAATATTTTGTTTACTTTTGACCGGAAAAAATCCACATGTAAATTTCTTTTGAGTACATTATATGTTGATTGACTGCAAAATGTACGAGATATTCGATGTTTCCGGTTTTATCAATTTTAGTTTTTATTTTATAACTCAAAACCCCGATTGAATTTTTAATTGCAATGTACTATAATTATGTGAAGAATGATCTCACGAATCATATTTGAAAAACTTGGCAAATTTAAATACCATCTTAAAGGAAAATTTTGCAAAACCGCAGTCTTTTAACAATATCTTGACCTTGAGACTGACTTCGACCTTGAAACTCATGTAACTCTTGGTTTCTAGAACTTACATACAATATCAAAATTTGATGCACATCCATAAAGCCGTTTAAGAAATAAACGCATTTTTGATATTTTGTGAAATTGAAATTTTTACGTTGAAAATCGACAAAATCTGAGGAGATTTCACTAGTGATTTCTACTCAGAATTTGGACAATTTTGTGGCAAAAAAAAACACTTTTTTTAGGAACACATACAAATTGTTTTACTAATTAAACTACAACTATTTTTGGTATTTTGGTGATTATTTTTTTTTAAGGATTTTTAGTAAAATTGATGTTAAAAAGTAAAAAAATGACACCACCTGGTACAATACATTAACAAAATATCGTGAATTCATATAATTGCCTCTTTCCTCTTGTGTGGTTTTGGGTGTGTGTGCTTTATGGACCACAATTGCAGAAGAATTTCGGGACTCATTTCATCTATTAACATATATTCTAATAATTTGAAAAAAAAGTGATCTCTTTCTAACGCACTCGCATTAATCCTAGTACAGAGATTTTATAAAATTGTCAGCGAGGTGTAATAATTTTACATTAATTGCGGCCACCTGCACTGCACGCATCAATGTAGTGGTGGTCAGAAATGTAAAGTACCTAGAAAATGAGATGAGATCACGTGATCAAGCATTCTCCTAAAAAAATTATTTTGTTACACGTAATAGTGTTAGTAAAATAGCTCACAATTAATTTCTTTTCTCCCTTTCCATCCAGCACGGTAACTGCACCTGATATTAAATGGGAGAGATGAAATGACAAAGCGGGATGAGAAATTACCGTTAATTGTGTAACACCGCACTCGAAAATGAAAAGTTTTTGTACAGGAAATAATTAGCATTACAATGTTTTCATTTAAAATTGAAAATCTGATGAAAATCTTAAGGATTCCTGCATGCAATGTTCACAACCAACATCTTATGACTTTAATAAATATTTTGTTCACTTTTGACAGGAAAAAATCCACATGTAAAATTCTTTTGACGCTCAACAACTTCTATGTACCAATTTTGATGAGAAAATTAATTTAATACTCTTATAATAACTTTTTTATTCCAAATTAAATTCAAAATTTATTTTATTTGGATAGAAAATATATTTATTTTGACCTTGAAAATTTTAACGATGTTAACGTCTTAATAGATTTAAAATTTAACTGATTTTTCAAGTAATTAGTATTATTTCACAAGTAATTGCAAGAAAACAACAATAATCATTAAAATATAGATTGTATGACCTTGGAATGTTCAGTAAAAATATCAAGTCTTTCAGGATCTATAAATATGTAGTACATTCTATGTTGATTAACTGTAAAACGCACGAGATATTAGATGTTTCCGGTTTTATCATATTTAGTTTTTATTTTATAACTCAAAACCCCGATTGAATTTTTAATTGCAATGTACTATAATTATGTGAAGAATGATCTCACGAATCATATTTGAAAAACTTGGCAAATTTAAATACCATCTTAAAGGAAAATTTTGCAAAACCGCAGTCTTTTAACAATATCTTGACCTTGAGACTGACTTCGACCTTGAAACTTCATGTAACTCTTGGTTTCTAGAACTTACATACAATATCAAAATTTGATGCTCATCCATAAAGCCGTTTAAGAAATATACGCATTTCAAATATTTTGAGAAATTGAAATTTTTTACACTCAAATTGCCAAAATCTGAGGAGATTTCGCTAGTGATTTCTACTCAGAATTTGGACAATTCTGTGGCAAAAAAAAACACTTTTTTTAGGAACACACACAAAATGTTTTACTAATTAAACTACAACTATTTTTGGTATTTTGGTGATTAATTTTTTTTAAAAGATTTTTAGTAAAATTGATGTTAAAAAGTAAAAAAATGACACCACCTGGTACAATACATCAACAAATCATCGTGAATTCATATCATTCTCTCTTTCTCCTTGCTTGTGTTTGGGTGTGTGTGCTTTATGGACCACACCAATATTTAGCCTTGGAATATGAATCTATTACGCAACTGTTAAAAAGTCCTCACGCATACTATTTAGCAATAATTATGTATTTGTTAAATACGCAAACGCAGGTGGTTTTTATAGGAAGTACTTTTATTCCATATTTTCAGGGAAACAATTAATGAAGAACATATTATATGTGTAGGTGAGGAAGCACGGATTAAATAAAATTGTCAGCCAGGGATCACGTGATCAGTGCGTGTGCGTAACATTTTATTGTGCACTTGTCAATGTTAATAATTAATGCGAATTGCAGAGGTTTGAAACAATTTTAAGGGGAGGAGAATGATATGAATTTATTTGAATTTTCAGCATCAATTTAGTATTATTGTATGAACTGAAATTTTTTGAAGCTATTGAAAACATTTTGGAACTCATCTAAAAAAATTATTGAAAGCCAACTTTTTTACTTTCATGTAATTCAAATCCGTTCATTCCTTATCAACTATGCTCGGTAATCTGACTTCTAAAATAGACAGTTCAGTCTTAACGAAACTGAGTTACAGTTTACCAAGAAAAAATAAATGATTTTGCAATTTTTATATGCCAAGTAAAGCAAGAGTAAGAAAGACGGCAAAATGTTTTGTTGTGAGAATCCCCTAAGTCCACAATAGATTTTACTTATTTAGATTAAATTCATTTTGTGGAACATCAACCAACACAATATACAGTTCTTAATTTGCAAGAAATTTAGAATAATAAATTAGTATATATTATTACGAAAAATTACATTTCATAAGCCATCACATTTTCTATAAAATTAAAATTGTCTATTTTGTTGCTCCCAATCTAACTGCTCTTTTATTTTACAGGTATGCGTGCAATAAAATAATACAGATAAAGTCATCAAGCCATATTAATTGCTAGTTACTTGAGTGTGTGTATAATTTCGGAACTTTTTATTTCTTTCGTAGTGTTAGAGCGTCATGATAGTTGTGCAATACTTCTGCTTAGACCCAAAGCCTTTGCGCATAGAAACAACATACGACACCAACTATTAAAATATTAATAACTGGAATGATTTTAACAAATTCATCTCACTCTCTCCATTAAATTGCCGCATATCACAATCATGCTGTGAAAAGAGATGATGTGACATGCTACCGAATATTATAATTTCCTTTTGAAACCCGAATTGTAATCCGGTAATCGTTCTCTCTTTCCCACGCCGTATTCTTTTTCAGGAGTCAATTTGGACAATACGCATTACGCAATCTGTATGTAAATTTGCTTTATGATGCCTCAGCGTGTGTGTGTGTGTGTGTGTGTTTTGAATATTTTAATTTTCAAATTATACTTGTACAGTAGTAGTACAAATATTATATCGTAACTTGTAATTACTTTTTGTTGTTTTTCGGTTGGTAGCGTCCTGCTAGGCGGTCAAGTGTCGACAAATGAGGGGGGAGGGGGTTAATAGTAGATAAGTTCAGTTGTGTACTCGTTTAGGAAAACAAAATAGTTTTTGCAATTTTGTGAAAGAATTTGATCGTCACAATTTTTATAGCTAAATTCTGATAAATGATAAAAACGCAATGAATATTAAACGAAGTTGTGTTACCGAATTTGAATGTTTTTGAAAAATGTGAAGCTATTAATTTTATAAAAACAACTTCAAGTCAAACAATAAGACATTTAAAAAAAATGTATTATCAGATTTTATTCGCTTAAAAAATTATTATTTTTTAGATTAAAAAATTGTTACGAATTTTATAAATATAAAATCATTCAAAATTAATTAAAATGTTGCAATAATTTAGGAAATAAAAAAGAACTTTATTTTGTAACGGTAAATATTAAATTAATATTTCTTAGTTTAAATTTATATTATTTTTATCAATTACACATTCAATAAATTTATTAAAAAAATACAAAAAACCCTTCATTAAATATTCGTTTACATTTTTGCACAGTAAGTTGGAGAAAATCTCTCTCCCGTTGCCCAAATAGAATTTCTTCGATACTTTTTTACCACACAATATTTAGCCTTGAACTGTGCAATGTGGTCTGTGGATTCAGGCCGCAATAATATTATTCTAATGCATGTATGCGGCATTAAATATGCTCCTATTCTTTCCTCTTTCACTCTCGTTACATTGTCGCATGCAATTGTGTTGAATGGACAAGATTCTATTTACAGTCACTTGTATTTTACTATTTTTTAACAGTGCATTTAATGATAAAAAATTGAGATGAAAAAAATTTAAATAATTTTGCACATTTAAATTAAATTTTTCTTAGATTTGGCCGAAAAAATTACCGTTATCTTTAAGTAAGTGAATAATTTTTCACCCCCCCCCCCATTTTATTCCATTGGACACACACACGTAAGCATTTAAAATTTGACTTCACATCAAAATTGAATTTCGTAAATCCGACAAGTAAATAAAATTCTACACCTTCTCCACATGCCAAGAATCCTCTAAAAGCCTTTGCCACCCACGTATAGTGACCACTACATAGGTACGATCAAAAAGAGCTCAACCATCATCCCTCCAATTCAATTTCATTTCACTTTTTGATGCACAAAATTTGGTATGAATATAATTTTTTATGATATGTATTTTTTTTTTTGAACACCCCCGCCCTTATTAGAACGTTCCTCTTGTTACAATTTCATGTGAAATGAAAAACAGATAGATATATTATGTATTATGTCGATGGTTTTATTTTTCTTTAATTTTGTGCAAATGGAAAATTGTGATTGCATCCCCTCGCCTCCTATCCAATCCCCCATTAAAAAAGCTTTATGTAAAGAAAAGTTTGCCGCACCATGCATGCAGTGAATTTGCATATTACTCGCCATGTGCACCTTCATCAACCCCCGGTTTTTGTGTGCTATTGCAAAATTCACATGTGAACTGAGAATTTTACCAACAACAACAACAACAACAGCAACAACTAAAAAAAAAAGAAAAAAGTCCACCCTCAACCCCCCATTAAAATAGTTCGTCGCACATAAGTGACACTCAAAATATACTCGATTGTTGCACACATACACGACTGACGAGAGTGACACAGCGATGAGTAAATTGTGGCTGTGGCACAACTCGTACACACACACATGCATCGGTACAAGGGTGGCAAAAGTAACGAATGCAAATGAAAATCCAACTCGTAAAGCTGCAGCGACAGCAAATCGGGTGATGAAAATTTCTGCAACTGGTGAAACTAACTACGTATGCATATAGCTTTTGTACAGCAACAAAATAAGCTACACACAACAACCATAATATATCAATGGACAACATAAAATTTATCTGGCAAAATGTATGCTGGCGGAAAATTGTACTCTCGCAGAACGTTATGTGCACGTATGCGAAAGAAATAAATAAAGACCGACACAAACTAATGTATTATTAAATATTTTTCAACTAAACCCCACCAACAATTTCATCCCCCCCCTCCCCCTCCCCAAACTGTATGTGCAATGTGAAGCGAACTATGATTATGTACTTGAAAAAGCTCAACTGACACCAACCCCCTTAATGTCTAGTCTGGTATAGTGCTTTCTCTATACATAGCTCGGTTCATATTAGAAGCACATTTTTGGGAATGTCAATGCATTGTCTTTTTATATCCTTTTTTTTTGTCGGCAACTGTTTAATTTATCCTAGAAATTACTATGAAAAACTATTCAATTAATTTTACATTATTATAAGAATGCAGTAAAATATGATTAACCGTTATTAAAAATTACCCTTAATTAAATAAATTCGGAAAACTGTAAAACTGACGAAGAAATAACTGCATCGCAGGGAAAACGATGTGTTAAATTATATACGACTGCATTTAAACTACAATTTAATAAAGTTGTAGCATGTCCTTGAAGTATTTGAAGCATGTCCTTGAATTTTTGTTCAAAATTGTTCATTTTATTTTAGATTAGTATCATAAACTTTAGAACAAGCAGATTTTGAATTATTTTCATTATGATTAAGCTTTGGGCTTGAGTTTTAAATGTTTGACCTTGAAATGATCAGCATTTTTTTAACTTCTCAAAAGGCACCAAATTTTTTTTTTTAAATTTACAGTTTTTTTGATATAAAAATCATGACCTTGAATCTTAAATTTTTGACCTTCAAGAACTTAAAAACAGCTTAATTTTTCTTTAATATTTGGGGCACTTATTAATAATTAACATAATTCGCATACAACAAATGTGCAAAAGAAATGGAAATGCATGAACGATTACGATGTGCGTCGGTTTGCGTCGATTCTCGAGAAAATTGTGCAGACCGCACTACTCGTGGAATATGCATAATAGGAGAATCAAGAAAATAAAGCACAGAAACATTCATGTTTAATTTAATCGGGTGAAACGACTGCATCCCCATCCAAAGAAAGAGCTTTTCAAATGGGCTACGAAATGCAGAAATGGACAGGGTGATTAAATAAAATTTCAATGTACATAATAGGTAAAAGCAAAACAAAAAAAAAAGTACAACTTAAGCGGCCTTTAATCATTAAGTAATATAATATTGACCTTGAAATCTTTATAGAAATAACAAATTAAAAAACGAAAAAATGGTTTTGATTAAAGAAACCCCTTTTTTTATTTCAAGATTTTTTTTTACTAAAAGTGCTTATTTTTAAATTTTTAAAATTTTTGCGACGTCGAAAAGTGTTTCTAAGAAATTTATTACGGTTTCTTAAAGTTTTTAATGCTAGGAAGACCTTGAAAAAAAAAGGGTATTTAAAACAGATTTGAAAAGAAAAGAACGAAACCATAAAACTCCGAATCTTCAATCACCCTGTACACAAAAGTGATGAATTCATTGCATAAATTACATAATCTGCATTAGTGTGCAAATATACCGTCCTACGATATCGTTACCAGTGGATGGGGGGGGGGGGGGTGGTGGTGGTGGTAAAACAGGGATGAAATGAAATGGGAGGTGGGTGAAAGTTGTGATATCTGACTAAAGGTTGAATATGCGCGCACACATTATAAAATGTGTATGTGCAAAATACAAAAAAAAAACCAAGAATAAATTGCACTAAAGAAAATGTATAAGGGATGGACACATAACGAGCCTTTGCTCTGCTTGCTCTCCCAACCACCCAGACATTGTGTGTGTATGGTGCATGAAATGTAAGAGAACGAAGATGTTCGTCGCATCGCATTTTAAATACATACCCGGAAAATATGTAGATAAAATTTTAAACAAAATGAAGGGAGAAGAATTGAGTATGCCAACAATGTGAACGAAAAGACGACAGTACGGCAACGACGACTAACTATAAAATGATGAAGAAGCACACAACACATACGTATATGTTGTGTGCATATAACACAATGTATGTTAAATAACGTACACGACGATATAGCAACAAGGACGATGAAACGAAGAGGGAAACTGAAGGAAAAAAATTAAAATCCAATCGAAGGAATAGTATAAGGGCGACGGGACAGGCGAAAATGCAAAAAAAAAAAGGAAATTTAAAAAAACAACACACACCCAAGAAGAAGACAGAACGAAAGCAATGAGAAAACTCGTTGATCTTAAGGAGATGTCGGGGGGGGGGGGGGGTAAAACGGCAATGCGGACGCGCGCGGGTTGGCGTAATACATAACAGGCAGAGCATGAGGGAGGGAAGTGTGGGCGCATTGTGAGCTGTTGAGTGTGGGATGAGTGTACCTGCTATACACGTACGAGAATGGTGCTGCGCGCTATGGTGTAGTGCTTCGGCTTTCATTTTTGCCATATATTATAACGGTTTTCTTTTTTATCATGGTTCCTTTTGCTCCTTGCCATGTTCATAACATATATATTCCTTGTGAGTTACCCAATTTTTTACTCTTCTTTTTTTTTTTTTTTGTACATATTCGTATTCTTTTTCAGGATTTTTTTCCATCCTCCCTTTTTTGCATACCTCGCATGTATGCTCATGTGTGAGTATATTTTAAAATAAATTTGATCGTATGTGTGTACGTCATTTAAAGGATATTTTGTGTACATGTGTGTGCGAATGCCAACGATGGCAGTTGGCATTGTGCAAATAAGTAAAAAAAAGAATGGAATAAAGAAAATGCGACTTGAAAAAAAAATCCATTCTCTCAATCCATTTCGCACATCTCATTATTTATTCCATCCTCAGAGCATTCATGATGTTTTTCTCGCCACTTTTATTTTCATTTCTTCGCTTTACGATGATATTTCTCATTCGTTTTTGTTTAACTAAAACCAGGGTTTCCAATGAGTCTTGAAACTGAAATTAAGTTTGCTTGTATGGGTGTGTGTGTGTGTGTGTGTGTGTGTGTGGAGAGGGTGTATTTTCAGTGGTGGGGGTGGTGTGTAGCTTGCAAAACGGTGGTCTCTCCCTTTACATTATTTTTTTATTTTTCTCTTAAGATATTCAATTAAAATTAATTCAAGTGAGAGTTTAATTGGTTCAAATAAAGCGCATGTGCATTTGCTCTAAATGCTCATTGCTGCATAAAGGGGTGCGTTTTAATCAGCACATCATGTATAAAATAAATAAAGGAATATAAAAATATTTAAAGTTTACTTTCAATTTAATTACTTTTCTACCAATAGATAATATAAAAAAAATTTTTTTTTTATTAATTTTAAAAACTCATTAACAAAACAAGAAATCACACCAAAAATATATAAAATTGTGTATACAGCATCAAATTATTACGACTTCTTAACAAACAAAAAAAAGCATCCCTTTCTCCTTGCAAAATAAATCAAATATTTTGCACCTTGGCACTTTGCCGCTGATACGAAAACATCGGAATCGAAGGAACAAGGGGTGCAACACACAGAATTGAAAATTGCCAAACAATAGTGCGGGGGTGGTGTCAAAAAAATAATGTTACGAAAAAATATTGAAAATGGAAAAAAACCGGGAAACACAAAAAACGCGAAACGAAAATGAAAAAAAAAAAATGAATAGAGAGGGGGTACTTGAGGGGTGGCACAAGAAAATCGATACTTGCCGTATAGCGCATATAAAATAAACACCATTAATATAACGGCATACGATAGTAAGGAGGCAAGATGAATGGAACAAGACGAGAGTTTTGCAAAGACAGATCGAAGGTGTGTGAAATCCCACCGCCTTCGATTGGTTTTTGTTGTGTTGCATACATTGGATCGAGTGTGTGGAGTGCGGCTGGTGATTGCACGGATATATTGTCCATAGTGGATACTATACTTGATGAAGAGGGGCGATTTGTAAATTCTATCATTAAGCGGGGATGGTTCATTGTACTTATTAATTTAATATTTCTAAATTTTTGGTGAAAAACTACCAGATGGTAGAAAGAAAATAAAACGCCAATCGCACAAAAATTTTGTACATGACAATTTGCATTTTTTGAGCAACCCTTAAAATATAAATTCGCACGTCTCATTCTTAAATATTCGCCCACCCTTATTTTTGAACCTTGTTAAGACTTCAACCCACTCGCGCTTAAATCGTTGCTGCACCCTCGCTATATACTCGTACGTCATGTGTGGAAAATTCATTGGATCTACATTATTACAAAGCCTCTCACAACAACCCACCCTCCTTTCAACAGAGAAAAAAACTAACTGTATATATTGTATTTATTGTGTTAAAAAATTTCGCGTACGCACATACCCGCTCACATAAATGCATATAAGCACAAGCAAGTGTATATGTATACATAAACACCCTTAAAAGCGTTTTACAATTTACATCAGTTCGGGTGGCATTTTCCTATGTGAAAGAAGGGGGAAGGGGGTGGTTACAAATTGTACTACAGTACACTTACATGCTATGTGTGCTGCGTTTATGTGCGATTGTAAACGGAAAATCACTTCAAGCATCCCCCCCCCCGTCCGCAACCCCAATCGCAGGCCCGCACCCACTATCACAATACATACATTATATTTGTTATGTTCTCCACAAATAGGGTACGAAATTGGATAAGTGAAAATGGTTTTAGATTTTTTAACGCAGCCACCAGCGACACAGAGCACGAGAGAAATCGACACATATTATAGCCTCTTATGCAAGTGCTATATAATATATTTGTACGTAAGATGTTGAGAGAAGCTCATTGTAGAGGTGGGGGGGGGGGGTCCTTTGTAACTGGATTTACATGCGCTGGCAGATTGATTCCAAGAGTTTCAATCAATCCATTTTTTTCCGTTTTTCTTTTATATTTGTGGTACACATTGTAAGGTATCTAAAGGTAGGTGTTAGCACACAATGTGTGCATAAATACGGCAAATACATTTAGTTCTGTGTGGTGTGGCATTGTGAATAACGGTTTTGATGCATTTATTGATTAGCTTTGAACTTTATGAAATGTTTAAAAAAAAAATGGGTTATGATTTCGTGTAAAAACTTTAAGGTTAAAACTATTTGACCTTGAAATTAAATTATTTAAGGTTAAAAAACATCATTAAAAACGTTCCAAAAGAAGTAAATTATATGTAAAAACTTGGCATAGAGCTTTGAAATTTTTTTTCTTAATGACTAAACATGCTTTGACATTGATTTCTAATTTGTTGACCTTGAAAAATTTATCAAATATATTTGACATTTGTATATATGGAAAATTTTATTTAGTAAATTTTGATTTAATTTATAGAATGTTCTTTGTTTTAAATAATGTAATTAATCTGTGCACGTTATTCTAACGTTAATATAATATTGATTAAAAAGATGGATCAAAATTAGTACAGCCGTTTTGACCAAAAAAAAAAAACAATCCAATTAGCATAGTTAATATGCATTATAAAATCCATATAAATTCAACAAATAATCAACTCAAAATAAGAATCCTTAAATATGGTACACAATACAATGTCGCAATATACGCAGGACGACATTTCATGCAGATCATTGTTGAAAATGGCAAATAAAATGAATGTACCCGGCACCCTCTATATTCCCAATCAAATAAATTGACAACTATTTGCCAAATCCGTGATTTCAACCCTTGCCAGTCAGTCGACCAACCCTCTCTAACCCCTTTTCATCGAAACCTCCTCCACCCCCCCCCCCCCCCCGTCTTATTGCATTATATGTAAAACTTCCATACAGCAATTCGCCCATAAGAAATCCACATAATATAAGGATGAATGTGCTCCAGCGCATATTGTCAATGGCAAAAGGATATAGCGACCGAGAATTCTAATCACGACCAGTCCAACAGACTATAACAACAACAACAACAACAACAACAACAACAATAATGTTAAACTACAAAATGGAATAAAATATAAGAATGAAATGAATGGATAAAGAATGGAGGCACAAAAAATAATACAAAATACAACCCTGTGACTGTGTAACGAAACAAAAACGCAAAAAAAAAACAACCATATCTAGCTGTATAATGTTGAAATAAATGAAGAAGAGTGTGGTGAGAGAAGAGCCCAATACAAAAAAAAAATGAGAAAAAAAAATTTGAAGAAAAAAACGTCTCCGATCCATGTTTATTTTTACTTTCAATGTGAAATGCATATTCATCCCGTTACATATATAGATAGAGCTGCAAATGTATGTATTGAATTGTATTGCATAGAGAAAATATAGATTGTTGATTTTATTTCCAATCGAATGGATACATTCGGGTTGGCCACCCTCGAATTTTTATTTCACATACATATTATACTCTGTGCCTTTTATATAGTTACAGTTACTACTACATATTTGTTGAATTCGTCCTGTTGTGCCGTTACTTCACTTAATTTCTGTTTTATTTATTTTTTTGGGACGTCTTGCGTGTGTGTGTGCTTTTTTTATTGTCCACCCAAGATCATGTACGCTATCTATTCTCATTGGATTTGAGATGAAAATTAAATGTAAACAAGGCCGTCTACAGTTTACGATTTTAATTGTATTTGAAGATAGCGAATCACAACAAAAAAAATTCAAAAGGGAAAACTTTGAAAATTTTTGTTTTAGTTTAAAAATTGAAGCTCTTAACGAGTTATGATACTTAATTGACATATTATGTTCTATTTTTAATATTTATAAAAACAACGGTTTAACTTATGCAATATTAAAAAAGGTGTGAAACTACTAACTTTTAGAATGTGTCCTTCCAAGTATAATCTCCCGATAACGCATGCAACAATCTGAAACAAAGAACAAATAATAAATTATTAGTCAAAATAACATCTGTATCAATATTACAAAATACAATTAAATAAATCATCACTACAATAATTTAAAATAAATAGGATCATAACAAAAAACTCAATTTGCATTTGAAAAAAAATTAAAAAAAGAATTAAAAATTTAAACAAAACTTGGTAAAAAAAAAAACAGCAACATTATAACAACTGCAAGCAGCAGTGTAAATAAAGTAAAAAAAAAAATTTGTAGCATCTAATAAAATGCGTCTCCAATCACTTTTATACGCATTTCATTTAATGAAGACGACCCTTCATCCCTGACCATTCCAGCACACAAAAGGGAGCCGACATCTCGTGTCCATTTCCACACAGTAATCGTACGTTTACCCCTTGAAATGTTCGCATTCATTTCATTTCATTTTTTCTTCATCCTCATTATTTTTTTTTTTTTTTTCTGTGCCTAAGTAAATCTGTTAAAGTGATGATGAGATCATGAGATGAGCCCGTGCAGTGTATACACATACGCCATCCGATTTCCCACCTAGGGTTATTGGGTGGGGGTAGGGGGTAGCATGAATAGATTGCGTTACACATACACCACCGAATACATTTGCACAAGCAACACATATTCTGATGTATTATCCTGAAGTACTCTCTCAATTTAATATAGATTTTACAGAAAGTGGAAAAGTTTGATGCAAAAACGAGGAAAAAAATATAATAAGAAAATGTAAAGAATAAGAACCAGTTGTGGGTGGCCATGTTGAGTGGGGGGGGGGGGAGGGGCGATGGGTTAAGGATGCTAGGGGTGTGTGTGGGTACATACAGGGGATGTTATAGGAAATGAGAATGAAACGCGCAGAGAACATCAGCAAACAAAAACACAAAATGGACTAAAAAATACAACAAAAAAAAAAATTGTACACACATGCCCGTACGTATAGATAATACACATTATGGTAAAATATATGCGGCTTGTATAATATGTGTAGTATGTACATTGGCAGATAAGAAGCGCACACATGTGAATATTGATTGTCAAAGGCATTTTTCTTAGCGTGCATAATATGGAAAACGAACGGCAAAAACCCTTGTCTTCGTTCCTCGGGCACATATATTATTATTTCCATCAAACCCCACCACCACCACCACCCTTTCACACACTCCCGCCTTTTCACCCTCGCACACATTACACATGTGTGTACTTATACGTTCGAGCGTTCGTCTTGTTATTTAATTTTTTTCTCTTCATCTTCTTGTGTGTGTTGTATTTTTTTTTCCCTTCCTCCCCCCCCCCCCCATTTCACTTGCATACTTTTTATTTTCTCTTTCACTTTTTTTTTTTTTTGTACGCGCGTATTTGAATTCGCCTCCCCTCATTTCGCAATTTTTTTTATTTAACTTCATACTGCTGTATTTTACATTTTACATTTTTTTTTTTACCACCCTACACTCTACTGTGCACTCTCCCTGCGGAAAAATTCGCAACATTGAAAGTATAAAAAGCAAATGTAATATGTGAGCGGTGCCGCGCGTGTACAAATGTGTGTGTGTTTGTACATATTATTTGGCGATATAACGGAAAAATACACGCAGCAGCATCAGCGGCAGCGTGTTGAGGAGCGAGCACCTACCGCCATTTTAAGTAGGGTGTGGGTTGCATGGGTGGTGTGGATTTGATGCGGTGTAGATGAGATGAATGGAGTGGGAGCGGATGGGGATGAGAAATAAAGTGGGGGGGGGGGGTGGTTTTTGGTTAAAAAAAGAAAATGCCATCGAATATGTGGAATTTACTTATTTATTTTTGCGTTATTTCATTGATCGACAAAAAAGGGGTGAAATATAATATATGTAAAGATGCTGCTGGGGAGTGAACGAGGATGAATGGTGTGTGTGTGTTTGTGTGTAATAGTATTGAGGAATAAAAATTTGAAAAGCACGGGGGAGGGAGGGGGTGAAAAGATGAAAGTGGAAAAAAAAACAAAAAAAACGGAATGCCATTCGGGCAAGCAGTGTGAGAAGGCTTTCTTCTTATTTTCTTCTAATATATTCACCATCATCCCTTAATTCCGATAGCTTTGGCGCGCTATGCCGTTAAGTTAAATCGCATTTGTGTATAGCTGGTGTAAAATATCTTATATATTCGCATGTGTGGATTGACTTTCAAGATGTGTACGCATATATATAATATGAGAATGCTCTAAACACATTTACTTATGGCACTCGTTGGTAAATGCACAACTCGTATATACATTTTAATAGAAGTGTGTCGAACACACAAGACAAAATATATTAAATATAATAAAATCACCCACTTCTTCTCCCACCCACTTACTGTCGACTGTACAATAAGCAACTTGAAGCCTTAACACGTGGAATATTCTGGCTTTTCTTGAAGAGACACACACACACACATTGCCTATTATCATATTTATGTGCCTTGTCACAAAAAAATTCAATTCAATTTTACATTATTTGCTTTTTACATTACGTGTGTTCCTGCGTTAAATTTTTCTTACATTCATTTCCACCCTTTCATATCAGTGATTAATAAACACACACAATATGCGTGCTTTTCAAGTTAAAATTAATTTTAATTGTAATCAATTTTAAGGAAAATTTTAATTTACACAAAAAAAAAATTATTAACATCATTGTGTTAATATGACTTTGAATTTTAAAGTTTTGACCTTGAAACAACCTTTTTTTTTATCTAAACGAAGGCCACAATAATGTGACAGAAAATTTTCTAACAAATTAAATGTTAACAGTTTGACCTTGAATTATATTATGACTTTGACCTTGACATGTTTGACAATTTTTTTTCAACTATAAATTGTTTTAAATATTTGTGTGGAAGATGTTTTAATATTGCGTAGGGTTTCTCAATAAAAAATATAATGTTTGTGTGCGTTTTCGCAGATAATCTCTTTTTTTGATGATTTGAAAATTCATTGTCGGCAAGGACGAAATTATTACACAACCCTGCGTAAGAAAACTAAGACAGTTATGATGGTTGATTAGTGCTTAAATTTATCAAAGCACTTATTCTTTGTTTTTTTTTTAATCCTTCAGTCTACCTACATTCTGAATTTGTTATTTCCATTTTTGTATCCTTTTCCAATTCTTAACCTCATTTAAAAAAGCTCTCATATTATTCCTCAAATTTCACGTGATAACACATAAATCCATTTTACGTAAAATGTACAAATTTCACTTTTCATTTCAATAAATTTTATACATACATACCGATACATGCAAAACATGTACATTTCCTCGCGCATTCACAAACATCGCAACCGTCCAAATAAGCTACTTGTGTTCTAATCCTTTTCAATACAATTCGGAGAGGAAAAAAGTCACAATATAAAATACTTCGCATACAAATCGCAAACTTCAAATCTAAATAAAATGCCATAAAAAGTTGTCAAATATCGCAAATGAAATGGGGGGGGGGGTCTCGGTATAATATGGTGAAACGCAGCATCGCATTTATTATTGCCACCCCTCATGTCGATATTTGTATACAATTCCAATATACATCGCTACACGTACGAGTGGCTTTGTTTTATATCCTTACTCTGAATATACACTTGTGTGTATTTGATTTTTCAACAGCACAAAAAAAAGTGCAAACAAAAAATCGCGAAATGAAGAAAATCAAATATACGCACGTTGCTCATAATATACGTACAATGGAAACACACACACACACACACACACACGCACACACACAAAAAAAGAGTCAACCGGTACACCGTGCGTCTTTCGATGCCAATATATCAGCTCAAATATGATGGCAACGTAACATTCGTTTCAATGACGCTTCTATATATATTTTCTTTTAAGGCTATATATGTATGAAGAGGCAATATATCCACCCGTTTTTCCTTGCAACATACACACCGAACAAAAAATGGTACCTTCACCCCAACAAACGGAAAGGCAAATTCGCCTCCATCCTTATGCCGTTTTTTTTTGTGCCTCTTGTTTTTTGATGAAATATTCATAAATCCGCCAAAACAAGCGCTGAAACGTATAACAAATATACAGTTATGCTATACTTATATTTGTTTAATGTAAGGAAAAATCATCTTGAGAAGAATTTGGAGCACAAATCTTATTCGCATATATTTTATTTGTGAATTCGGCATGTGTGTGCCGGTGTATTTGTTTATCAGCGATATTGGGAGGTAAGGGAAAGCCTTAATCTATCGACATACTAAGGACGAAATTAAAGGCAAAACGTTTTGAGGATGCTATTTATTTATTTTTATTTAAATGCTGAAGAGTAATCTTCCACTCATCCTTTTTCTTTTTCATTATTCTTAAATCGCAATTAATTCTGTTATTTATAATTATTCTAATTATTCAAATAAAATAGGAAAAGAATAATTAATTCCATTTTATTGGATTTAAAAAAAAAAAAAATTTAAAATATTTATTGACTTATAAAAAGTCTATTAATAGCTAAGTGTAGTTAAACTTAAGCCACCACCCGCCAAATCCACAAATTAGTTATAAAGATGGCGCCACAATCAAAGTTATATCTCAAAATCGGCTTGAACAATTTTGCTACAAAATAAATTACTTTCTTACAAAAACATTATTTTCAATAAAGTAAGCTTGCATTTTTTTTTTTGTTAAACATACCGCTACAACAACTTTAATTCCAAACAACAATTCGATTTCACATACTTCCGCCATATTATCCACCCATCAGAGTGAATAGTAAATTACAGCCGATTTAAGTACTTGGATATGTGTTCAGTTGAGAGGCATATTATATCTAGGAAAATTGCAACTTCTGTTTGCATGATGCCGATTTGCTCACATTATCATTATACTTATCGCCTGCAGACTGTAAAAGCAGCATGATCTCAACAGTATTCTCTTAAATCAGTCACGAATGCGTGGGTAAGGTTTATTGAAAGATGTGTGTGGTGGGGTGGGGGGAATGAGGAGAAGCGGTCGGTGAATTGAGCTTGTGAAAGAGAAATTTATTTTGTATGAGTTAATCGCTGCAAAGAATTGCGATTTGTGAATATTGAATATGCTGCAGTTAAGTCGATATGTACTGTTTTAATGAATTTTTGTGCCCCTGTCATTTTGAATGAGGGAATTTAGGAAATGCTTAAAGCTTTTAATAATTAAATGGGCACAACAACGGAAAATAATCATTACAAAAAAAATCATGAATAAACTTAAGATTCCAAAGTATTAATGGTTGAAAAAAAATCTTTTAAAAAGTAAGCCAACCTTATAACACAAAATTTCAAGGTTATACAATCTTTTAAAATTAAATATAATAAAAATAAAGTTTAATCAGAGCATTTAATTAGTTTTATTTCAGTTTTTCTAGACCCCAGTCAGTATTTAGATTTATAAAATTCATTGAAGTGTATATTACTAAACCTGGCGGGGTTGTTGCTCTCTGTAATAATGAATAATGATGATTGATGGTGCACCATAAACACCATCATCTGAAGTTGACTTAAACAATAAATTAGAACCAAAAATGCGTACATACGAAATTTCACAAATATCCAAAAACCCACATCCCAACACCCACTAGTGCATCATCACATCCGTCTTTCTTATCAGACAAAAAACATAATATCCTGCGTGATGAACAAGGTGTGTGTGTGTGGCGGTTGTGTGTGCATTTACAGGAGCACCATATCAGCGTAATATGTGTATGGTGAAGGAAATGAAAAGTTGAACCGGCGCTGAACGCACAATCGAGCATACATTAGGGGTGCCAAAGTAAAAATCCAACACCACCACCCTGAAACGTGGATTGTGTCCCACAAGAGTCTATCGGACGCATTTGATGATGGAATAAAAAAAAAAAAACAAGAAGAAGAAGAAGCAATGAACTTGGCCGCCGCAACATAAACAAAAAGGAAGGCAGGGGGAAAAAAACACAGCAACAAAAAGAGGGTAGACGATTCGTCGGGACAATAAAAAAAAGTGTGTTGTAAAAATAACAAAACACTATGCGCTTCATAAGGAAGAAGAACTTTTTTTTTTTAAAGGGACGCACATTGCACAATCAATATATTGGGTTCATCTGCATTAAGTATCGGAAGGGTGCGTAAATGCTGCACACAATATAATGTTTTTAAAAAAAACTACATCGCAGGGAGGGCGAGGTGTGAATTTAAATACAACTTCAGCGAAAATAAAATCTAATGAAGTTTTTCTGTGGAAAGTGTGACCATAACTTTTTGTTCAAAATTGAGATTAGCAATGTTGGAGAATATCATAATAACCTAGAACAGAAGGTTTTTGAATTTTATATATTTTCTGTATAAAAATATGACCTTAAATTTATGAAAATTTTAAATTTTTGACCTTTAAATGTACTGCAAACATTTTTATCTTGTTGAAAACTAATATAATGTGTAAAAGATAAACATAGCATTTGTCTGCGTCCAACGCCTTTTTTGCCAGAAGAACCGCATTAAAAGATATAAGATAAATTCGGTAAACATTGTTAAAATGAAGAAAATCGGCGAATTCGTTCTTTAGCTCCCGTACAAGCGAAACATTTTTATTTTCTCAATAAGTTCACTTTGAAGAAGTTAAAAAACATGTCTTATTTTTTCTCTAATATTTTACATAACAATTTCATAGAAACTGTCACAACCTGTTCGATTATAATAAAGAGAATATGTACTATGCAACTCTCTGATTGGAAATTTGCAAAAATAAATTAAATAAAACGCATTAGGAATTTGTCAAAGGACCTTCTAGCATAATCGATAAATTATTGAGGGAGAATTTTCATCGACATTAATTTAAAAGTAAGAAAAGGTCATGTGTGATGATCTCAGAATTGTGTAGGTAAATTTATAGAGCAGAAGTTGGGGGGACAAGGGTTGATTTAAGAAACCATTGTGTATTGTGTGAAAAAATATGATTTTTTTAGCTATAATTAGTATGAATAGCATTTTAAAGCGAAAAATTTTAAATTATTAGTGTTGTAGCAATTTTTTACAAAATATATGAGAAAACTCACACACAAAACCATTCATAAATTGTATTGTTTGAAAAATCTTGGAACAAAAAGAAATGAAAATAACAATAAAGAATATTTTCCATTTGCTGAAAAGAAAAGCTAATGAAGGGACGTCAACTTTTCCTGTAATATGGCTTTTCTCTTATGTTTTGGTTTAATACAATATGTACCTTAGTATTATTATGTTGCAAGGAATTTTTCACCGTTATTCTACAAGGAGAAACATAACAAGGAATCATATTATAAAAAAACCTGATCCCTGTACAACATTTTCTCCCACCCCTAAAACACCCAACCCCCCCCCCCCCCCCCCAATTTACACACACACATACTTAAAAAATATTTTTAACTTTGCTTGTTTGCAAATTGTTTGTGGACCAACCCCCTTCCCCGTTTTCCATATATACCCACCCACAACATATTATTATAAGCGCTCAGATATAGAATTTCACTCATTTATTTTTCTCCTTTTTTCCTGTTTAATTTTTGTTTTCTCTTATTTTTTGTTTTACCGTTAGTATACACACTGCGAAATTATTATTACTTTGCACCCTCTTTGCTGACAGCAACCGGGTAAACACACGCTCACACACATACACGTCATAAATTTCATTTCGCATATTGTACCTTAAGCATCTTTTGCTTGCAAAGTTTGTATTTTTTTTTCTGGGCTCAAATCATCAATCTAAGATGCGGGTGGTAGTACACACTCCCGCACACACACACACACACACACACACACATGCAATATAAGACGCATTATAGAAGTTGCGTCATAAAAAAATAAGAAAAAACGAGAAAAAGGAGAAGGGTGTGGTGTAACAACAAAATAAAAATATAAAACTTCACCATGCATAATATCGTATCAGCATGCAGAACAAAATAGAATAGGGGGTCGAGGGATATTTCTCATTAATTTTTGATTTTTAATGTACAAGCGAAAAAAATAAATGAAAGTTATAATACTTGCACGCTTGCGTCTTATATTGTACAATATAATGTATAAGGGGGTGCTAACAATCACCTGCATTTTTTTTCATCCCCTAATTGTATAGTTAAGGGTAAAAAACGGATGTAGATAAATGTTAAGGAAAATGTATTGGTAAGTAAGTAAGGAGCAAGGACATTTATTAAAATTTAAAAATTCATCTTAAAATTAACAACCAACTGACGAGCAACTAACACCCACAAATTTGTTCCCTCTTCTCTCCTTTGTCCTTCGTCCTTTTATTTATATTTCGTGATGACCACAGCAATTTAGCTACCGGAAAGTAGCCATGACACACTACAACACCCTCTTATCGCGAGAACTTATATATCGCAATAATCTACCCTCTTCATTCTTCACCACGCACACCGGGTCAGTTTAAAGGATAAAAGGATGGGGGGGAGGTGGAGGTGAACCAGACAACTACATCAACAACAAAAAACAGCAAATGAAGTGGGAAAAAAATGTGTTTTTACATGGAAAGTGAAACTATTGTCCGGGACGATCATTTTATCAGTGTTTAGGGCCGGCAATGAGTGTGCTAAAAATGAAACGGGGTGGTTACTGTAAATAGATGTTTTAGTTATTACTGCTAAAATAGTTAATCGGAAGAGAATGGTGTTAAAATTTTGTTTTTCATTTTTCTATTTTTTTTTTTGGTTTTTGTAAAGGCAACATTTAAAGGATGACCAGGGATTTTTGTGTTAAGTGCACGTGTGGTTAAGTGGGTTTGTTATTAAGTGCGACTTCTTGTTGGTAATTGAACTTTATAGATAATAGTTTTTAATTATTTATAATGATGAAAATTTAAAGACAATGGATTTTTACAATATTTAAATAAAATGTGTAGTTTTTTAAACAAAAACAAACTACAAAACAGTTTCATTTTCAGCATTTATCAAGACTAGTCTGCAAACTGGAAACTGGTAAATTCATGAAAGTGAAATAAGAAGAAGCAAAAATACACAAAATGTCGTCTTAAATGTGCAAGATAAAACACAAGACGGACTGCACCATTGTTGGACGCTCGCTATACTGCAATGGATGTATACTTTAGTGACATATCAGCTTCAGATGCATGGCCAACGTAGCAAAATCGTTCAAGACAAGCCAAACTTCGTTTATATACGAGACGTTCAAAAGAGGACATAAGTAAAGTCCCGAGAAACAATGACGAATAATAATAGAATTTATATACACCAGAGCTCACCGATTTAATGTATTCTTGTGCTTATTATTACACATACAGATCGCATCAGTGTACCGTTTTTATTTTGCTCTGCGCAACTTTTGTTGTTTAAAAATATTTACACAAAAAAAAAAAAAAAAGTGCAAAAAAAAAAATGCAAAAGGAAAAAGTGGGGATCAACCAATTTGAAGATTTACTCAAAATATCACAAAGATTTTTTCTTGTTTTTACCTAGAAAATGATAGCATTTACGTTGTCCTTACATATATTATGCGTAAGGTGCACGGGCTAAGTTGATATTCTCGTCAGCCACTGCATAATACAAGGAGAGAACTCTCTGTTTTGTCATTAGATAAGATGGAACGATTTTAAGACGTTATTATGAGCCTTTTGTTTTGCACAATTCAATGAATCGAATTTGACGGACAAAAAGGAAACAGAACAATAGGGATCAGTTATTGAAATACAAATCCTGAGAGCTATTGTTACACGCACACTCAATAGCATTGTGCTGAATTTGTGTGCATTTTTTTTATGTATGAATAAAAATAATCAATCAGTTTGACTTGTAAAAGTCTTCAGTATTTGAAGCCTTTTTAGTAAATTAATTGATTTTTTGCGGTTTAATTTATAATCGTATGTTTGTTCCAGCGTTCAGGAAAATAATTTGTGTAATTTAAGATTCATCTTAAAATAATAAGTACAATTGAGTTCGAATAATAAAAATATTGAAATGAATTGAAGAATTAATTTTTTCAACCGCATTTTTTGCCTTTCAAGAAAACAAATGAAAATTTGATTTATTTTAATTACAAAATGTTTATTATGATATAAATTTAAATTTTCTTACAACACAAGTTGGATTGAACATACAATTATTATACGGTTCACAACAACAACAAAAATTACCGCTACAATGTTAAAGAAGGTGGACCAAATTGCTAATCCCTGCAATTTAAAAAAAACTGGCGTTTATTCTCCACCATTAATAATATTTTCCCGTGGCATTTGTTGTTCTTTGTTGCAGCTCTTGCGCTCTTTTGTTTAACGATTTATTCATACTCATTTTTGCAAAGTCGCAGACGTTATTAGTTGGCATATCATCGAACAGTAACGATAATATGATGCGAAGCCGCAGCAAAAGCGCGTGTACGTCCAAACGGCCACATACTGATGCAATGATCATCTACTATAAAGTTCGCACACAAAAGTGCATAAGTATAAATGAGTTGAGGATGAAAAGTAATGCAACGAAAATGTGGCGGACGAATGAGTGCAACTTTGCAATAAAATATCAGGAGGTTGCCTCACAACCATAAGGCGAACAAAGTCGCGAGAGTCGCACCGTCTTCTTGACCAATTACAACAGCAAAAATTGTGGCAACATAGTACGGCGCACATATAAATATATTATGGGCATGATGTGTGCGCACATGTAAAAGTATTTAGCGTTGTTTTATGGTGGGCCTCATGAAGGAGTGCGCGCAATTCCCCCGGCCGTATAAATCGCGATTTATCATAATATTATATGAACCGGCAGTGGTCTAACTAGATACTTCTCAGCTAACTACAATACTTTATATGACGCATGCGGTGATAATGTGTTGTTTTCCCCATTTTTTTGTTGGGTGGGTATTTTTATTAGACGCTTCAAATTTTTGCGTTGGATGCAAAAGGGGGAAATTAGGGAGGGCGATTTTTCCTGCAAGCACGAATATAAACAGTGTAATGTCCGCGCGACAAAAGCGCATGAGAGTGTGGACAAAAAGTACATGGATAGGAAATGAGTTATTGCAGCGTGCGGAATAAAATAATTGTTGATGCATTTCAAGAGAGTAATAGTAACTGTACTTTAAGGATGAGTTTCAATTTAAAGTAAATATTGCTTTTTTATTTTAAAAGCATTAGGATAAATTTGAATTGCTTCATTTTCTTAAACTTAAGTCATTTAATAAAGAAATAATTCCCACAAATCGCCTGAAGTTATGTAAAGTGTTTCTGCCAGTTTTTGTAAATGCCTCACCCTTTAAAGACGGAATTTCAATTACGTTTTCTGTGTCTCATTATTTTATTCTTATTTAAACAATTACTTAATAAAAATTAAAAAAAAAGAAGACCTTGAATAAATGGTTTTAAAAAATAAATCCCACTGCTTCAATGCCAATATTTGGATACACAATACAACATAAAATTATAGGTACATAAGTATAAGACGCTTCGTACTTTTTTTATTTTCTGCATTATATTGTCTTCAATATTGTACACTAAAATGTGAATTTGTGTTATGCACTGGACGCAGCAGCCAGCAACATCTCAAGTCTCAGTACAAGAAGAACATGATGCACAAAAGAGACGGCTAAAAATTAACAACGAACATAGCAGAAATAAAGCATCAAGTAAATTCAATTTTTGCCTGCTGCAGTTTGTGTGAGTATTTTTCAATTTTTATTTTTTATTTTTTTTATTTTATTTTTTTTTTCATTTTTATGTTGCTGTTGGTGCAACGTCTTTTCTTTGTTTTTATGCCCAAGCTTATATTTTATATCGCCATACGTATTCTTTGTATAGCGCTTTTTATATAATATTATATTTCTTGTAGCTCTTTTTTTTTCGTTGCTGTTTTGTTTTTGTTGTTGTATAGTTTTGCCAATGCCATAATATACATTATAAATATAATACGTTCATCTATAGAGGTGCATAATATACATCATATTGGTTTGTTAGGTTTGAAGCTCGACGATGGGCTATAAGGGATTTCTCTTTTCTTTTTCTTTTTTTCTTTTTTATTTCCTTTTTTTTTGTTTCAATTTTTTTACTTTTTTAAAACAACGGAAAAGAGGCGGTACTTGAATATTTTTGCGCTATATTTGTGGTGGAGGCGAAGCTTAATGTGTAGCACACCAAGTATTGTGTGTGCTTTTCTTGGGCAAATCAAAAATGGGCACCATTAACGTCTGCAAATGAAGCAGCTTGGCTACTTGCACTGCGTGGACATTTTTTCCATTTTTATTTAGGATTTAAATGTGCACGCAGTTTTTATACTTTTAATTTATTTTATGTTGCAAAATGAATAAACTATTTGCATTTATTGCGAGAAAAATGTGGTGCAAGAAAACAAAGAGCTTCACTTAGGAAGTGGAAAATTATATTTGCTTTCCTTTAATTTACAGCAAAAGACAATTAATTTTTTTGAACGATTTATTGAAATGCTGAATATCAGAAAGGAAATTTAAAGTGAGGTTAGATTGCCATTGAAAATTTTTGGCATTAAGTAGAAGAATATTTTGATCTTGAAAATGCATATTTTAAATAGTTGTCGCTGCTTCAATTTGAAATTTCAATAAGTTTCTAATAATTTAACAATTTTTTCGGCTTCTGCGATGAAATTTAAAATCTTTAACCTTGAAAAATCGCAGTAAAAATTTAAGGAAAAATGTATTTAAACCAAGACATCAAATAAAGTTTACCTTAAACTACTTTCCAAAAGCAGGAACAAAAACTGACAACATTTATACCTTTAAAGTTAAAACATTTTAAAAGTTGGCTTAAAATATAAAAAATCACTTAAGCTGGTTTTAAAAAATTTACTTAAGGTCTAAAACAATAAAACATATTAAATGCTCAAAAATTCTTTGAACTGCTCATTTTGATCTTTTAAAATTTTGTCATTACAAAGAAAGCTTAAAATTATTAAATTAAAACACTAAATAAAATTCCTAAAACGGCCCATTTTGTCCTTGAAATGTTGTGACAAATTCGGCTTAAAATTTACAAAATCTTTAAGCTTTCCTTAATAAAATATGTTAATACTATTAGGTACTATTAGTTAATTCTTCAAATTATCTCTAAACCTAAATCAAATTCATATTGATGTGTTTAATAAAATTTCAAGACGACTAACAAATTATATTACAATAAAGTGAGTTTCATTTAAACAGCTTCCCACAAATGCTATCCTTTCCTAACCATTTTAATAACAGAATGAAGGGATTATATCGAATTTAAACAATAAAATAAATTTAAACCAATTGGCGTTTGCCTCTCCCACGAATTGATTCACACTATAAGACACATTTTAATGGCATCCTCCCTATTTGGGCACGCATTCTAATGCCACCAAGGTGTGTAACATAAACAATAATCCCATTTTAATAATAAACAATAACAAAATGTAATATGACGCAGAGAATAAAATAGGCTTCTTTAAAATATTTACATTTCCATGCGAGTGCATGCATCTCCAGCATGCACTCATGATCACAGCATTTTATTAATATTATTTTTTCTCCTTCAAAATAACTTACGGTTAGAATTTATGCTCGCGCATTGTTCTTATGTCCATAAAAGAGTGCATAAGCAATATGGTTCCTAAATATGCAGACAATGGCCACATCACACTATAATGGTGTTGGAAGCTTTTGTTAATCGCGCGCACACACATTTTACTAGGAGCATCCCTCCCGCACATTCACACAGAAAAACAATAATCTGTGTAAGGTGAAATGTTTATATTTCGAAGCCCAAAGGTGCGCAGCAAAACGAAAAACAAATATCAATTGTTTCCACGCATGCATTTTAAGACCTTCTAAATGAATGTGCATTCGTTGTTTTTTTCTTTCCCTCGTCCTCCTTTTGGGTTCTGTGTACCTTAAACGTTAAGATTTTAATTTATACCGGCATGCACCTTTTGTGCAACTCTCATCTGCAACAATATCTGCACAATAGTAATTATAAATGCACCCACACATACGTCATATGATCCTAACCCCAAAGGTAAATCCATCACAGCATTGTGCATCTCATTCCGCTGCACTTTGTGTGACCTTGTTGCTCTTTCCAACAATTTGTATTTGTAAACTGCAGCATTTACAAAAAAAAAAAAAAGTGCACAGACCCTGCACATTTAAACATGACGTTGCCAAATCTTCGTTGTATATACAATTGTTTATTTATTTAAATTTAAATGAGTACAGATGCAGTGCGTTTTTACGTGAAAATTTTGCATTGTTTCGGCCAAATACAAATGTTATGTGTGTGTATTGGGGAAAAAAAGGACGACAGGAATTAAGGTAAATTGACAAAAGAGACGAAATACTTTTTCTTTTTGTTTCTTTTAAGAATGTTACCTGAAGATGATGTGCACACCTGTCCAAATTATGGACGGGAATTAGACCGGGTAGAGAGTGACTCAAGTGACTACACACACCGTTTCTAATTTTATGTGCCGCTCGCTGTTGTTTTGCAGTATTTGTTTGGCATGTTTTTGAGTGATGGCAATTGGACCCCAAATGTTTATTTCCTTGTAGGTGTGGTGATTTATAATTTATTTTTTTTAGAAATTCATCCTTGATAATGTAACGCACAATTTAGGAATGTTATCTTGGTCAAAAGACGAATGGAGAAATTTTAATTTTTTCAATGATTTTATTGGAATTTAAAACAACATTAAGGTCAACGTTTCCTTTATTTTTATTCACAATTAAATACGTATATTGTAGGGATGGATTTTTTAAAATTATGAATTTGTCTAAAATCCGTAAATTTTTTAAAATGTAAACAATCACACACATAAAGTAACATTTCCAACAGGTTTCAAATCTTTAGGATCATTGCCCTTTTCAATATTTTAATAAAAACAAAATTGAGCAGCCATATAATTGCAACAATAAATTGCCAGCTCCTAAATTCACCACCGCATTTTTTTATGGATCACCATTGAACGTACAGTCGTTTTCCCTTGGAGAAAACACAGCAACTGTACAGCAGGCAGCAGCACACATTGAGAATGAAAATTAATGGAAATTACAACGAAATGTAATCACTCATTTCATTTTTTATTGATTGAATTTTCCTCTTTCTCTGCCAATCTCTAATATGAGCACATACACTTAATGTGTATATTTGTTCAAACGGAAATGAGGGCAATATTTCACCCACACACAAATAAAAATGCATGAGTGTGCAAATACAACACATGTAAGGGAGTAAAAACAATTTAGTCCTGTAGAAAAAATAGTAAATAACTGCGGCAAAAAATGGAATATTGGTAATATAAGAACACTGACAAAAAATATGAGCAAAAATTACAACCACATATGTACAGTTAAAGGACTAAAATGAGAAAGGGGGGGGGGGGAGGAAGGGTGGTAAAAAATTGGTAAATAAAAGCGACAAGCGGCTATAACCCAATTGAGACACCCTTCATTCATCCCAAATGGCAATGAAATCCCTTATTGTGCACAAAAACATAGCGCACAATAATTTTCTACCCTTAATTTTTATTTATTTTTTGTTCTGCTTAAATATTTTAAGAACATCAAAAATAACTGCACATTGTACATTTAAAAATTGACCCTAACTTCTTTTTACTAAATTTTTTTAATTCTTTAAGACCTGCAACTTAAATTTAAGATGACACCTAATTTACTTTACAAAATTGCGGTTATGTAAAAAACCACCCCATTTGAAAAATGTTTAAATTAGTATGAAAATAATTTAAATCAGTGCAACGCAGACAACAATTGGAATGCGTTGTGTTAATTAATTTCGATCCCTATGTGTATTTTTACTAAGAAATAAATAAACAAATCCCATCTCTTAAGTTAAACGAAATCGCATTAATTGATATTGGTTACGTGAAGACATTTTTTTTTTCTTCATTCCAATGACGTTTCTAAACAATTAATGCGCGTAAACCTACAATACAAAATTGTATGGCATCCTCCGCATTGTGTGGATGACAAGCGGAAAGGAAATTCTTCTCAACAATTTTTTTTCAGTCCTTTATTTCTTTACACTTTTTGTTAAGGATTTCAATATATTTACATCCCTTAGGTACCCAAAAAAAAAATCTATTTTTAATTCCTCAATTCACACCCGGAATAGATTCCGCATTTAATCTATACAATATATTTCCAAACAGTCCACAACAGTTAAATCTTAAGGGTTGTTTTTCTACATTTTGCATTCATAGATACAGTGAATACCTTTACAGCAATTTGGTTTTTATTATATTTCTTACGGGCATGTACGACATACACCCCTACCAATGCATTCACATTCTACGTTTTGCATTATGTCGCTTTTTCCAGTGAGTTTTGTTTTTTTTTTGTTTTTTTGTTTCCACTTCTCACACTTTTTTTGTGTGTGTGTGCATGTGTGCTTCAAGTTTCAACCCTCAACAGTGTATAAATTTACTTTTGTTTGACGGTGCAGTGCATTCCACAAATTGTAGGTGTTGAGGGACATCTTCAAAATTGAAAGAATAAATTGTATAAATGCACATAAAAATCGTTACCGTTCAATGGTGAGGAAGAAAATGCGGAAAAGAAATCATTAAGATACAAATTTTGACGCGGTGCTTTCTTTAAGCTTTTGTTTGGTTAGTGAATGTAATTTAAATTAATTGCAATGAATGAGGGAATATCAATGAGGGGGAAGGGGTGAGGGTTTCATTGAGTAAAAACTTAAAATATATTAAGATTTTTTACATTTTCATAGAATTATTTGAAATTATTTAAAAAAAAAATAATTAAAATTTGTAAGAAAATATGTACTTTAATATTTGACCTTGAAGTATATTTTTAAATTGAATGAAAAATCGTTTAAGTGACCTCTAAAAAATGCTCATAAACTGTTGAACCCTGCAATAAATTCAGAACAGCCTGAAAGGGTTATAATTTAACTCTTAAAAAGGAACCATAAACAGAGGTTTAAAGCAAAATAGCATAAAAAACATCATCTGTATTTAAAATGCACAATTAAATAATTTAAAACAATAAAGATTATTAAGGATATTCAATTATACAACCCCTTAAAAACAAGGTGAATATTTTAGATTCCCTTTTTAACAGGATTATCGTAATAGCCGCTTTCCTTAACACAATATCCGGTGTGGATGCCAATAAATACCTTCGCCGCATTTCTGCACCTTTCTCTATAAGGATATATATTTAAGGTCAGTGCAATTCGTAGTATCCCCACAAAAAAGAAAAATTACAATAAATACACCAGTTCGAAAACCTAACCGCAAGTACAAATAGGTTGGTACTAAATTGGTACCTAAATCAACAATGCTATAACAACGCAGGTAATCTGCTGATCCTTTTACCTCTCCCGTTATTTATGAAAATAAATATTACAGAGAGTCGCGCGCCACTGCAAAACTGCTGCATATTTTAGTTGTTGTAGGTTTATACCTACAACTGTTTCTTGCCTGTACAATCGTACACGGAAAACCGTATTTTGCATATTACTATTATTTAACATGTGTGTGCCTGTGTGTGCATATTTCCGTTTTCATTTAATCTAACTGTGTATGGCTATATACAAGTGCACCTGTCCAACGGGTTGGAAGCGCATGTGAATTTAAATTTTTTTGTCTGTTATCTCGCATACCGAGAACAGTGATATATAAATCCCCCTCCCCCTTTCCCGTTGTATTGCGAAAACACATGCACACAGGATAACTAGAAATGGTTACAAGGATACTCGCATAGTCAGAATTCTGTGCACAATAATATTCAGTACAATATTTATGTATTTTACGGACGGGCAAAAGGAATTAGGTGTATAGACGTAGAAAACATAGCACAACACTACACGTGGTGGGTTTATGCATTCGTCCTTCAACCCCGGGAGCAGCATATTGCAGTACGATTTGCACTCAAGGGTGCGAGGCAACTTGTACAACGGGACGCGGATGGATATTGTGCGGTTACCTTTAGGCTTGTGAGACCATTCTAAAATTTGATTTAGTTGCATGGGTGTGTGTGTGTGTGTGTGTGTGTGTGTGTGTGTGTGTGTGTGTGTGTGTGAAAGGATCGAATAAATATGTGTGTACATATTTTAATAAATGTTACCGCATTTCGATGCGCTTTGTTCGAATTTATATTATGATTTATTTTGTCTGCCATTGAAAAGAGTTAAGGATGAGGAGATGGTGTGTACGTATGTATAACGTTGCAATACGTGGGTACTATGTGTGTTGTTATAGTAGTATAAAAATAAAATGATGCTAAATATTCAAATTTATGTCGATGGCTGTTGAAATATGAAAATAAAGCGAAATGTATTCAAATAAATAAACATATGCCAAATACATTTCGAAATCATCCCTTTTGCATAATAAATGTAGGTGTACTATATTACCTTCATAGGTAAGGACGGGACTGATGAATACGTTAAGAAGTATAGAAAATATTGCAACATAAAAAACGCATAAATTCTCATAAAAGAAAAATAGATCTAAAAATTGAAAATGTTGGTGCTGACTTTAATTTATTAAAAATATTTAATTAATTAAATTTGCTTTATAAGCTCATTAATCGCACTTATTAATTATTAGCTCTTGTATTTCTCTAGTAGTTCATTTAAAGCTGTTTAAGTGCTATAGTGGAGCTTTGATAATAAATTCTAGCAAGCTGTAATTGTTTTTATACAAAATTTGATTTCAATAATGCATAATTAGATCAATTCATTTATTAAACATAAAAATGTTTTTCTCAGTAATGTAAGAGTAAGAAAAGAAAAGAAAAAAAAAGAAAGAAAACCAAATGAACTTTCACATTACAATTTAATTAAAAGTTGTTCAAAAGTTTAATTATTTTGTGATGAGTAAAAGAAAGCCATCAAAAAGTTGCATAAGGAAACAACTTAAAGTGCATTATAAGACATAATTCAAAAATTCAAAAAATAAATAAAAATATGCAAATAAGAAAATTAAAAAATAAAACGAAAAAGGCAGGATATAATAATGGACATAATATGAAAAGCCAAGAAAAAGGGCCAACGAAAAATAATCCCAGTAAATATGAAGATAAAATTATGTAAAAAAGGAGCAAAAAAAATAAAAAATGAAGACGGGAAAAATCTTATTTGAATGCTGGTGCTTCACTAAGGGTTGAAAAGGGAAGACATTTTCCTACATAACATAAATACACATCACACACATGATCACACACCCACACACACACATGCAAATCTATTGCACACTTGTGTGCCGCGCCACCCAACATCGGGAACAAAAAGAAGATATTGGAAATTTACATAATTTTTTTTTACATAAGCACAATATGCGAGTTGGAGAAGTAAAAGCGCGCGAGTATGAGCCTCGACCTCGCATATGTGCGAAAGCGCGCGCGTTGGTGCGCTCTATAGATATACAATTATGTTGTTGATGTACATTGCACACAAGTACGGGGCAGGATGCAGTGGTGGCATGGTCCTTGTTGATACTTTTCTCCCTTCCACTACACACATATGGGATGGGGGGGGGGGGGGGTTAGTATTCCGAAGATGGAGCGCAATGATTCTTTGAAGGAAGGAAAAAAAAATTCCACACACACACACACGAAATGAAAGAAAGTACGCAAATTGACACACGAGAAAAATGCAAAGTGACTAAGGCGATATTATGTGTTAAGAAATGAGACGATGTGAATGAGGCGGCCGAGCATGGGGGTGGTCACAACGTGAATTCAACTCAAAGGTAGTTATTTATGATACGTGCGGTGATGAGGCTGAAAATAAGGACGAATTGGGTGGGTGAGAGAGATCTGAGGAACAATTAGCCCGATTCTCTAAATATTTTCTTACACTCATTCGCATTTTTTTAAGTGAAAGACTGGTATTCCAACTGGCATTCTCTCAAATTGAAAAAAAAAAATTATTTTCGAGGAATAAGATCAACAACAAAATGCAACAACAAATATTTTTACCGTCACATTCATCTATCAGTATTTTTGCGGAAAAGGCAACCATATTCGATTTGAGACGCACCTCGACTGTCTGAATAGACAATCTTCTAGAATAAATGAGCCAAAAGAAAATGGAGTTACTATTAAACAGTTTACAACGACAAAATTAACAAAATTTATTTTTATTTTATTTTAAAAGCACAAAATAATTATTTTAATTAAATTTATTAATTTTATTTTAATGTACAAAAGCAGCCGAAACGTGAAATAAAAATAGGATCTGTCAAATTGCGTTGAGGGTGAAAAAATTATCGCAGAATACCACATTCTTTCCCTATTCCTTCACTAACTATACAGTATAGCAGTAGAAAAATATATTTGTGAAAATTGAGCCCAATATAAGCCAAAAGAGAACACACTCGTGTGTATAATGTGTTGAAAATACATTATAGAACGTACAGTGTATGCGAAATGTTATATGCGAAATCGAGATTCGCGCATCCAAATGAAGCAAAAGGGAACTAAAACTAAGTGATAAAGAAAGGAATTCAAAACACACAGAATTCGAATATATTGTGGAACTTCAAGACGACAATATATGGTACATTTACACACATGAAGCGTCCTTACTAAGTAGAAATTTCTGAACGAATAAAAAAGAGAAGGAGATAGATAACAAGGGGAAAAAAATAAATAGGAAAAAAAAATGAAAATGAAAATACATCAGCGATATTCGTCAGTTTTTCCTTGCGTCATGGAATTGTTTGTATATTATATTCGTCTTCGATATTATTTTCGCCCCGCTTTTGTACACCAAAAGGAAAAGGGAGGGCGGGGGTTTCTCATTTTTATTATATACGGTGTATCCTTATGCACTTATACACACATATATCGTCAATTTTTTGCTATTTAGTTCCTTTCGCCTTGTTTTTTTTTTTTCTATACCAGCGGATTGTCGAGGCGCTCCTTACGTCTGTATGTACTTTCTTTGCCGCTCTTCATTTCATTTTAATAATAATGGGAGTTTGCGCTGTCCCCCGTTATGTGCTTGCCGAAAATCTATTAAAATAAGGGAAATGTTTAATGTGCAGGGAAGTTTGAGTTATAGTCGCAGCGCCTCGTTTTGTGTATAATCCTTTTTTTGTTTTTTTTTTTGTGTACAAAAAATCACATCGATTTTATTGTGCAAAATTGGTAAAAGGGGTCGCACAAACATTGAGGATATCTAAGTTGAAATGGCAATTATGAAGACTGCAGTTAGTATAGTTAAACGTGTTACTTCAATGTAAAAAAATTAAAATTAATTTCTAAAAATTAAATTTTAGAATTAGAAAGTTTTTGTTAATTACAAAAATTAATTCATTTTAACTGTAGAAAATTAAAGGTCTGATCGCAAATTTATGGGCAACCCAACTAAATCATAATATTGGCCTTGAAACGTTTTTAAAACAATTAATTAAAAGCTTCAAATCATTTTAAGAATTCCCGATTTTTGAATTCTTAACATTTTCAAGCAATAAAAATTGCGGTAATTCTATTTTTGAACTTAAAACTAGATGAACTCCAAACATTTCTTTGACCTTAACACTAAAATAAGTCCAAATTATTTGACCTTGAATTTTTATGGTTAAAAAATATTATACTTAAAAAAAAAAACAATCAACTTAGCAAATTAAAAAAAAAATTCAGTTCAAATAATTTTAAAATGAATAATTAAAACGAATTTTATTACTAACGACTGTTTTAAATAGCAACTTTATCAGCTTCAGCGATTAAAATATGGTTCATTTTCTTAAGGTGCTTAAGAAAGTGGGAAACATTTTTTATTATTGTTATTGCACAATTTTTGTTGTCAATCGTCATAAAAGAGACAAAAATAAAAAAGTTCGCCGGTCTTAAAACGGAATATCTTGTATGAAGGTAATGTGAATTGTGAAGTGCCGCCACCGCTTCAGAACAGAAAGGTTCAGGAGAGTATTTGTTGCGTTCTATACCGTTTCGTTTTATTGCGTTGATTGAACGGTCATTCCAAATTTTACTTTTGTTGTTGATGTTTTTTGCATATATTTTCCTCTTAATAGATCAATCATGCAAATTTCGTGGCAAAATTAGCACTTTTCATGTAATAAAAATGAAATCGATAAAAATTAATAGTTATTGTCCCACACAAAAAATATGGGGATGATTTTAGGATCGGCTAATTACAATGAATTGCATTAAAAAAAAAAACAAATCAACAATCTTAATTGAATTTTAAGTTATAACAAGTTAATTTTTTTAAGAACTTAATTAAGGGTAGGTTTTAATTAGGTAGCTACTGTTAATTAAAAAAAAAAAGAATAACATAAAATATCCAATTAAATATAACAATTCAACCCCATAAACCATTTTTTGCCTTAAAAAATGATTTCACCCGGAAAAAAACCCTCCACAATGTATCTAGTAAAGTGCACATACATACATTCTAACTATACATTAAGCACAAATTCGCATACATAATGTACCTAAATTTAACGAATATTTCCCCCCCCCCCCCACCCCCACAACCCCCTCTCATATATTATGTGCACATTATACAATCGAACGAATTCATCTACTTCCCGGCTGTGCCATATAAATAGCACAGCTCCCTTTAGAGCGCTCTTTCTCTCTCTTTGTACTATAACGACTTGACTACTCCCCGCCCCGTCATCCCCAAAAACATTTCTGCATTAAACGGAATGGAAAACTGCTATAGCCTAGGCTAGGTACACACAATGTGTGTGTGTAAACATTTCTGCGTAAGATATTACGTTTTTTTTTTGCGCTGTGTGCGGTGTTTCCTTCTTTACATCTCTCTTCATCACAACGCTGCTGCTGCTGCTGCTGTAGTGTGTTTTTTTTTTTCCCTCCAACATACTTTTTTATTTTGTTTTGTTTGTTTTTTCCTTCTTTATTTTTTTTTCTTCATTTTTCATACTCTTGTGTGTGTTGCTTTGCCACCACCATTCACCACCCCCTCTTCTGTTTTGCAATACACCCTCACCGTCACCACTTTCCAGCATGTATCCGTACACCGTGTGTGTGCGCCCGTTTTTTTTTTTTCATCTCATTTTTACTTTTTCTTGTGTGTGTCCCTCATTTTCATTTTCTCCCCCTTTTTTTTTTTTTCATTTTTTGTATAACCACCACTTGCACCCACCCGCTTTGAGAGTTACGCTTACTTATATATTCTTTTATTTCTCCTCGGCCACCATCGCCGCCGCCGCCGCCGCCACCACCACCACCACCACCACTACTACTGTGTTGTGTGTGAGTTTTTTATGCTCTTCAACATTTTTTTTTAAGTAGAAGAAAATGTGTGGTGCGACGAGAGTTGTGTGTTTTGTTGTGTGGAAGAGTCGTCGAGCATTCCGAGGGGGGTTGGCATGGAGTGTGTGTGTGAGTGGGTGGTGTAGTGCAAAATACAGATGGGTGAGATGGGATTTGGAGAACGAACTTGTGTATATTATGTACTATACATATACGAATGATGGGAAAGATTGCGATGGAGCGCGTTCTATGTTGCCGCATCCGTTTTCTATGCAGTGTGGTACATTTTAACAAAAAAAAAAAAAATAAAAAGGAGGGATGGAAAAAGGTGGGCTTTGTGTGTGGGAAATTGGATGTGGGTGCTGATGGTAAGTAAGGTGTGAGCAACGGACTACCAAAGAATAGGATGCAAGATAATAATTTGAGTTCGTCGTCGTCGTCGTCGTCGTCATCATCGTCTTAGTGGTAGGAGGGGGTAGGGGTTGTGGTGCTGCAGTCGTCGTCGGTATCCTCATTTTTTTCTATGTAGTATATGCTGCCTTCTTTTTTTTGTTCTTAGCTTAAGTTTTTTGTGCGGAGAAGTTCACCTCACCCAGCATAATATAGCCTTTTTTATATTTTAGTTGCCATTCCCGTTGTTGTTGCTGCTGCTGATGTGTGAGTGTGTTCGCCTACTTCATGATGCTTCAGCATCCTTATAGTGGGTGGGTGGTAATTCCGGGGGATGGGGTGGAGAAGAAACAAAAAAAAAAAAAAAAAGGGAACAGAATAAAAAATTGGTATTGTAAGGAGTTGGTATATGGAGAGGCATGGCATTAGTATTTTAGGTATATGAGCTTAAGCCACTATATGCACACATATTATAGGTATAGGTATGTGTTGATTTTAATATTATATTTTATGTGTATCATGCATGTGTGGCTGTGGGTGTTGGTGAACGCGGCCTGGGTGGCTGGATATAAATTGACTGTGTGTTTTTTACGTTTTACATTGTATGCGACATGTATAATGTGGATAGTGTGAGAGGTGATCACTGACTATATATGTATTAAAGGGCCGCTAGGATTGAATTCATTTAGGATATAACGGCACTATAAAATAGCTGGAGATGTAGAGACATAGAGAGGTTAAAATGTTGGTGGCATAAATTTTTGAAATGTATCTTGTTTTCTCTTTCTCGCGCTTTATGTGTCGCTCTCTTTCAGTTCATAATCACACGCGCTTGTGTTTTAACAGTTAATGCATTTAGTTTTTTTGGTAAATATGATGGAAGCAGTATAAATAAGGGAGTGAAGATGGTCGAAGGACAAGCCAAAAATAAATTTAATTAAATTAATGAGCTACAAAACACATTACTAAATTTATAAATATTTATGGATATTTAAAAAGCATCCACTTCCATCCTTTAAAACATTTACATCAATTTTTTGCAATATTTAAAATATGGGGTTTAAAAATTAAAAATAATTTAATTTATCATTCAAAAAAACAAAAACTACATCGCAAGGAGAGCTAATCCTGAATTTATTTGCGACTGCAGCCAAACTACTAATGAAGCTTTTCTGTAATTTGGAAAATGTGACCTTGAATTTTCAATTTTGGACATTGAAATGTTAAGCAAACTCTTTTATTCAATTGAAGGCAACAAGAATGTGAAAGAATTTTTGTACTATTGTGTACATTTTCTGAAATATAAAATGAGGTGTCAATTTTAAAATCGTCCTTAAATAATAACATGACCTTTAAGCGCGTGACCTTGAAGAAATTAAAAATAGTTTCATACAAATCGGTGTAGTAGTTTCTGAGACATGATGAAAGCGTACGAATGATTATTTGAACATTTCTTCTAAACCACATTTTTGGAAGCTGTCAAAACGTTACTTACACATTTTCAAAAAAAAATTCGCAGTGCAAAAATCTATATATTATATATAATATGCCCTTGGGGTCGTATATAAATTAATAAAAAAATATCCATTCCACCGGACATGTAGCACATCCTTCCCAAGAATTACCTCACCCACATATCCTCCCACCCCTCCCCCCACCATGTTCACATTATTACTCAATATAAATTCATATAATAGTGTGGAAACATCGCAATATTATGCCAATATTGAGTTATTTTGTGGTAAACCCCCGAGAGGCACAATTGCTTTTATACTAAACTTTTATCTTTCATTTTTTTTTTGGACAAAACAATATGACCCAAAAAATACAGGCTACATCTTGCAGGGGGGATACATACCCCCCAGTACTTACAAGCCGAACAAAAACAAAAGCTCAATTTAATGGAAAAATTTTGGTATAAACCGAATGTAAGTATAACGTACACACAAAATATAATATGTCGCTATGTGCGGGATGAGAAAACGAAAACGAAAACGAACAACCAAATAAGGGCTGAAAAAGGCCCAAACAAAATAATAACTGACATATAAGATTCGGCGTGCACATATATGGGCTTCACGTGGGAGGGGGGAATGGTGGTGGGGAATGGGAGATGGGAGGATGAACGGTTATTATTGAAGGTGGCTGTAAAACAAGGAAATGTTCACGGTGTGGGTGGTTGTGTGGTGCTGGCACACTAACTGTATAAAACGGGGCGAGAATAGTGGCGTAAACAATGTTTAAGGGATGAGGGTAAATAGGAAATATGGCTATTGTACGAAATATGTGTGTTTGTGCTGTATAAATGATGCGTATATCATGCACGGGTCTGCAAGATGATGGATGGCATAAAAACGGAAGATGGTGGTTTTGGCACACAAAGTTTCATGCAAAAATGGATCATTTTTGATGTTCTGAATTTATTTTTTTTGATTAAAAATAAAATAATAATAAGGAAACATATTCTGCAATCTAGGAGGAGGTGTGCTGGAGTCCCTTGAGCTGAGTTTATTATTTGATCCTCAAGTTTCTGGATCTGGAGGTGCTTTCTAAGCTTAGAGTGACCAGTAAAGACAACTGCCAGAACTTTTAGTCTTCTCTTGATCTGAGACAGACAGGTCTATTCTTCCCAGTAGTGTCTTTGATTGTCTTAACCCTGGAGTGCTTTGCACCCCAAGTTTTTGTTAGCTCTCCAACCAGTGGCAACCAAAACAGGGTCACAAGAATAGTTTTTCCAAAACGGTTGATCTTCTGCACTCACTCCCAATTTAATTTTGAGTGCTCTCAGATGGGCTGACATTACCGATTCGGAGTACTTTGTGTCTGGCCCATAAAATCCTGTCACACTTTCGAATTCACATTAGAGAAAATAGTTGTTTAAATTTTCAAGGAAGAATACAATTAATTTAAATTGACCCAAAATTAAACAATCCCTAACAATTTCAATATTGATTTTCTTTCATGTTTTAACCAACGCTGTCCATAACAGTCAGCAATCTATGGATAATGAAATTACTTTCATTAAAATATATATTTTGCCGAACTTTTACTAAAGTATTTTAACTACACCCAATAAATTCCTAAAATCTGTTCAAATCTGATCGCTTCAATTAATATGTAGATAAAATCTCATCCCCCTTGCACCCCAAGCCCTTGCATTTTTTTAAAGGATTTGCCGCACATTCAGTTTCTTCATCCCTCAAACCCAGCCACTCGCCATTATGCTGAATTATTTGCCCCCCCCCCTCAAATTTCATTGCACATCCAATAATTCATTCCAATCACTGATTTTCACCTCCACCACCATTTTACTCATCATCACAATTTTGTTTTGTGCTTGAACTTCCTTTGTTCTTTTTAGTTACTCAAAAATTAAAAGATAAAACTGGTTCTTTTTACTTTATTTGTGGGATTTTGTACATTGTCTTCAAAATCCCAACCTTCCCCATTCCCTTACAGCCTTAAAGCAATTCCACATCCCTATTTAATATGTGTACAAGTGTGCCTACTAAAATTTTCCTTATATTAATACCATTGAGAGCAAAATGTCCTTATTAAAAGAAGGTGTACAACAAAATGAACTTTTTGATTTTTCATTTTAACTTCCATATTTTATAGGGGCACAGTTTTTACAGTTTTGTCTTTCCCATAATAATACAATACAGCGCAAAGATTCAAGAAAAAGAATAGAAACACGAAGGGAAACAAAAAAAAAAGCTTTGATTTACCAGCCTTCAATGTTTTAATGGGTGGGGGGTGAGTGGGTGGCTTACCAAATGCCTACACATTATCTCTGTTTTGTTTTAAATGTAAAATCGCAGGCATAGGCTGTATAATAAATATTTTATATGCGACGACTATTGAGAAGAGCAATACTTAACCAAGATGAATCGTTCTAATTTAAAATAGGAAATAAGAAGAAGTAACAGAAAGCAAAAAAAAAATGAAGAACAAAAATTGCTGTAACATGAAGCAAGTATTGTGAGGGGTGCATTTTTTTGTTGTTGTGTGTGTGTGTGTGCGCGCGCGCGAGGGGGTGGCGATGGTGATGGCAGTGGTTTGGCTCACCCAGCCCAAAACGAATTAATGAAGAGAGGGTGCGTTTTATGCTGCGTGAATATGCTGCATGGTAAAACAGATTTTTGGCCCGCAAAGTGTAATTGATAACAGGGATTTTTATTTTGACGAATTTTAATTTTTGTTTTAAAGCTTATAATGAGATTGATGGATGAGTGACCCGTGAAGTTTTTAATTGCTGTGCTATGATTGCTGTATTAGGGGGGGGGGGGTGATCAAATTTATTATTAATTTTTTTAAATGGATTCTCGGTTGTAATTACTGAATTAAACTGTTGTTTTAATGAAGGGGGGTTGTTTTGCTTTGTGGCATATTTGAGATTTCAATTAATCTGCAAGAATTACAGGGGACATTATTAATATTAAGGGAAACCGTAACAGAAGGAGTAGTTTGGACTGAATTTCATTTGGCACAAGTGGAGAACCCGTCTGCTGCTTGGACACGACATGTTGTTTTCTAAAAGCGTTTTTAATAATCACTTAAATTCTTTAATATCATAAATATTGGAGCCTGATTGATTCCTTCACGGAATTTTTGCAGGGAGTTCTTTTTTACAAATCTTTTTTTTCGCGGTTTTCGCGGTTTATTTTCGCTTTTAAAATACTCTATGTTGCTTCTAGAATGTTGGCGAATGTGTAAAGTTTTAGCGTGATTGATTCTCAAGCACACTAACACTGCCTTTTAGATTTTTATGTATTAAATATACAATTAATTTAATGTAAAGAAAATGAATTTAGAGTGAAAATTTAATTTGCCAAATAATTAACAAATATAAAAGCAAAATTATTGTCACTTAACTGCTATTTTCAATTTGCTTATGCGTTGTGTGAACTATCTTACAAATCAGATATTATTGCTGCTCAGAGTTCATCTTTTATTACTCTACACAACAATCTCCTGTACAAAATTGCTGCAAATGCTGGCAAATTCTATAAACCTTATCTTAAGTCGTTTAATATAAAAAGAAGCTTCCATTTGCTCGTTTACCATAGCGATGCGCGATTCGCGAATGCTTTATGATAATAATATCGTATGGCGTATTACATATAAAGAATCCGTACATTGAAAGTGTACATTGGGACTGCAGAATGCAAGAAATCAATGGATGCGTTTAGTTGCACTTTTATTCTTGCATGGGAATTTTATTGCGCTCGGATAATGCACGCGAAAAAGCACCATATTGGTTTATATGTTGTTATACCAAACATATTTAAATAAGGAGAGTTAGACATTTAATGAGATTGACATTATTTTGTTGTTTTGAGTTTCGATGCAATAAAGTGCGTAACGAGTTTTTATAATACATAAAGGCTTAAGTAACATTAGATATGCGACGTAGTTTCCTTAAATTAAGACCTTAATTAATTTTTTTTTTAAAACTACATCGCAGGGAAAGTGAAGTGAGATTTTATATACGACTGTTGCTTGACTACATTTTAATAAAGTTTTTTTGTGATGTGGAAAATGTGACCTTGAATTTTCTGAGTTTTGACCTTGATTTTTGTCCAAAATCGGTACTTTTATTGAGATTAGCAATAATGTAGAACATAATAGTTCCCTAAAATAAACAGTTTTCGAATAACATATTTTCATAATCAAAATATGGCCTTGAGTTTTATAATTTTGACCTTGAAATGTTCAGGAAATCTTATCTTATTTAATCCTTCTATAATGTGCACAACTTTTCAAAAATATAAAAGGTTTCTGAGATACAAAAAAATTGACCATGAAATTTCCGATTTCCACCTTGAAATGTTCAGCAAGTTTTTTTTATCTTATTTAAGATAGAAGGGGGTGTCAAAATGAGTTCATGCCCTTGTCGTATATAAATTAAAAAGCTAGTAAGTCATAATTGATAACAAAATTAAATTAATTTAAAATATTTTCGCAAAATAACTTAAAATCGCAAAGTCCTGACATTTATTTTTATTTAAGACGTTTTAAATTAAAGAATTATAAAGAAAATGTGTCTCCTGTCCAAATTGTCTGTAAATGTCTTGTTTCCCAAACCCTCCCTTACAACAACCACCCTCTTGCATTAAAAACGAAAAAAAAAAACAATGGGAAACAGGAAGAAATTTTCTTGGCATTTTTATAAATTTTTTACAGAAATCATCCCTCTGCATATTATGGTTTGCAGCGTCCCCTTCGTTTTTCGCGCTTATATCTTATAAATGTGTGCATACACAAAGAGATTCTTATGCGTTGCTTCTTACCATACATTATACAAATTCCAACATAAAATACAAAATCGATCCATTGAGGAAAGTTTTATTTTCTCGCTTACATTTTTTTTATTTTGGTTGTAGATTTTCGCTGTTGTTGTTGCTTTATGCTGAATGAACGATATGAACTCACAAGAAATGAATATTTGCACGGATACAAGTCGTGTATGTGTGCGTATTCTAAACGTGTATGCTTTGAAAAATAAAATAAAACAGCTTCACTGAGAGATGGAAGAACATAGGACACTCACACCCGGTGCCCATTTTTTTTTTACAGAACAGACTCCTCAGACCGCCAATAATTATGTACGCAAAATGTGCGATATAAGCGAGGGAGGAAAATACTAAATAGATTTGTGTGTAGTATGTGCACGTTGAGCGGGGAATGAAAAAATGAATTAAATCACATAAGGGATGTGCGAAAAATGAAATGTGCTGGAATCTTTATATAATTTAGACAAGACGTATTGCTATAATTGAATGTCATTATTTTATTAGGGGATGTTTTTTTAATGATGAGTGATTTCAATAATTTTATTTATTAAATTAAAAATGTAATTAATATTAATTTTAAATATTTTTAATAAAAACAGAATAACCAAATTTAAGTGGGGAAAAAAAATTATTCTGCTAATTCTGTACTTTGCACTAAATTTTAAATAACACAATTAATCACATTTTATCTACTGGTGATTACAATTTAATTCGATTTTGTTATTGTCAATTGCACGCCACTTAATTTACAGCTGTGCATTCAATTTGAAAACTCAATAAAAATTAAACAAAGCCAAAAATCTCAATAATTACAACAAACAAAAAACCCCCCCATTAAAACTGTAACTATTTGAACCATCAACACGTCAAACAATGGTGTTGCGTCATTTTCGGTTAAGTGTTTATTATTGCCAATTCAATCACACACTCACAAAATGGTGCAATAATTTGAATAGAAAAGCAATTATATTAACGTTTATTGGTTTGTGGGTGACATAGAGTTCTGTTATTTGAATATAAATCACAGCGCGCATCCCGTGCGTCGTATACGTTTTAATGCAAATAATTGACACGACGTATAATAGTATCATAGAAGAGTTTCGCATTTTTGTGCGCATTTCATTGAAATTATTTTTGTGTACGAGGCACATATCCCCATCCGACACAGAAATAAAATGTCAAACGACTTGCGTGGTAACGTATGGATTTTTGCACATCATCAATGGCGGGAATTATTTCACCAATTTGTGGGACATTCGAAGCTGGGAATTAAATGCGGTGGGAAAATAAAAATGAACTCACAAAATTTATAACGGTAATTATTTTTTTTAACGAGATGTTAGGTTAACGGCTGACGTTTGTTGTTAACGGGACTTTGTTTTGTATCGAAATTATTGCAAATTGGCTCCTACATCGAGTAAATAATTTAAAAGCGGTTTTATTTAAATTATTTTCACTAATTAACTAATATTTAAATTGGTTGAACTTTGCGTTATTAACAGTTAGTCCTGGTTTAAGGAGCAGTTAAGTCTACACTTATTTTAACCATGTATTGAAATAAATCGACTTAAAAATGTAATAAGTTAGTAATTTTAGATTGTTGGAAAGAACATGACTTAACTTTAAATATTGTAAAAGTCCTTAAAGGTCGATATTTAGGAAATTACTAATTGTGCTTAAAATTTTAATTATTTTTTTGTTTAAACGTTAAGTTAAAATGAAATGTGACATGTAATTACTTGACCTTGGAAGTAAGTCAATTGTATTAAAGTGTAACGGTACATTATGACAAAATTAAGTTATAAAATATTTTCAATGAAATTCCTCAAATAATTGCATAATTATGATATATAAAAATACATAACCTCAAATTCAATATGGAATTCGTACACAATTGGTGGTGTAGCAGTTACCTTGCAAGATTGCACGTCCTAACAATATTGAACGCAAAAAAATAATAATCGTTAAAATTCTATATTGCCTGTAGGTAAATATGTGGGAATATCGCACAGCACCGTAATATTATATTACAAGCCGCATGTGTAGCGAGCAAAATGGATATGCAAAACGTTCCAATGATATGGGAATTAAATTGAAGATGGTGCGGAATTATAATTTAAGCAAAACTGATGAAAGGTATGGCTGCGGAAAGGGGTGGCCGGGCGGGTGGGGTGTTGGGGGGGGGACAGCGAGCATAAATGACGTTATATATAGCCGCGTTTTATTTGATTTTTTTTTTCTCATTTTCGGTATGAATCGTTGCTTATTAAGTACACATATATTTAATATGTACGAGCAAAACAAAAACAAAACAACGTGTAACGCGAAGGCAATGAAGAACACAACAGCAGCAAAAATCAAATGAAGAAAGAAGAAACACTTAAAGAATCGAGGCATACATTGAATTTTAAGTAATTCCTCAAATGAGCTGAGGAATTATAATTGTTGAATTATTTAAATTTTAATTAATTTTCACAATGTATACGGTGTGTGTTTTTGTATAATCCGTTGTGTTTGGGAACTGAAAACATGCGCGAGACTTTTATTTTACGTGCGAGCGCGCGCACAATTTTTTTTGTCAACAATCTTTGCAAAACTTTACATTGTGTTTTTGTAGTTTTATTTTTATTATGGCTTTTGTGTCTTCATTTAACAAACGATGTCAATGTGATTTGCGTAAGAGAGATTAAGTGGCATAAATTAATACGCTTTATTGACTTATTAATAATTAAAAATGTTGTGGAATGGCGCGTATTATTTCGAAATGCAAGCAAATTTAATTGGTTACTTTACAATTATTGAGAGCTATTATTGTATTTAAGTCACACAGCCAGTTAGGTACCACAAAAAATCATAATTTCATTTCAAAAACAAATTGTTAAGTCATTTTAAATAATAACAATAACTAACCCAGGTTTTTTCTTAAATAAAAATGAATTTAATTTATTTGCAAATGCTCAGTAAACTGACAAGTATTCTAAATAAATGCTAATGAGTGTAAGAGAGTCCTCAATGCGCATGCGCATGCCAATTACATATTTTTGTGCTTTATAAAATCGGTATGTGGGCAATATATTGACAATACAGTAGCAGTTCCCACAATTATTAAAATATATTAAAATAAATTAAATGTTTAAATGAAATAATAATAACCGTTCCATTACGGGATTTATCCAGAATTTGAAGACTTTATTGCAGTAAGCAGTGTGACTTTTTAGCAATGAATTATCGTTCAATGCTCCTTTACCAGCATTATATTGCTTTCGTGCATTTATACAGCTCCTGAAGCGCTGCAAGAGCTTTTATAGGATACAATTAGGTAAGTCTCATTTATAGAATTAAATACGAATACATTTTATTCACAAAACTTTTTGAAATGGATAAAGTATTAATAACTAATGGATTAATAACTTAAATGGAAAATTACAGTGACTTCTCCCCTTTCTCCGCACCCAAATAAAATAAATCCTATTCCAACCGTCTTAAAATGATTGTTCCCCGTATGTGGCAAATTAATTGTTTAATTTTATTTCAATGAAAAAAGCGCTAAAAGGCATGAGAACTTAAATTTCATCAAATACCTATAACTGAGTGCAGTATAATATGTGCGTGCTTGATTTATTACCACAAAACCATGGCACCAACGAAACAAAACACTCTGCCACCAAATCACTCGGCGTCTCAGAAAATCCCGAATCAATTACAATTTACAAAATCGATTAAAACAAAGAATATGCCAAGTAATAGAAATCGATAAACAACTCAACAATCAAGAGAATTGTGATTCCAGCATGTGCTTCGCCAATAAAATGTGTGCGCCACAAAACGCAAATGCTGATGTACGCGGCAGCAAAGGTATACGAGTTGAGTGTAATATGAAATAGGGAAAAAGCAAAATGGGACTAGATTCAAACTGTACGTACGTAATAAGACTCGAACTGTTCATTTGTCCATTGCTGTATGGAATTATACACACCAAATACCAATTGTGTCTAAAGTGTGCGGGTCATAGTACGAATTAAAATAAAAGCACGTGCAAAAAACAATGCCAACACGGAATCAGCACGACCTGACATACAATTTCTATTTTTTTTTTTTTGCCAACTTCAACTTAATGCCGAACGTGGACGCATTTGTTTTGTGTACAGGTACCACTGTGATGTGGACGAAGTTTATGCGAAGAGCTTCCAATGCGAAGGTGGTTAAAGTATGGAATGGCGGGTACATGGGCTTCATGGGTACAACGAACAAAAATGTAAAAAAAAAAACAATTTACTTGAATAATCACGTAATGAATTTGAATTAAAAAAATCTACAAAAATTCTTCGAATCAGTTTAAGTGGAATGGTTTTCTTTGGATTAAGTGATCGCGATTGCTTTTTCAGTAAGTTGCACAAATTTCTTAATGTTTTGTTGAAGAAGATTTAAGGTGATACATAAAGTGCTTAACATTTCTATTTTTAGTTTTGAAAATATTATAGGTTTGGAAGCTTTCTTCTTATTTTTAAAATGTGACACTGTCGTATAATGTAGGCGCTTTAGTCAATTAGAGAAAGGAGAGAAAGGACTTTTAAAAGAAAGCTTTTAATTATAAAAAGTTGTAAAGAACATTGTATTTCGTAGAGAAAAAAATATATGAAAAAATACCAGACTTAAAATATTTAAAAAAAACGATAAATTCCATGGGGCAAGCATTAAATCAAGGTCAAGAAAACAATTTAGGTTAACTGTAAAGCCACAGAACTATAATCGATTAAAAAAATTAAAAAATTTAAGATCAAACTAAATTACCATTGATCTTAAGTCAATAAATTATAAAATTTTAAAGTCAGCTTAAGCCTGATGCCCTTTAAAATTTCAAAAAATAAAATAAAATTCAATTCCTGTACGATTTAAAAACGGCTGAAAATCTAATGACCTTGAAAGCATTTATTAACAACAAATTCATAGAAAAATGAATAAAAAATGGCAATCTATATTAATAGACAATTTTTTTTTTGTCATTTTTGGAACAACAACCTAAATTTTAACAAAAAATTTCCCAATGAGCCACAAATCACATGTGCCCGATACACTCGTGCATCGTTAGCACCCAAAATTTACATAATGGCTATATTATACAAGCGCACTGCAAATTTAATTGAAATGAAAAATGAAGCATCGCATCAACAGCATAGCAAAATAACACTATTAACAATAATAAAAATAAAAATAAAAAAACGTCCATGAAGTTTTTAATTTCAATATATTTACGCCAATTTTCAGCTGGATGATCAACTGCTTGTACGAATGTGGAATGTGGTAATATTTTTTTTTTGATGTGTATCATAAGTGTGACTTACAATTAAACATTAATTTATCTCTGTGCCCACATAATGTGAGTGTAAGTACGTGAGGGGGGACATTACACTTTTCTAATATATATTTTACCACAAACACATTCATCAATTGTGTTACATTATTAATCCGTTACCGCATCAAATAGCCAGCGGTAATAGTAGTGCTACAAAATGTGCGTGACAAAATGCAAATTAATCCCATCATAGCTGTATTGTAGAAAATACGCAATGTAACTAAAGTAGTTGTAAAAATAACAAAGTGACCATATTATAATTTGTATGTTTGAAGCGCACCCGCACTGACAAAACTGTTTTTTGTAATTTATTATTTCATGATGAAAGCTATAAGAAAGTCAAGTAGTTAATGCAAATTGAATGTGGTCACAAAATTACTCTAATAACCATCACAAAAAAGTTTTGTTTTGTAATTAAAATATGAAGGGGAAATAATGGAACATTTGTGGGAACAAAAAAATTTCCCCTTTTGAATGTGGATGAAATGGGAGATTTTAAAAGTATGTATTTTCATCGCTTTGATCGTTAGGACCCCCATCCCCTACAAAATAAAAATTATGCATTTTAATCTCACCCCCAGTGCGACGGATGTTATTTAATGTTGATGGTGCCTTTATTTTCCACACACAATATACTTTTCGTGTGGCAAAATTAGCGAAGCCCCCCAAAAAAAAAAAAAAAACTCCACCACTAATTATAATTGTAATTTCAGTTGATGCGTTATTTTCTTCTATACACTCACTAATTTTGTGTGTGTGTGTGTTGTTTTTTTTATTTTTTTTGTGATTATTGTGAGCTTGGTGCTAATTCATATTTCGTGCTCTTGTAATTATCGTAATCATCATCACCGCGCGACGACGCCGACATAGTAATGATTTCTATTTCGATTTGTTTTCTTTGTTGTGTGATTTGTTGTGTATTTTTTCTCTTAATATATATTTTAGACAATAATAATATTCAATGTTTCTATACCCACATTACATTATATGAGGAGGAATAGATGAAGGAGGTGGAGAATGGTAGGGAGAGGCAAAGTGGGGTGGCAGACGCCGGAGGAGAGATAAGAATTGGTTAGTGTTTGCTTCATTTTCGGTATTTTTTTTATTTTATGTTTTTTTTTTTTTTTTTTTTGTGGTTATAATTCAGGCTGGCTTCCGTTGTTCCAAATACCACCACACCAAATTGCGCCTCATTGCCCGCCTCAAAATTCATTACGCACGATACAACCAACACAACGCACTTTGTATTAATAATTCGTGCCACTTTTAATGGTAATTACCCCACAATGATTATGGTAATTGTCGCAGTGATGTCAATTAGGCATCACCTGCCAAATACGGTCGTGGTAGCGGTTTGGAGCGTACATTGGGTGCTGCATGGGAAACCGCATTAACTATGTGGACGTCGGGTAAATGTGAGTGTGTGTCTGGAATGTAATTAAATGCATGTGATCCAAATTGGTAATCGAGACACCACCACACAAGCGTTGTGAGTGAGCTTATATAAGTACAACAAAGCTAAGTTTAATGGGAGAGTCCATCGGAATATTAAACGTAAATGGGTTTTTTCACATAATTAATTGATTGTATTGCTCAATTTAGTGTTTTCGAAGCTGTAATATATTTTTTTTAGTACACACCTTGCGTTTTTAATGTTAATTATGGCCGAATTAAGTTGCTGCTTTACGTAAAGCAGCTGATTATTAATAAAAATTGAATTTAAAGCTTTTTAGAATGTAATACATAATTAAGAAACCTTGAAAGCCTTGAAACCTTTTTATTTTAAAGTCAAAATTAAGCCAGCTTGGATGCTAATCCTAACAATTATTTTTTTTTAAATGCAAAAGAAAATGTTTAACAGGGGGAATTAACACAACAAATAAAAATATGTTTTTGAATATGCAAATTAGAAAATTAAGCAAATTATTATTAATGACAATTTCGCTACCACCATTTAAGGGAAACGCATTAAGAATTTATGGAGCTGTGCCGCGCAATGTGCCATTTTTTCATTGTTCAAATACATGTGTGAGGCCGCCAATTAAATTGTCTTGTTTACATTTATGGAGCATGTTTAATTACATTGTTAATGGGCATCAGTGTGTGCATACAAATTGTATTTTTTAAATTTTTTTTTTAATTACCTAAATAAATTACAATACAAAATTAATTGAAATAAACTTGATGGATTTAAATTGAGTTATTAATAAAGCAAAAATAAAAACTATTTACCCATATTTCTTTTTAAGACATTCAATTTAAATTAAAAGTTTCTCTGATTTGCTCTTTAATCGAGAAAAACGTTTAATACATTTGACAGAATGAATTATTTTGCTACAGACGTTGAAATTTAAATGGGAATATTTTATCAAAATGTATCCGTCCTGCGTTGGCATAATGACCTTGAATTATATATTTTTTTTAAACGTTAATTAATTCATATTTTTCTATTTGTTATTTTAATTGAATTAATAAAATTTTAAATATTGTTCTGCTGATTAAAAATTCGTTTAATGTACCTACTGAAAGTATCAGCAATTCATTAACCATTCACTCGACATACTTAAAAACAAATTAAAATAACGACAGTGGTATGGATGTACTAATAATTAAACTAACAATATATCAGTAAAACTATTCGAATAAATGCTCAACTTCAATATCCAATGAAATAAAAATAATTTGAAAAACGCGACAATCGCGAATTAATATAACAAGAGGAGAAGGAAAAATTCACAACACTACCTATGTAGCTGCCGAGTATTAACTTAAAGCATACCCAACCTCATTAACATGTGACAATAAATTGTTGTACGTGTTTTTAATTGAAAATTTCAGCATTCATTTAAACTGCTGCAGCACATTACACGCTATACAAACACGGGCGAGTTTTGTATATTTATTCATTTGAATTGTTTGTGCTCGATTTGATTTTCTTTTTCCTTTTATTAAACCTATATCTTTATATATATATAAATTGAACTTATTTGCAACATATTGTTCATAAATCTGCAGTTAGATTTTATTCACAAAATAGTATGCAACAATGTAACAAAAAGTTTTGACTTACCCAGTCACTAATTAATCCATGTTGTTGTTACAAAGAGAGCGGCGTGAATGCAGTGAGAGAGACTCTCAAACCTGTAATTAAAATAGAATGCATCATAAGTGTGGTTATGCTTAATTAATTAGTATTTAATAATATTGGTTCTTGCAATGTGCAGTCCCAGTTAACGGTATAGTACATTACATTAAAAATTGTGGGAATGAGTGACCCACCAGAATAATACATAATAATTCAATTGAATTTTAATTCAACATCGTTAAAATATAAATGCGAAATAATGAAATGAAATGTACAAAAAAACGCACGCACACACACACACACACATGAAACAACGCATGCAGTGTAAAAGAAGACAAGGCGCGCTTCGGTAAAACCTACAAATCAACAAAATAAATTCGACGCATACATTATACTCGAATCAATTGGTTATTTATGTGATTAAATTCACCCATGATTTATTTTTGTGTCTTTTATGGAATAATTTTAAAGCACACATGTACGCAGAACAATGTACATTGATACAAAACTCATGTATGTACTCACATTTTGTATTTATGTATCAAGAACGATCGACATTGAATACAATAAAAAAAATATGTGTGGACAAAAAATAAATAAATAAAAAATTGTACGAAAACAAAAAAAATAAAAAATTACCAGAAATAAGAAACAGGAGAGTTTTGCGGACACACAATCACATAAAAACAACACATATCTGTATAACGAACAATTTTTTATAGGGAAATTATGGGAAAAAAATACAAAAAAAAAAAGAAGTAATACGTGAAGACACTTTACCAACACAATACACACACACCAGGCCATATTAACTGTATAAAAGAATACAAAAAGTGGGGCGGTGGTGTCAGAGGAGGGGAACAAAAAAAAAAGAAAAGAATAATAGCAATTGCAAAATAATAACAATAAATAATCAGGAATATACATAATTGCATCAAGTCAATTTTCGCATGGGAAACCACAGAATCATATATAAATTATTATTAGTATTTCCCATCGCGAAGTGCGGAACAACCAGCATAATACCAATATTATATGTATCGACGCGACCGTAAAGAGTGAGACCCACAGATACATATAAAATATACACACAAATAAATTAAATAAAAGAGTATGAAAGAGAAATGAACTTGCATCCATGCTTTTAACATAGAAATCGGCGTGCGATCGAACCACAAAACTAATTTCCACCGCGTATGGCATGCCGCATGGAGGGAAATCAATTCACAGAAATGAAAAGCATCTTATTACTTGAAAAACGCATACCAAGAAAATTTGAAAAAAAATAAATAAAAAATGCACATTGCACTTTCAATGCATTTTTGGGTGCTCCTATGCAATTGTTGAAAAAACAAAGAACGTGTTTTTTTTTTACTGCAAGGTGTGCCTTTCAATTCTTAAATTAATCCTTAATTAATTACCTTAATTAAGAAATAAATTTAAGGACCTTTAAGAACAATATGACCTTGAATTTCTTAACAACGTGAATTTTACTGAGTCACTTAATTGGTTACTTACAATAGTGAAATTTGTATAAAATAAGAGACAAATTGGATTAAGTTTAGCTGTAATTTGAAGAAAACAATTACATAGTCAAAATATTTTCTTAAGCAAATAATTAAAAATTATTTAAAATTGTGTTAATAAATCTTAAAAAAAGAATGCAAAAAATTAACAGTCACATAGTCGGTTAAAAGTGTTCCTTTTACTTACTCCCAATTACCAACCCCAAATACTTATAATAAATAATACAAGCTTTATGGTTAGTTGACGCTTTTATCCCCGTCATCTTCTAAATCAGTTGAATTTGCTTTAATCTTTATATTTATCAGGCACAGATAGAAACAGAGGCAAAATTGGACACCAAAAGAACAAAAAAAAGATTGAGGGGGTAAAAAAAAAAACTCGCGACAAAAGTCGTTAACTTTGACAGCAACAATCCCAAATCTAAAATAAAAACGCCAACGCATTAATGTTTTATACATACAGCGTTGTATATAGTTTGCAAGGATATCGTCCTGTTTGTATAATACATGAATTTAATGAAAGAAGGGGAGGACACGTCGTATCGGCTCTGCACTCCTGAAAATGAATTCTCTTTCAAGTTAAAAGAAGCGGGACAACTAAATCGCTTTTTGAATGCTTATTGTAATGAGGGGTGGAAAACAATATAAGCGAAATATTTTTTTTTTTGTTCCCGTTATTTATAAATATGAAATTATTATCATCATTATTAAGTTTTTTGGGGATTCCAGTTATTCCGGCCATCCTGCAGCGTTGATGTCTTTTGTTGTGTTTATCCAAACACAAGCACACATTGAAATTTAAAATATTCCAAATGCCCCCATCCACCCCAAAGCGTTGGAATGGCTTTATGACTTGCATGGGATTCGTATAAAGCAATTAAGGATGACTTCCTTTTGTGCTGTATAACTGCGTAAGCCGGCATATTTTAATGATTATTTATTTGATTAAAATGGAAGACGTGATTTGACGCTTTTGTCCAAAATTCAGACTCCCTTTTTTTTTTTATAAAAGCTTGAAAATGAATTCAACCATTATTATAACAGTACATAACACGCTTAATTTTTTTATTAAATTAAATTAACCGTTATTATACAATAGCAGCCTAAAAAAAAACTAATTTTTTATGTCCTCAATTTTAAGGAGGCATGAAAAAAAAATTCATTCCAAAAACAATAGAGACACGCAAACAAAAGCCACATCGTTTCCCACACTCATTGCAACTGTAAAATCACCGCAACAACCATTACACCGCACAAGACAATTATTGTGATGCCCAAATAAATCCCGAGATGAGATTTCACTTCACCCAAACACAATTGGTGTGTACAATAGGAGTCTCGAATTGACGTATGTGCGGAAGTCGATTGCATGACCATACCGCATGCATTTAGTTGCGCGCTATCGCCGTATCATCTTCACAATGGCCCCCCCCCTACACTTTTACACCCACCATTTGTACAGTCGTTATAAAGCGTTGCGCATTTTCCTGCATCACCCCCTCATCCCACTCCCATTCCATGTAGGCGATAATTTCACCCTCGCTACAGCGTTTTTTTTTTTTTGTTCCCTACAAAATACATCGATTTTGTTTTTGTTTTTTTTTGTTGTTGGTAATATTGCGTTCGTTATCTTATCCTTGGGCAAAGACGCTTTGTGGAGTGCTTTGTCTTTTTGAAAGCCTTATTATGTGGATATTGTGTGTGTGTGTGTGTGTGTGTGTAAAGGGACGTCGACCACCACCAAAACACAATGGTTGCACAGTTTTAACCAAAATCCGGCAATGATCTCATCGTTTAAGCGGCCAGCAATGAAAAGACAATTTTCTTTCAAGGATTTACTTGTTGTTTCCCGCTTCTTCCTTTTTTCCTTTTTTTCTTTTTTTTGATGTGTCCTCGATTAAACGGCTGGTATTATTGTATTGTGTGTGTTACAGTTATTGTCCGAAAGAAATCATTGCCGTTTAAATTTATACGAAGCATTTTAGCTGACGCTGAACAGTGTGGGTGCGTACATTTTTATTATTAAAAGTCATCCTTATTATGAGATTTGGTTGCAGGATTAACTATGTAAAAATTGCAAACGACATTAGTGAGTCATTCACTGACCCATTTTCATTAATGCCTTGTGCATCCTTGTGTAATTTATTTCCACTCCTGATTGATGCTGTAGCGTCTAAATGTGTGTATACGGTATTTAGTTAACATCATGTCATGTCGCATGAAGATACAAGTCACATCGTGCTTGTAAATAACGTAAACGAGTATTATGGGGATGTACAGCATAAGATGCCAAAAGCAGTCTGCATTGAAGGAAGTTGCTTTTAGCCCATCAGTGTGTTCCAAATCTGATTTTATTTAATTTCTCTTATTTCTTTTTGAGATGTTTTCTTTTTTCGTGCTTTTCCTCATACTCTCCCTATCTTTTTATCATCGCAAAATCTATTTTATACCGCACCATCGAAATTTCTTGCGTCGGGAAAAAACCACCCCTGCTGCTACCCATCCATTTTGTTATTTTTTCTTCATTACATTTTTTAAAAAAAACCAACGTACAAAATTTCAAATCATAATTTCCTCATTTCATTTTTTCCCCAATTCTTATTTTTCTTGTTATTAATTTTCTTATTTGCTCTATGCTGCCGCCAATTTTGTTTTCCTTTGGGAGAGGGGGTTATTCCACCCCCCACGCCTACTTTAGACACACCACACACAATTCACTCATTTCCCATTTCTCGGTGTTATTTTCATTTAAGTATTTGCTGCACAAAGTTTGTGATCCGCCGGAAGCGTTAGATGCTATTTCCAGTCCAGTATACAATTTTCTTTCACTTGTTTTTAATTTTTTTTTTTTTTGTGTATGTCCTTTGGTTGGGTGAATTTGTGTTTTTTGCTCCTTCCCCCCTTAGCGTCCTCATTTCAAGTTTCTCAATTTAATTTCGTAATTTTTTTTCTCTTAACTGCTCTTTCATGCGATTTTGCTCATATTTCGACACCCCAAGATTGGCTGGGTACATTGGGAGGGCTTTTTCTTAATGTGGTTTGTTGTTGGACATTTAATTGAATTTTAATTAACCATTTATGAGACAGTTTCATTTCACGACGAAAAGAAATCTTGAGATGGGCCTTATCCCAATTTTTGTGTAGTGCTTTTAATTTTTCACATTTTTCAGGGGGGGGATGCTTTTCAATTATTTATTGTCTTTGGTCTAATTGCAACACTTAGCTGACCACTCACCGGATGGAAGTGGTGTTGGATTCTTGAAATTTAATATGACGGCGGCGATGTGGTTCAAAAATGTTAATGGGATTTTCTGTTTTATTTGTCTCAATTTGTTCATGGATTAAGATCCTGCAGTATTTGATAATCAGTTGAGTTGTGGACTTTGAACTGTGTGCTTTAAAGGATGTTCGATATTGACCTATAAGAATGCTGCAGCAGCTCTGTTTTAATTGCGAGTTTTTTTATTTTGAGTATGAAGCCATTATGTTTGCAATGAAAAGGTCCTTAAAAACATTCAAGATTAAAATTTTCAAGCTCTTCTTAATCCTGATATTCAAAGTCAAATTTGTTAAATTCTTTTAAAGATCAATCGAAAAAAGGACATTTTAAAGTGTTTTTAAAATGTCCAACAAAAACCATCGGCCATCAAGTAAATGTCAAAAAGAAAAGAAATCACCACTAAATAGGGTGTCAAATAGCAAAGCACAAGTAAGTCATTAAGAAAGTCATCCCTTACAAGCATTAACCAAACTAATTAACATAAAACCCAAGACGGAAAACACTCTTAGTCTGAATTATTCGACGAAACGAACGACCACATTAAAGAACGGAAAAAAATCATCACCCCAATGACGTTCCTAGAAAGCTCACACAAAAAAAAACAACTGAAGGGTCGTCGTCCTTCTGCTTCTACAAAATTAATTAAACATAATTGTGTAATTACATTTCCGCAGTTTCATGGCTTTTAACCTCCCGCTCCTCAAACTCCTCTCAAAAGCACACAAACCCACAACACCAACAAAAAAAAGTTGTTCAAAAGTGCGGCAAGTACCGTTACACTCCTGCGTGATTTCTCTTGTGAATTTTGTTTTGTTTTAATTGCTTTAGCGCGTGTAATTACACTTCACTGTTGTACGAACCCGCCCGCCCCTGCCTCCAATCATTAAAATTATTTATATTAAGGGCGGCTCGCGTCATGCTTCTGGTTTTATTTCATTTTAATTTTTTTCCCATTCCCTTTTGTTTTGGATTTTCTTTTGATTTTTGATTTTTTTTGTTTTTGCACAAAATCACCGCAGATTGCATTGCGGTTATATTTTATTAATTTATTTTGAGCGCGTATTTATACTTTGTTTTTGTTTGCGTTTATGTTGGATGTGGGGAATTTTTGAAGATGAAGCGAACGCTTCAGCAAACAAAGGGGTGGATCATAATCCAGCCCCCCCACATAAATGTTTTAGATTACAATGAAGCTTTTTATTAAGAGGCCCCGGTAAGCATTTTAAATTAAGCAATGAAGTGAGGACGATGGTGTTTTGCGATCAGATGATGGACGAAACAGGAGGAGAAGTTCCGTTTGAAAACGAAACCAAAAGATAAGAAATAAGCGAAAAAGGCAATTGACGATGAAGGAGGATGGGTTTTTGATCTCAACTGCATAAAATAATATAACGAAAAAAAATTAGAGATTGAAGATATTTAGCCCACATCTTGTAAAATTTACTTTAAAGCGGGACGTGTTGATGAATATTTTTGCCCCCCCCCCCGCGCCTTTTTATTTATTTTTTAATATTTTTTTCTTACATGAGTTCTTGTTATTGTTAAAAGGGCTTAAGATTTATATTGTGTTCAATGAATTGAATGTCTGCAACACAACAAAATAAAAATAAAAAGGACGTAAAGCGCGCTTGCGCATCGAAGCGTTAAACTGAGAGGCGTGTGCGTTCACATTTTTATGTATTTTTGATGCTTCCAGCTTGTTGTGAATGCATTCGACTTAATAAAGAGTTATTGCATTTTAACGAGCAACACCTCTGACCCGAGCTAATTACATTCGAGCTTCACCATGAGTGCCATCCAATGCGAAGGGAACGCGTGCCCGTCGTGGATTTGTATTTGTTTTGTTTGTCTTTTAACTGCTCTCATTTTTAATGCCCCGATTTAAGTCGCTGTAAAATCATGTACAACAACAACAACAACAACAACCACGACAACAAAATGTATTATGCATTTGTGCATAAGCAAATACATTTTTTTTTATTGCATTTATTTTTTTAACGACCTTATATTTGCAAGATGCATTTTGCTGGATGGTTTGTTTGTGTTGAAAAGCTTATGACCACCGTTCCAAGACATTCTCCAAGTGGGTACTCACTTCAAGCCCACATTCATACGCATTGTACGATTTGTGCGTTGTTGCTTTTGTTTGTGGGATGTTCCCCATATGACTGGCGGCTATATAAGCATGCAGCCGGGAATGTATACTTTCGGGAATGACGCAAAATGGAGAGTGTATCAGTTGTGTTAATGGGGCGAAAGGTGCCAAAACAGATGCCAATTGTACAAGCGTATTGACGCCTGCAGGCGAACGCCTTTCACATAGTTTGTCAATCATTTGAAGAGGGCCAAAAATAAAACTGACCACAAGACAATCGAGGTCCTGATGGCCATTGGGCTTTTCAAGTTTTTTAACTGCTAATGCAAATATTTGGAAAATCATATTGTGCTTTGATTTATGAGGCAGCCAAATTCAAATGAACAGGATTTTAATATGAATTGCATCTTGAAATGAGGGTCTTAAGCCATGCTTTGTATTGCATTTTATTTAAAGTCATGGGTTTAACAACTTAAAATTGGTTTAAACATTTTTTTAGAAGGCAATGCATTTCATTAAATTCAAGGACTCACAAAACATTAAAAACTGACGCTTACTGCATGTTGTCTCAAGTTGCGGCAATTAAAGACGGCTGAATAATGAAACAAATTGAAAGCATGTCGTCCTCCATTTTAACGAGACCCACCTTTGAGCATGTTCGATTGGACAACGCCAATTGTCCAATGTTTAATTAACACGATAACCCAAAATTAGTTATTATTGATTTGGCATCGGCATAATTCCGTGACTACGTGATTAAATATTGAAAAATATTTAATTTGACAGCGAGATATTAATGCAAAGCAGCACGCCGAATTATTATGAAGTATATTTGTAGGCATTTATGTAAATATTTCAACCGAACGTACTAATGAGCCATTATGTTTTGTATGCGACTAAATAATAATTGTTAACGAAAATATTACAAAGTCGAACCGAACGTATGTTATACATCCCCTCTCCCTTCCCTGCCCACCATTCTCCGTCCTTTGTGTGTTTAGGTACACACGAAAATATAGAAATCAAATTTAACGAAAATTTGTTGTGTTGTTTTTAATGAAAGATGCAAACAAATCCTCATAACAAGCACAATAAAGCATTCAGTTTTTTTTTTTTTTTTCACGAAAATATTTAGGATGTATAAAAATATAGGCGGCAGTAATAATTAAACCTGGTCTTTCCACCCCCCCCCCCCCCCTCCCTCTTTAAGCCACAATAAGTGTTTGAACAAACTTCGTAGTGAGTCGTCACTTAATTGTACACACATTTTTATTGTAATACAAATTTATGTCCGCGCATAGTGTTAATTAGATAAACGAGCTATCCATTCCGATTCATTTATTTAGTTATTAGTTCTGCCCCATGGTTAAAGTATCGTACTACAGCCACATTCGTTTAATTTGAAACGTTGTGCATTTCGTTAAATGTGGAAGACAACAATTAGACGGTACACACAGGTAGGTACATTCAATTTGAAGATAAATTAAATAAAATAAAAATACAATAATTTGCAGTTGTTGTAAATAAATTCTTTTTAATTTAATATCCACACATCAGTAAATAATTTGTGAATGTATGTGAGAAATTATGTTGGAAAGAACGTCTCTAAAAATGAGTAGGTTTAGTTAATTAGCGATTGATGAGCGTCTGGTGAAATGAACAAAAAAAAAAAAAAAACTTAAAAACTATGTATACAGTATAACTAAAAAAATCAACAGTAGAAGATGTTCTCCTTGTTTTCTTCAAATAGTTACACGGGTAATTAGTCAATAATGATGCACGTTTTTTTGTTGATGTAGTTTTTGAGCTTTATTTTTTGTTCATTTATGGAACGGACACTTATGGAGTTAGACACTCCTGTCTTTTGCCATAAAAATGTTAGAACCAGCGACACTGTATAATTTTTTTAAGACCTTGAAGTCATTAAAGGACTACACTTTATTGAGGCATTATATAGTTTAAGGGCTAATTATTATTTTATAAATATTTAACAAGGATTTAAAAGAAAATTGCATATTTTTAGGCAAAAAGAAAAATGTTTGATTAGCTTTTAAAAAAATTTCAAGGTCAACTTGATTGTTTTAAACAAAATGGGAATGTTTTATTTAATCAATGGCAACTATAATGAGGGGGATTTAAGTGTTTTTCTTACGATTTTTTTGATTTTAAAAGGTAAATAAATATACAATTTTAAAGGTTTTAATAATCCTTCAAAGTCAATTTGACAGTATTTAAGTCACTTCAATCAAATTTGTATTGAAAATTAATAAATCTTAAGCCACTTATTTTTAAAAACATAAAATTATTCCCACAATTGCAATGGCAACCATTTAAATAACATAAATCGTTAAAAAATATTGCAAATGAAATTAACGAATAAACAAAATTGAAACCTTAATAATTTTCGGCATCTTTATGAAAATAATAATTACATTGAAAGTCTATAACAAAAATGAATTAATTGAAATTAAAATTCAATTCAATGTGAACTTTTGTGTTTCAGCAAATTAAAGCGAAATTACACACGCGGCAGCAAAACCAAGAAGCCACATCACAAGAAAACGATTAACTGTCAGGAGGGGGACGGCAGCGTACAGCTAGGACGGCATACATTAATAAACAAAATCACATTAGGTGGGCATCTGTACGGCTACATAACCAACACACTCACAGGTTTAATAAGAAAAATGAATGAAATAAATGAAAATAAGCTTCTGCGCTTCAAATGATGCAATTATTGGAAATGATGAATGATTAAAATTAAGAATAATTATTATTTAGAGTGTGTGTCGAATCAGTACACCAAAAAAATGTTCAATTCTTGGTGCGGATCAATGAAATTAACGGTCAAAGTGGTCGCGATCGCACACTGTGCGGTATGTAGTAACTCGCTGAGGTCGCAGGTATAATATTATGTTCAAAGACAAGCAGACATGCTCATGAGTGTGGAAAAAATGCGCGAAAGAATTTAATGCGATCAGCATTATTGTGATTAAATTGTAGAAAATTTTATGGCGCAAATTTTTTGTTCAAACCACCATTTTAAGTGGATTAAGGTTATTTAAAGAAAATGATGATGAATTTTATTGCGATTAAATTGAAAATAAAGAAATTAGAGGCATTTGTTACGGAATAAAATTAACCTCATTATTTTATTTGATAAAAATAAAAGATTCACGAAGTGGTAAAAATAAAACTAACTTAAAGTTTAACTTTAGTGTAATTGTACTTCAAATTAAAACTAAATTTACTGAAATCTTTACCAAATCCACTGCAATTAATGAACCCTCACTTAATTTGCATCATCTCTTAATGGTTTTCGGGACCCCAAACACACTTGTACCAATTGAAAGGCAGCAAGCTGAATACGAAGAATTGGTGGAATCGGTGTGTTCTTTCAGCCGCGCTGAGAAAATCACCGTGCTAGCCTGCAATTATGTCATTAAAAACGCAACATAATTACTCTCAGCGCAGCTCACATTCATCCACATGATGAACTGCCCTCACTGTACCTCGCTGTGCCGCGATGGAACTCACAAAACTCCAGACTATATGGGGGCTGAATGAAGTAACCGAATAGTAGTATGTGGGCAAAAGAAGCGCGAGAGAACGTCTTCCCGCGCACGTAGCAGCTACACTCGATAGCTGACCAGCGCGGATATTGAAAAAGCGACGAAAATAATTATCGCGTTTTAAGAACAGGAAAAAAGCATCGTGTAAAAAAATGTGGCTTGTTTTCTTTTGGATATATGAGACTAAGGTGAGTGGTGAGTATGAGGCTTTGTGTTTTTCTTAATTTTGATTACATTTGCACTGGGCGTTTTTTTAAATTTTGTTTTGTTGTCGTATTTAGAGACGTTTGTTGTTTTTTGGCTGGAAAAAATAAAATAAAATTTCGGAATGTTGAGAATTTTATTTTAAACATCCCTTTCAGCATTTCATTACATATTAGACAGTTAAATTTTGTATCCTATAAGGAATTAAGTCAGCTTTTGTTGTTGCTCTTTTTAAATTTGGGGCAAAAATTCTGAAAAATAATTTTACTAACCAAAAGTCATAAATAATAATGATCCGAAGATCAGAAAAAAATCTAACTTTAAACTTAATGAACATCACCAAAATAATCCCGCAAAGCTTCGCATCCCAAATGTAAGCTAATGACGTGTTGAAGAAGAAATTGAAGCAACAACAACAAAAAAAAAAAAACAACTTAAAAGCAACAAGTCTCCCACACAATTAAACTAATTACTAGACAATGTGGACGCTTGAACAGTTGGATGGTTGGATGTGGTTGTGTTCCACGCGGTAAAACCACCAAAATTGATGTGAAATAATAATTTGATAATTATTTTCATCGGCACCTTTCTTTCCAAACATTTTCTTCACTAATTCTCTGCAAACCAAGAGCGTGGCGGCGTTAATTTCACGGACCATGGATTTTATAAGGTATAAGCGCGCGACTTTGGGCCCCATAACCTTACAACAAAGATATTTTAAATAGAAAAAAAAATCCCATGGCTGGTGACACGAGTTTGACAACAAATATTATTTCTATGAACGTTACAGTTACAATTAACACGTAATTGTCGCACTATTTTTTATCGTTTTTTGGGTAAATATAAAACGACTATAGGCGGTGCTGTATGTATAACAGCGGTTGTGTGGTTGGCGCAGCAGCGCACGGGGCACAAACGGAATTGCTTTGTTCTAGATTTTGTCATTGTGGTGCACACAATAATAATTGCTTCGCTCGATAGGAATTATAATAATGAGCATTAGAGAGACACACAAAATGGGGGGAAATGAACTACCTAAAAATAATTCCACGGATTGTTTTTTTGAGGTTATGTTCGAGCACTTTTTTTTTCATTTTTTTTTTTTTTTGGTAAATCGGCTGGGAAATAATTACATGTTTGGTGATAATGTTGGTTGGTTAGTTTTGTATTGTTTCTATTTTTTAAAAGACGAATGACAATCATCCAAATGTGACAGAATACATGAAGCAACAGTTAGATGATGTGGGTTCACTTAATTAGGGACCGGATTTGGAATGAAATGGGCATTTTTGAAGTTGAGCTTAATGTGGATAATTATAAAATGTTAAAGTTAAAGTTAAAGTAATATCATTGGAAAAGTACAGCACTTATTTATCTATTAAAAATATTTGAACCCCTTGCTGGTCCTAAAAAGTAAGCCATCAATAAAGAAGTCCTGTTATTTGAACATTTTCATGATTCGACATTATGAAGAGTGGAATTGTATCTTACAATTATCTAAAAACTAGTCGATGCTGTTATAACATTAACGACAATTGTTTGTATTTGTTCAAAATGAATGAAAACACCTCTACATAAGTTCAAATTTAAAAAAAAAAACACCAGATCATTGAAGCATGGGAATAGTTGAATCAAATTATGTTTATACAGAAAAAATAATAAATACACCGTGAGATGAAGATTGAAAAAAAGGGTACAAACAGCGTCTAACAATATCATCTAAGCCTTTCTCACAAAATGCGCATAGAAAATCACGATCGTATGAAAAGCAACATAGTGGAAGGGGGGGGGGGGATGTTGGGGCATAAAAACTGAAGAAAAACGAATTAAAGAACATCAACAACACACAAAAAAAAAAAAAAATTAAAAAAATGACGACGACGGCATAAGAAGGGGGCGATGGCAAGGCACATATGAAAATATGTTTATTGTAATATTAACGCACAGTAGCCATGTCGGCTGTCGACAGTAATTAGACGCAATGAATAGCATCCAAACAGCAGAGCTTCGCGCTCACCTCACCGGCGTGTGTGCACACACAGCCAAAATATGTACACGGTTAGTCGCGCGAGGCTTTCTAGAATATATTGTAGATACTACCTTCACATTTTGTTAGCTTATTTCGACGCCACACATTGTAGCTCCGTGTAAAGTATGCGCACAAACATAGACCAAAATGGTGTGAAGGCAAATGTAAGATATTGACGAAGTTGATGGGAAGAAGTATGTTAAACTTAAATGCTTGATTTTTTGTTTTGTTTTTGTTTGACAACACCTTGGTCCCTTGCAAGTGCCCGTGATCGTAAAGTTTATATAGAATACCCCCCATCATACCGTCGATAAAAATGAGAGTTTCTTTGATGCTGAGGTGGGTGCATCATAAAGCTTGCTTCATCATATTATTGTGCAAATATATGAAAAGGGAAAAGTGCACTGCACCCATTTGTATTATGCCTAGAATGTGGAATAATAGTTGGGAGTTCAAATGGGGGTGAGGGCCATAAATTTTCATCTTTTATCTGACTGCACTTGGATTAAGTGATGGCTCGTGAAGTCCGAGTAAAATACTGATGTAGAAGAGATGTCTGCACAATGTTCCAAACAAATATTATGATGTAGGGGGCGGTGTGTTACCAATTGGAAGTGTTGATAGATAATCGCGGGAACAGCAAAAAAAATAAAAAATCATCGGCGGTTAAAAAAAATATTCAAACACTTTCTTATACAATAACGCGGGAGCTAAGAACTGCCAAAGTCGACCGCTTTGTGCAGGTAGAAATAATTTTGTGTAAGTTATTTCATCTTGATAGGCGGTGGGGCTTGATGGATGCTTGGGGTCTTAACTATAATATATTAAGTATATGATGTTGGTTACCCACACATTCATTTATCTTAATTTTTATTTTTTTTGATGTAACGTGTGTGCATCGCTGACCGGCAAAATGTTGATAATAAGCATGGATTTTAGTTGTTCTTGAGTGATTATGTACTGTAATCACTTTAAAGTATGAACTATTGATTACTTAGAGGTTTAGTAAAAAAGGAAGAGCCCTTCTGCACTGTGAGTTCCCAATCCCCGTCCTCATTGCAATACTATAACATTAATTTATGGCAAGAAACGAAATTACTCTGCACTTCAAATTTTGTCTGCTTTTTCCAGCAGAGGTCTGAATGTTAAATGGATTGTATAGATGTGGGAAGTCTTCGCAATACTGTAATGAGAATATGAAATATTTAATATGGCTTGGAAAATGGGAAGCTTTAAGCATCAATTATTCTGACAACGTCAATTACTGTTTGTAATTTATGAATCCTGCATTACTACACACGTTCCATGAAAATGTGAGCTTTCCATTAGTGTGAATTGTAGTTCCCTAGCTACTTGTATTATTTTGAATCCTCATTCATTGATGATTTAATTTAATTCTCTGATGGCATTTAAATATCTTTATTAGATAGAATTTTGATTAATTCTGATTAATCAGTGAAAGACGAAATGTTATTTTTAAGGCAACAACCAAATAAAAGTTACAACTCCTTAACACCATTCCTGATTTAAACCCCCTCCCCCAGAAAAATTTCCCCAAAAAAAAATGGAGCACCTCCTTCACACTCCCACAACAATTAAATCGTATTGCATTTCCCCAAAATAATATCATGCATCTTAAGATGCGGCAACAAATCGGCGTAATTGCGCAGGACGTCTCAATGATACCACACAAGTGCGTCAACCATCGTTCTCTCTTCTCGATCATCAAGATTGTTATAAGATGATCAAGTGAGCAAATTAGGCAGCTAATAACTGCCTGTGAAACAGCACACCCAAAGCACATCACCACTTTGCAGTGCCGTGTGTCTGCGACATGCATTGGTTGTAAGCGGGCGCGCGCGCGCGTTAAGGTATAGCCAACCTAAACGATATAGAGAAACGCTACACCGCAGTCTCAAGATGAACCAACATACTTAAGTCCTACATCACCGAAACAGATTAAATACACAACAAAATAGCGCGCGCTCAAGATGAAGCAGAAGATGGACAAGACGCTCGAGACCGCGCGGTGTGGCAAAGTAGCGGTGGCAAATTTGGCGGCTCATCCGTTTTACACACATATATCTCGAATAACACATATCGTGTGGATGTGCATTTTATATAGATCAGATCGGATGGACTCAATCGCGGGGCAGTGCAAAATTCTCTTTACACATTTTTTTGCCTGTTTTATTGTGGTGCCCAAAAATTGTTCAATGGCAACACCAAAATAAAAATAAAAGAAAAAAAAACAAACGAAATGTTAAGCGGGTGTTTGCATTTGGGCAAAAGTACCCGGTTTTGTTTCCCAGGTGCGGAATATTTCCGCGTTCATTTTTAAAAAGTGAACAAGCAGAGGCGATCATGTTTTAAAAAGTGTTTGCATTGCACCTTGCAAATATCTTTTTTCTCGAACCCAACAGTGTCGCAGTATTTCCTACGCATTTCTTATAACTAACCACTGAATTTGTGTAATACCAAATTGAACAGGGCTGTGATTTTAGTGCATGATTTCATGTCCAACATGCTGACAATCAGATATTATGACATAGATGACTTATCAACACCTAAATGTTACTTGTGATTTGCCAATACCCCCCTTGCTTCTTGTTCCCTTTCATTGTCAGACAATCTGCTCCAAAACCTGAGGTAAAAGCAATAAATGCGGCGCCGGCTGCATAACTATAAAGTGTTATATTAATAAATTTAATTATTTCGTAAATCTCATCTCTTTAGAATTGGCGCTGAGATATAAATTGAGGTCATCAGGTGCACGAAAGAGTAAAGGGTCGAATGTCTGGATGCATAATTTAATATTATGTATAGGGTCAAAGTCAATAAGTACTCAATTTAAAATATTATTTTATTGTTAAGTAGATTTATTGCAATCAATTTTTGTTCCATGATTTTCATTTAATTGCAATGCTTTGTTGAGAGTGCAACAATATTCAGTGTCAGTGACATCATTTAGGACAATGACTTTGAAATGCAATCATTTATTTTATTAAATGCACTTTGAGAAATTATTCATACTGTCTAGAGGTTGACAGTAAAATGGCAATCGACGAGAAATTATAAATGCCAGTAAAATTGGAATCAGCTTTAAGTTTTTTTTTATAAAGAAAGTGAGGTTATGACTGAAATGATAATCAATATAAAGATATAACCTTTTGTAACACAATTAATTATAACAACGCCTTATGAAATCTTTAAATTTTTCTACTCCAAAAAAAGTAAAAACAATAAAAGCTTTAAAAAAAAAACTTTAAAAGATTATATGAGAAAAAAAATTCAAGGTCAAAGATTTAAGCTTTCACATTTTCAGTCCGTTATTATTTTTATTTTAAATTTTATTTACATTCCGAAATAACGTATTTTAACGATTTTAATAATTCAAGGTCAGAGCTGTTATTAAAAATCAACAAATCGTTGCATTGCGTCAATGTCAAATTTATTCTCAAAGTTTTCAAGGTGAAGTCTTAATATTTGCAAGGCTATTTATTTGGATGAAAGAGTAACAGTATATTTGGTTTAAGACTAACTAAAAATTTGAAAAAAATAAAAAAAAATTAATAAGAAAAATATGAATAATTGAATTTATTAAAAAACACTTTTACAGTCTTTTTTTTAATGACCTTTAAATTAAATTAATCCATCACAAAGGTGGCAATAAAACTTCTATCTATTTATAACCACGGATAGTTTATTAAATATAGTCTCACATAATAATTAAAATAAGCAACAATAACGCGCACAAAAACGCCTTTAGCGCTGCCCTGTCTAACCTTTCCACCTTGCAAATTTCATTACAAAATTTATGTCCAAGACATTTAGCTACATAATATAGTTAGTCGAATTTACCTAGCTATATACTGCAGCACAGATATGCACCCATAATAATAATAATAATTTCTATTGTCAGACTTGTAACGTTAACAATGGGACCTACGTTGATAGGTATAATGAGGAGGGACATAAACAGTCGCCTTTTGCTGCACAAGCATGCAAGCCGGCAGATTTCTTTCTTCTACTTCATAATTTATTGTCGCTATATGCAGTAGCTGCTGCACTCACTCCCCCCTCCGAGCCACATCAGCACAGCCCACCCCCAACCATAATAATGTAAAATTAAATGGAAATTAACTAAATAATCGAGAGGGCTATAACCAGCCGACGAGATGTACATTGTACAAGGTGTGCGCGGAACAAGCTTTGTGCTGCAAAACTTTGTGCAATAATTTTTTTATTTTTTTTTTAACAATAATAATTGTTGTTGTTGGAAAATGGTTCTCGTAATGAAATTGAACAGCAGCCACAACAACAAAATGCAACGCGTTAACAAAAGCGCATATTTCAACGACACCAATATTTTGTACCTTTTTGGTGTGCATAGTTGGGACTTGCAAGAGCTCACAGTGCTGATGGCTGCATTGCTCAGTAGCCACGATTCTATACATAAATACTTAAAGCAACTGTATTGCATGTAAGCGAGAGAAAAATGAGGGGGGGGGGGGGGAAATCGAAGAATATCGAAGAAGTTTGAAAGGCCAGTCATTAAATTTTCTTACTTGGCAGAATATAACTACTTTATAGTCTAACCATAGCCATGGGTTGTATAATATGAATGTGAAACAAGCAATCGCACCGTGCGGTCAAATTAAACCAGTCACAACTTATTGAGGTATAGGGTGTTTTTTTTTTTTAAAGTGTGTTAGAACTTTGAGTTGTGGATTAAAATAAAAAAATTATTGGAATGTCATGATCGGAAAAAAAATTGTAAATTGAAGGTTCTTTGACTGCAGTTAAGTCACATTAATTATTTCCCATTGGATTAAGTTATTTCATTTTTTAAATGTGAGCTAAATTCATCGATAAAACTTAAGTCATGTTTTATTGATGAAATTTAATTGTAGTTTTAATGGTGAGACTTAATGTCTCGCAAGATGGAATTAAAATATAAATTTAGGAATTAATTCGTAGCTTTGATTTTAATTAAAAATTACAATTAAATTAAAAATGTTGCAATAAATTTGTTTTTCAAAAAAAAAAAAATTATTTATAGAATTTGCAACAATTTTCAAAATTTAAAATTAAGGAAGAAATTTAATTTTCATTTTTCCAACATACAAAAACCTATTAAAATTTTAAAACCCGCTTTTTGTTGCAGTTTAAATCCTAAAATACATTTTTTATAAAAACACCCTCTATTTTGTGTGTATTTGAAACATATTACAGTACCAGTACGACGATAGCGTAAGGAGTTCTCCTTACACAAATAAAAAGGAAGCACAATGTACCGCGACAAAACAACGCAACGTGTGTTAAAATGAACATGCATGCATGTATTGCAGCCTTTTGTTTGATTTGTTTTGCTTTATAGCTTAGTTTCTGTCCAGTCACCACACAATCAATCAACCCCTCGCGTAAGTGAATACCAATGTTGATGACAGACAGCGCGAACTCATTAAAATTGTAAATGGAGTATATAGTTATATAGTAGAATGGTTTACCAAATGTGCAGTAGCGTTCTCACTCACTAAAATGCGGCGTAGAATGGTGTAAGATTGAGAATAAGGAAACGAAGCAAATAGCGCGCGACAATGAATTTGGTTGGGATCTTGTATTTGCCATGTCACTATGTTTGAAGTATTGTTGCAGTAATTATTACAACGAAGAGATGGAATGACTGTATTTATTGCAGCAGTGTTGTGTTAGAGTTTTATGCAAAAGGAGTGAAGCATACTTTAAGGAAATGCGTTTTTAAATGGAAGTGGTGATTTATTTAGGTTAAATGAGTTTACTTTTACACTTAAGCTTTTGGTTCATTTAAAATAATTTCAAAAAAAAAAAAGTGTTTTAAATTTACTTAATGCACTTTTACAAGGGTTTAATGTTTTGAAAGTCCTGTATTTTTACTTTTAATACTCCCTTTTTACACTTCTTGAAACTATAATTAACAAAATAAATAATATAATTAATAAAATAAATAAAACTAACAAAATAAAAATAACATTTCAGCAAAACAACTCATAAATTCCTTTAAAACGAGTACAGTTAATTTAAGTGTCATATCACAATAAGATGAAGAAGATGAATTAAGTGTCATTTCTTACTTAAAAGCTATATAAAACACCTTGACTTTAGAAATTAAATGTGCCACCCGCAAGGCAATTAAACCCTATCTGGATTCAATTTAATTTTCATCCCTGCTTTGACTTAAGCAAATCATTGCAACTAAAACTAAATAACTGACGTCAGTATTAAGGGTTGGTATTTTAAACCAAAAAAAAAGAAAGACCAATTCAAATAAACAACAGAATGCGAGTGTACAATAACATCTAAACGAATCCTGATCGGGCAACAGGTCCCTCTTAATTTACGCTTTATACACAACTTCCATGTCCGCAGCTTCTTCTTTTTTTTTTGTACATAAAACCCAATTCTTGCTGTACACAAGCAAAGTGTGGGTGGGCGGGGGTTGGTGAAATATCGCACCGGCTGGTATCAGTCATTTTGCCATATTCTTTTTAAGGACGACTAAATGTTTTTGTGTGGCCCACCATGCACCACATACAGACAATACAATCAGATCGCTGCGAACATTGAACGTGCCCCGGCTACACCCTTTTTTGTGTGAAAATGCAGTGTGTATAAAAACACATCTATTGTACAGATAACACACATTTCAACGCTTTATATGCACTGCAGCCAATTCGCAGCCCTTTCATCCCTTGGCGTCGGCAATAATTTGTACGCCATTCACTTCTAACAAGGACAGCAATTAATTCACACTTGTAGTTACATAAAAGTTGGAGTTCATGATTTCGTATGTTGTTTGCCATATTATGTTGAAAAGGGGGTAACTTTTGTTGGGTAAGTTTGAAAGGGTTGTGCTGGCATTGTTCTACTTGCATTGAAATATTGCATAGAGGTGGAGGTGGAAAGTGTGATATTAATTGCTGGTAATACTTAAGACTGCGAGTGTAATTAGATTGAAATGTTACAAGGGGGATGAATATTTAAATAAGGGTCGGTACGTTGCATTTTGTGAAAAAAGCAGCGACATTTTATTACGGCATTAATCGTTAATGAAATACTTGATTATTTGCTACCCCAATTTTTGAAAACAACAACAACAAAAAAAAAATGTTACAAATTACCCAATTACAACCCCAATTAACAATTAATAAAAGTCCTCATCAAAATTTCATCACATCAAAAAAACATGAAAGCATCCCCCTTTTTAAAAAGAGCATCAATTAAAAGGGTAAAATCCAATTGAAAAAGTTTTGTGTGGCATCAAAATTCACACGCCCCCACCCACAATTTGTGTATAAATTAATTCCCAACCCCCTTCTCGCCTTTATATAAACGAAAAAGGGTTAAAATTTTAATTCCCTAATAAACGACGGCAATTTTACACCCTTTTAAGTTACTAAATCAACACTCCTCCAATCATCTCTGGAGCGCAGACACAACCACATAAACAACAACAACAACAACAAAAAAAACCGATTAATTTTTGATGCCTTCCAGATTATTCCGCAAATATTTATGCGGTCACATCGCCCCTGCCATTTTAAAGCTCTGCTGTACAGTTTGAACAACGAATCTGGTACTCATTAAAGCTAAAACGCTACTGAACAATTAGCAGCATAGAAAATGACGAAAAGGAAATGTGTAATGAAAGTGTGGGGGTTTGGGGAGAAACCGTGGCGCTTGAGGGATGCAGGATTATTTTGTGTGTAAAATTATAAAGGTGTGAGAGATATTTGTTTTGTGGCTTTTTTTTGTATTCGTCAAGAGGGTTGATTATTATGAACGTGAGCTTTTGTAAGCCAATTAAAAGGTACTGAAACTTTTGGGTAGTGATGGTTAATATGAAATTGATATTAAATGGGGGAGGGGGGCTTAAGCAATTCTGAGGTAGGAAATAATGAATTAACACAGAAATTTTTTATGAATTATTTTAGTTATTAAAACACTTGAACTAAAAGAATAACAGGAAATACATTGCAGTATTTAAACATTACGTGAAAAACATCCCTTTAAAACAATTACCCTCATACTAGTACAAGGCGCAACAAAAATAGTGAAAAAAACCAGCATGCAACAGATTACCTGAAAAACTTTCCTACCCATCGCGGCGTTCAACCCCCACCCCCATTCACCACCACTGCAGTATCAAGCATTGGTCTCGTTAGCTTTGTTTTATAGGGGTTGCTGTGGCCTGTGCACAAACATTTGTCGAGATTTTAATTAGCGGTGAAACGAATTGTTTTAAGAGCTTCTTTAATTGTTTTATAACACAAGTGAAGAGATTAAAATGGTGTGCTGCGCTAAAGGGTGCTTCGCTGCGTGCTGTTTGCCGTTTTGCATTATATACGCTGGGAGGGTTGAGATGGAGGGCATGATTGTTGGATCTTTGTTTGCATTAGCATATTGTTGCACAGTCATTGTGTAACTTTTGGGGAGGGTAGTGCGATGGTGATCACGGTTAAGTTGGGTAATTAGGCAGAGATTTGCAACAACAAGGATTTGGTGGCTAATTGACTGTTTGGGGAGGTTGGTGAGACTTTGTGTGCGATTACATGTTGAATTAGAATTAATTTAGTAACATGACATTCTGTAGAATGTTAAGGGTTGGTAAAGAGGGAGGAATTTCATTAAAATTGTGTTAAATAAATTAGGATAAAAGTCTTTGTTTGATGTTGAAATTTTTAAGTCTTTTAAAGATTAGTTAAAGATTAAACTTAACAATTTTAAATTGTTCAGTGGCTTCAAAAAATTAAACAAATACATTTTATTAGATACTCATAAAAATTGTAATGAAATTAAGTCCTGACATTGCAATTTTGATTTTTTTTTTTAATTCATGAAATAGCGATAAAATCATTTAAAGTAAAATACTGAATGAAATAATAAATTTCGGCGTCTACCTGATGTCGATTCCCCAGCACCCCTCTCTGTTTTCTCTTAAAAACAACACACTGTGACGCTAATAAAATGTTAGTTACATTAAAACGCAGTAGCGCAACTGTTAACAGCTTTAACGGTACGCAGAACATTGAAAAATTAACACGACAAATTTAGAGCGCCACCAACATGCGCTTTTGAACGACAAATTTTATGCAGTAGCGTGCCGCAATGGAGCTATTAAAAAAGGGGTTCGAGCACGCATTTTATGTTAATTATAATTTAAATGTGTCGTCGTGTAATTTATTGGTCGAGTTTCCCCCCAATGAAAAAAAAAAATAATCCAAATAAAAATAAAACAAACAAAAAAAATGTTGTAGCAATTAATAAAACATTTAATGAAATGTGTTATGCGACCCCAAGTATGCGACGCATTAATGTGACCATCTCTTAAGGAATGTGCGTGGCAAAGACCATGTGACAAGCGACTATTTATATTTTGTATCACTTTTATGGTAAATGTATTGCGCAATCAGGTGGCACGGGTTTGACGGTGTTTTTTTTTTTTTTTTGGGGTAAAATATAACGCGCGCTGCCAACACAATTTAGATATTGTAAAGGGCGACACATAAATTAATATAGGTACGGCAGGACAGGAAGTAAATTAATGCATTGGGTAGATATGTGGCGTCTTAAAATGCGACACATAATATCGACAAAGTTTTGTATAAAAGGAAAAATACGGCAAAAGGATATAATATAATGACAACAACATGATGATGACATGTTTCAAGGAGTACAGATACAATGCAAGACGAAGGGAGGGGACACAAATTTAAAAAAAAAAGGAGAGAACAAGAGAAACCACAAAATTCAAATTAATTACAAATTACAATACAAAAATGTGTGTGTGGCTGCAGTGTTTCTGCAGATTGTCTGCAGAGACCATATGGAGGCCCCGATCAACCTGGTGCTCAACGCTGTTGTACCATATTATGTTCAACAACTTGTTATGTATTGTAGTTGGTATACCTGCAGAACGAATCGGAGGTGATCTGCAACAATGCGTTGCGCACCACACTGCGCCGGTGTTTAAATGTGTTGATGCAGCTAATTATTTATAATAGCAGAGAGAAATGGATTTTCACTGAAAATTAAATATACACACATTTAAGTTGGATGTTATGTGTTGTTGATCGCGTTCTTGGTGCCTTTCTTATATTCTTCCAAAAAGGTGAAAACCAAAAATGCGACGAACTCAATGAAACGGCCAAAATATCAAGAAATGAAACACATCAACATCTACACACACTACAATAATATAAAAATGCAGTCGATTCCACACATAATGCGATAAGAATTATAATTACAGTCTGTTGGATACAAAGTGAGGTTAATAAGCTTTTTTTTGTCCCTACATACATTCGCTTTATTGTTGTTGTTGTTGTTGTTGTTATTATTTTGTTTTGAATAAAGGAAAATAAAAATAAAACAGCAACAATTACTGTAAACGTACACATTGGAAAGACGAAAAAGTGTGGCAATTATTGCGGCTAGGAGACACAATAGATGCACGAAATTAGAAACATGTTATTATGCGAGGTGAAATTATTGGATTTATCTATATATGTGTATTTGATTCGACACGATGTACAAATGTATCGCATAATGAAATTGGTATAACGTTGTGTGGCATTGCGGTTAACTCTTTTGGGACACAATAATAATTATATATAGCCGTTCTGCATTTAATCATTTCATGTACTCGTATGCGGGCATGACACAAATGAGAAGAGGTTGACATGCCCAGAGTCCAGACAATGTTTCATCTGAGCGTCGAATGTGAAATTGTAAATTATTTTGCTTTAAGATACGAAAAATTTCAAGGTAAATTTTTTTTAATTTTAACACACTAAAAGTTGTTTATCCCATCAAGGTCAAACGAATCTCATAAACATCATAGTCTTTAGTTTAGATGTATTTCATTGTGAAGCATAAACGGTTAAAAAATATTTCAAGGTCAAGGAAATTAAGACATTCCACGTTTTGATAAACATTTTATAAACATTTTAATGTCAATTATGTGACTAATTATTAATCTCAAGGTCAAATTAAGGAACTAAGTGTTAATTTTCGAAGTCAAAATGTTTAAACATAAACTGTCAGGGTTAAACATTTTACTCAAGCATTTATAGAGCGATATATTTTAAAATAAATCAAAATTAAAAATTTCAAGGCCAAAAACTTATTGGTAAAAATAAATAATTTGAGCTTAAGCACTCCAAAACCGTATTGGATGAAGTGATTTAAAAAAATCATGCTCTTAATAAATGTTACTTTTTTAACGGTCTCCGCGCAAACCTGACAAGGGGCTCATCATAAGTTCCAAGCAACTATATAATATGCTCGCTTGATAGGCGATAGCAATTAAAAGCAATAAAACTTGAACGTAATAAAATTTTGTCTGTTTTTTTTTTTTTTTTGCTATTCATCTCCAGAAGGCAAACATTAATAAAAATGTGTAATAAATGAGAATTAATATACGACTTATAGCATGCGAGTGAAAAGCAGTGGACGTCAAACAATAGCACAACAGCGCACGTACGGGCACACTCGTACCGTACAAAATGTAAAAACACAAAAAAAAAACATCAAACGAAGCAGGCAAAACGAATCTCATAACAGTTTGATTTTGTGTGTGTGTGTGTGCAGTAACACAAAAGACGCAACGAGGAAGAGCGCAGCAACAACGAAAAAATCAAAACAATTAAACCAATTAAAATCAAATCAGTCTCAAGGACACACATGGCCTGCCAAATGCTGCCAATATACGCGATGCTCGATGTTTTATATGAAACATGTTGTGTCGTTATGTGCGTGCTTCAGTAATCGTATACATTGCATATGTTCCATTACATTGTTGTTGTATTAAGTTTGAAGAAATAAGTTATAATTATTGTGGTGATCGAATTAATGCTTGCGGTTTACATACACACATGAAGGGTTTAATTACAATATGTGCACTGTGCAGGCCGGGCTTAATTTAACTGCCGGACTTCAAATGTTAATAATGTTTGCTAATTCTATACACAATTATTTAACGGTTCTTTAATAGTCATTTGAATTATGACCTTTTTTTATTTTTAATATACTGAGAACCGTTGTATTTTTTAAATTGTGTGGGCCAAATAAAAATTTTGTTTAAAAAAAAAAATTAATTTATTTAATATTTTCACACACCTAAAGTAACGGTAATAGCTTTTATTTTAATGACACTATTTCAGGGCCAAGCACAATTTAATCAAAGTTCAAAAGTTCAATCATCACAGCTTGGGGATTCATCTCACAACAAAAAGAGTGAAAATCAGTAATTTACCCAAAACGAATACACCTAACTACATAGAGTCAAGAAACTACTTACTACCCACTGGGGCTGAGGACGCCAATTAAGCACACCTCGGCAGCATAATATCCAAAAGACGCTGGAATGGATGTGCGTGTCATTACAATTTGTTCGTTACTTCTGTTATAATATAATAACTCTCAAGTCTCATCAAATCACGTTTTTGGGTAATTATCTCCCGCGAGGAGCAAATGAGCAAGCACTCCACAAAATATTTCAAGCATAATAGATATTTGGAAAAGTGTACATACTTATATTATAGCCAACGAAGAATACAACGGGCATAATACAGCCGCATTAGCTTTAACACGACAAGTCTTAGACGAAACATTTGAAACACCCATAATCGTGCACAATCGTTTTCAGCTGGGAACAGGGGCGGGAGGGGGGAATGAACAAGTGGATGTACCCAAAATAACGTGAAAACAAATCAAACAAAACTTAAGGAAATCTATTAAAATCCAAACAACGATCACCACCACACATCAAGAAAAAACATAGAATCAAATAAGCAACAACAAATTAATATAATCAAAGCAAATATGAAAAATGTTAGACCCGTACGAGGAGAAGATCAAGTTATTCACATACAATTAAATTTAGTTCTATTGGAAAAAAAACGAAGAGTTTTTTTTCTCTTCGACTCCCATCTCTCATGACGACGCGTCTATGCGGCGGCCTGGCACACCACATCATTACAAATTATTAGTGGAAGCATATCCGGTGCTAATTTACTAGCCTCTGGTTTTATTTCGTCTCCCTATTACGGTGTGTTGTGTTATTATTTATTAATATGCCCGCGAATCATTTCATTTTGGAAGATGACAACAAATATATACAAACGGCTGGAAGCGTTTTTGAAATGCGCGCCAAATTGAAGTTTGTTAATTTTGCTCGTTTAATTTGATGTTGTACAAAGGGGAGAGTTAATTGATTACGAATTTCTAAATGATAAAAAATGCTAACAAACGCACATATACTTATAAGAAAAGGATGCCTCTAAGGAAAAGGAAGATTTAATCAATTACACCTAATGATAGAAATAATTACGAGAATAGATTTGTCAATGTTTGATTAAAATAATTTTGCGAAGTAATCCGAAAAAATGTTTGTGCAATTTTGCATTTGTTTTAAAAAACGATTAAATAATTTTTATATTAATTTATTGCATTATCTATCAACTATATCATTGAAAGAGATCAGGTAAAGTGCTTCTTAATATGTATTGATCAGTTTTCGAAATTAAATTTTATTGTATACGATATATTGTGGTTGTTAAAACCACCCTTTAGTCCGAGCAGCGAACGGGTTCCTCCGCTAGTTTAAAATAAAATTACGAAAAATTAACTAACCTTGAATTATTAACCCATGCTGCGATGACCATCTAATAAGACCTGTAAAAAAAAAAATATTTGTAGAAAATTGTAAATTAATTTAGAGCGTTCTCAATTCCTATTTTAGAATTAATTTCTCAAATTGTTTTAAATACGTAAATTAGTTACAGTAACATGATTTGACCAGTGTTCAACATCATTCAATTACGCAATTAATACGCAATCATAATAAACCATAAAATAATTGCTACGCAATCAAATAACTGTGTATCAAAGTGAATCCAAGTGAATAAAATAGTAACACATAATGGACAATAAAATAATGAATTGATGGAAAATACTTTTGAAAAATTAGGCTATTGTTCTTTAAGAATTTCTATCCAGTTTCAAAAGAATAATAATTTTGTCACTACATTTGCAATAAAACGAATGATTACCTGTTGAATTGATGATATTACGATAAATAAAATACATAATTTAACACTTTTACTACAAAGAGGATACATTTTTCACAGAACCGCAAAGTATTTAACATTTCTTAAACAATTACATTGCATAATTAAATGTAACGAAGTTAACACGCACACAAAACAATTCAAACTGGTTGAAATTTTAATTGTGCGTAATCGGTACAGGAGAAAGAGTGAGAGCGCGCTCAGCAACCAGCATCCTGAGCAATTATTAATTGAGGCAACCGTTATGTGGCCGATGTGAAACTGATTTCACTGCCCCGCAATTAGTGACATACCCCGCATCACTCCTAATTGAATTGTGTGTTTTTGAAATATTGTTTGACAATTTTTTTGTTGCATTAGAGGAAAGGAGAAAGGTTTATCCGTTTTAACATTAGCAGTTCATGTAATACTGTACCATGTACGCCAATACTTTAGGTTAATAATCTGAAATGAATTTAGCATTTGATGTTTAAACCTTACAATTTTAGAATGAAATATTAAATTTAATCAAATTGTCGTCTCAACTTTAAATTTTTCTTTGGATTAAATTGAAACAATAATGTCAAGCGCTCATGCTTTGGATGACAAAAGTTCAACAACATCAAATTTGCTCAATAATTTTACTAAACCGTATTTCCATACTTAAAGAAGCCGCATATAACTTAATACCTGTCTTTACTATGTCTTTAATTGTCATACAGTATTAAGTTCATCAAATTACTGATAATCAAAGGCATGTTTTAAGACAAAGACCCCAAAAATTATAGAAATAACATTGACAAAAAACAGAATCACGTTCCATCCAATGAATTTGACTTACGAAACAATAAAATATAATAATTTTCGTCTAACTACACAATATTATGCTTAGAGGTCTAAACCAGGCAATTATCTTTGTAGTTATTACTCATTTTCCCTGAAGCCCCCCCACATAAATTTAATTGCAATATAATTTCCAGCTAGACACAAGTCTTCTTCATTTTCCCTGTATTGTCACAATAATTATTATTACGACATGCTCATAATTTTCGCCAGGTTATGCCTAACATTTTAAGACAGTGGGGTCCCAAAAAAATCACAACAATTATTGTGAAACAAACGTTAATGCTTTTTTTTCCTTTGGATATCTGTTAATTTTGCTCACACACTTGCATGCTAGTAAAATGTGTTTTTTCACTGTGTAGCATTTACATTTTAGGACCCGTAAATTTTCACCTTCATGTAATTATCCATGTTACATTTAACTCGAATGCTTCTTGAGCCATTTACATCAATTATCATTATTAGGTGTCGTTTTATGGCGCGGGTTTTAAGTTCTTCCGGTGGCTTGCGTTTTCACACTTTTCTAGACACACACTGCACACACACACACAGTGGCCTTAATTTTGTATGGCTGCTGCTTCTTTGCTCATTATCACCAATTTCATATTAAATCGTTAAATGAACTCGACGTGTATTTGATTGCTCAAGCTTATAATGTGTGTTTTTCTTGTCTTGCAGTTTTTTTTTCTCTCTCTCAAATCATTTCCCATGGGTACTATAACTGTGTGGAGACACAATTTTTAATGATGGGACCCAAAAAGTGAGGGGGTACCTTCAATTTTATGAATGAACATGCTTTTTTTTTTAGGATTTAAGACACAATTGAATGACCATTTTCATCGAAGATGATTTGAGCAATTTGAAGTGGTTGATTGCTGATAAATCAATGCATTATATTAATAATTGGAAATAATTATTATGATTGGAATATAACGGTGAATTTTTGGGTCCTAATGCGCAGCGCATCATGTGCGGGAAAAATTACATGGAAACAATAATTCTTGATAAAAAATATTAACAGTTTGTACAGCGCTTATTTTCAATATAAAATATATAGTGCTTGCAGATTGCATTTGAAATTTCAGTTTAATTGTGGTCTATAAAAAACCGATCACATTTATCTATTTCCACGTATAGTACAAATGTAACGATTCCATTTTTTATGATTAAAATTTTGAACAATTATGTAATAATAATTCATTACCGCTGACAATACAAGTTGCGTACAGTTACACCGATAAAGCATATACAACAAACGTTCATCCACCGACCGAATAAGAACAATGTGTACACGATGTTAGGGCCCCGTAACAATACGGCAAAGCGTAATTTGGCATGTAATTATGTGCGAAGTGATTTCCGAAAAATTATATTTTTGTGCATTGTCAGTTGTCACTTGAATTGTTGTCATTTTTGTTTTGTTTCTTTTGTTCTTGTTTCGTTATTTAAATTGTGTATACATACGGAGAGCATTTCAGAGGAGGGACAGTTTTTTTTAAAGGGGGGGGGGCATTGACAGAAGTCTATTAATTTTGTGCTAGTGGAATTTCACGCTGGTTGCGTGCTGTGGTATTGTGTATACAGTTGCGGGACAGTTTTTAAACGGCCAAATGAGATTGATTGGAAACATTTCAAAGTGATAGAAATATTATGGTTATATGGATTGATCAAAGTATTTTTTAAATATAATATTATGAAAATACTAATATTTTCATTAAATAAATAATTTGAAATTTATAAGAAACCTAATCAAAGTTTTAGTGATCAGTATTAATTTTCTATAAACCAAAAAAACATAAAAATTGATGCAGCATACAGACTCCATACGGATAGAACACATAGGAAAAGCAGACAATACGATTAATATGTGAAAGAGGACAAAGAAGAACGTGGTACGTACCTACAAAAAAATGGGAAATATTATAAAATTACCGAAAAATTAGCTTAAAATATAATTACAATAATTACATCACCGGCACAAACGAATTAAATGATATTTTGGGAGTTGAACCATAGACCCCCCCCCTCTCTCACACACACACAAACTGAAACACTCATAATTATTTTATCATAACTATTTAATGTGTGAGTCGCTGTTTTTCTTGGCTTTTCGGTAATTTAATTTCGTGTGCTTTTTTAGTGTACTTAAATTACATTGTTATTTGCCTCCTCTTCTGTTTTTGTCTATCCACTTTTTGCTACACTTAGTTCTGTACGTAAATAAATCGTATAAAGTATTTTTTTATTGTGTTTGTCGGTTATAGCTATTATTTAATTCGGTGCGGGGAGCGACCGTCCATATGTACTCATACTTTGTAGTAGGCCACATCGCTTCTATGTGAAAAACATATTATTAAAGACAATTATTTGAATATAACAAACCCATTTGGAATGAAACATGAAAAACGAATAATAAAAACCAAAAAACCAACAACAACACAGAGACGACATCCGCATTAAATTGTCAAAGAAATTTGGAAATTAGAAACTTTGTCTTTTCCGTTGTGACGGCAATTATGAAAAAAAAAATTTATGAAAATTGTTTATTAAATTACATCGCTGGTTTAAGGAACTGTGAGAATTGTCGCAGGTAGTTAGTTAATTTGCATCATGTGGGGTCACAGCCACAGTGTTTTTGTGTATTGTTTGGTGTGTACATAATTTCCTAAATTCAATCTCATATTTAAATCAATGAAACGGTATTTGTTTTTAAAGGAAAATTTTACAACAAAAATTTTGGCTTATATTTCGTTTTACAACACACGTTGCTTTTGTTTTATGTATAACAGTACCCATCAATAATTACTAATGAATGTCGCCACTACTGTTTTTTTTAAATGGATTGTTGACAATATTTAATCCCATTATGACAAAATGAGCAATGTAACGGCAAAATAAAAATCAAACTACAGTTTACTATAAAGCAAATAATTCACGTCTATAGGAATTAATGAGTACATTGCAAAAAACAAATTCCAAAGTGCAGTGCAGCTGTTAATTAACAAAACTGCAAACTATTGAAAGTGCACAAACATATCAATCGAAGCATATAATATTATGCAGTTCGTTAATGTACATTGCACTGCAACACAATATAGCTGCGCAGCTATCATCAATCGCGCAGGCGAATATTATTCCTGACACCGCGTAATTGGCCGCACATAGTTGCAATATTGGCGCGCGAATCGCGGTTGGACACATTTTAAATGTTATGCTCGTGTATATGTGTGCAATATTTCTTAAAGCTGCAACGTGCTGAAGTCGCTGCGAGTATGTAAGATAACCCAGTTTTCAACATATGTATGAAATAGTATTTAATTCGTTTGCATTTCGCGAGAAACGCGATAGTTATCCCTTATTGGTTCAATTAACGCGAGACTCCGCTTTGCCATTTGTTTCGCGATCGATGCTTAATTGATTTGAATACACAACACACACACACACATACACACAAACATACTCACACATTCACTCCCCCCATACGAAATTTGAGGATAATACAATATCAAGTACATAATATTATATGGAAATCGAACGTCATAATAAACGAATGTGGAGATACTAGATAGGGTAAATATGTTAAGTTTTGTTTTTTTTTGGTTACAAATTTTTTATAAAATCACCTTTTTTTCTCCTTTCATTGCAATTCTTTTTATTATTTTCTTGTGGATTTAAATACTAACGTAAAAGTTATATTAAGGTCTTAAAAGAACAATTATTTGCCATGAATTTTTAATGACCCTAAGTCAATTGGATTTGTTGCAACTATTTAATTTGAAATCACAATTACTAAAGGCATATACAGCTAGCAACAGCATGCACGCATGTAAATTTTTGTTGTTGCTTCTGTGTAACGTCTGCAAGGCTGTAAACATGCAAAGAAACCGTCCGGTCCACACACTGTCCGCGGATAATAATTATCCGTGGTTCGGCTCAAATTTGTGTTTAATTTGACCAAAAAAAAAAACAAAAAAAAAACTAATATAAAAAATTACACACAAAACTCATGGTGTTTCGGCTTCCTCCGCTGCCTGTGACCTCCTATACACAAACAATTCACGTTTTATCAGGCACACTGTGCGGCTGTGTGAATGAACTGTAATTTAGTTTTGATAAATAATTATGCCTGGCCGTTGCTGAGTGTGTCTAAGTATGTGTGTTGCGATGGGCATGCCACCTCACAACGGAGTTGCGGTAATTATCAAAAGGACCATAATTATGATTTAACAACGTCAAGGTATATAGTATAAAAGGAGAACTTTCCATAAGAAGTTATTTGGTTGCTGCTTGACTTGGGCATTGGGGCACAACTACAAATGCATTGTCGACAACGAACGGCACATTATAGAGAATGAAGAAGGCGCACGTTATGGTGTGCGTTATTTTCACCGCATGCATTGAAAAAGGAAGTCTTGCAAAGACGACCAAAAACCCCTTAAATTACCCTAAAAATTATTAGGCATAAGGAAGAGAAAACTTCTTCCACAAAATGCGGACAAATTAAGGAACGGGAATTAACTATATATTATGTAGTGGTGTTAGTGATTGTGAGGAAATTGAATGAATTTCAAATTATAAACCGCAGCGAAAAATGAAAATAAAAAACCAAAGTGTTTTCGACGTACACAATATAAAGAAACTAATTGGTCTTGTGGAGGAACAATTTGGCGCCACAACATTTTTAAAATAATATAATTGTTGCATGACGTGCTGCGATGTGTTTTGTCTGTATGAGTGTATTGTGTTTTAATCGGCAATTATTAATTGCGTTTGGGGGCACAAAACTTTATACATAAAATGATAATTATTGTTGCCCAAAAAAGGCTTAAACTATAAAGGGTGTATTATTTTGGTTTGGGATATTTAATGTCCCATTTGTTGTGCGTTTATTTACACGCTCAGTAAATTACATATTGTGAGAATTTACGTTGGGTGAGAAAGAGACAGAATGAGAAGTGATTAAAACCGTTCATCATGATCATGATTCATGATCTTTAATACAAATTGTGTTATTTAAAAAAATATTGATCATCATCACAGCAAAAAAAAAAACGAATTTGTTGGGACAAAAATCCCCAAACAGGAAATGAACATAATAAGTTTTAATTTCTCAGAGATTGCCACAGTAATTAAGTTGGTTTTGTGTTGTTTTCATTTTGTGGTGCCCATCGCTTGGAAATCGGGGCTCCAGCCAAATTATTATTAAAAACGCGTTTATCGCTAATTTGGATCGCCTCTATTTTATTCCCAAAAAATATTTTACAGCTGCTTGCGCGTGTTTAATAATTTCATCATCGTCATATATGGGTGCCGACAAAATATGTGGCTATAATTTAATGATCCACACATTGGTGTGAGTTAATTTGTGTATTTCCGTAATTACATCTTGTGGATTCATTTTAGTTATTAATATGTAATTGGAATTGCCACAATATTTTAATTATATGAGTAAATGACCCTGAATTGGTTTGGGCTTGGCGCTCAATCCAATTTTGAGACCCTATCGTAATTTTTGAGAATCAAAAACTTGGGATTTTAAATTTAATTGAAACATTTTGAAGTCATAATTACTCCAAAAATTGATTATACTTAAAAATTTAAAAGCCAAAGTCCATTTTTTTTTGAAATCTAAGTATGCAGAAAATGTAACAATCATCATTTAAAACTCCAATAAAAAAATCAGCATTATTGACACAGAATTGTAGAAAATGGGTTTTAAGCCGAAAAACTTCAAAGGGGTACCCCTTGGTACTTTGGACATTTTGGGACCGAAAATTCAACTTTCGTTTTTCTTCAAAATTTTGATGCAGAACTGTTAAAAAACTGATTTTGAGGTATTCTAGGAAAAAGATCCATACAAAGTTGGAAAAAATGTCGATCTTCATAGTAAAACTCAACATTGTAATTCATGAAAATAATTTATAGAACATTTTGAAATTTTAAAAGTTTATGAATCCTCAAAGCCTAGAAAAATTTTAAAGAATAAATATAATGATGCAGAAAGTATCCTTTGGTGATTGTTCCGACACCCTCAAAAATTGAGATCATTTGAAAACATTTCAAAAATATTTAAGGTTTCTGAGATATGAAAAAGTGACCTTGAATTTCTCGATTTTGACCTTGAAATGTTCTGCAAGTTTTCTTATATTATTTTATACTACAATAATCTGAAAGAATTTTTTTGATATTGTGTAAGGTGTCTGAGATAGAAAAGTGGGGTTTGTTTTTGTCAGAAGGATAATTTTCATAATTTTATTATCATAAAGTTTTGTTCATTCAGTTTTGTTTAGAAAACCTTAAAAAATAATTGTTGTGAAAATGAGTAAAAACCGTAGGTCTCGTTTCTTAGCCCCCAAACAAGAAAAACAGATTATGGCAATAACTCGATCCTGAAGCATCTTGAAAAAACTTAAATTGCATTCTTTTTTTACAAAAAAAAATTACACAAATCGGTCCAGTAGTTTCTGAAAAGATTTTTATATGGCCATAGTACGACATACGGACGTACTTTTGCACATTTTTTCTAGACCACTTTTTTGGGCTCAGGGGGTCTCAAAATGAGTTTCTGCATCGTCAAGTTTTTTCCGATAAAAGTCGGAATGCACAAATCTATATATGCCCTTCGAGCCGTATATAAATTAAAAAGTGATGGACTCCGTCCATGCAGAGTCATCAACAAAGAACATTTTACCGCGTGTACCTCGCTCGTTTGCATGTTTGTATGCTGAGGCCCCCACTACACGGTCACTCTCGTCTACGTCACTTTTATTTTGATAATTGAAATACATTTTAAATGGAATTTTAATAATTGTTGTGTAATTAAAGTGATTAAATTTCATTTTTTTACGTTGTTGTTTCTCCGCAATCATCTTTTTCTCCTCTATTCCCCGTTTTGCCATCCCCACGTTCATCCAACAGTTGAATATATTGAGTCTTGTTAAATTTATTTCCTTTTGTGTTTTATTTTTCCACATTTAACATGAACATTTATGTGTGTTTGTATTGCGTATGTGTATTTCAATTGTGGAACTGAGAATTAATTGGAAAACCAATTACAATTATTATTATTTTTAGATTTACCGATGAGCTTGAATTAAAAACGCTTTATTGTCGACTCGATTCACAATCCACACACATGTTTCATGGATTGTTTTGTTTTTCTGGGATGGGATGGATGTTATACCTTTGGATGGATTTTTATTTTTTTGTTTTTTCAAATTTGGTAATAGCGCAATTTCCGTTGTGTAGCATATTGTTGTGGGTTTCTTTTTGTTTAACTATAGTGTTCTGCTTTGGATGTTCATTGTTGCTGGGAAAACTGTCCGTTTTTAAATACACATTTAATGTGTATTGTGGCGATAATTTTTATGAGCGTGTGTATGGGCGCGTTTTTATTTATGTTCTCGTGTTTTTTTCTCGCGTTGCATGACGTTGAGCATGTTATTTTGGTGTAAATTTGATGAATGACGAACGCAGGCAGCGCAGCGCCATCAGAGAGTATTTAGGCGTCAAAATGGAATGGCACTTAGTCTGAATTAATTACGAAAGCGTTGGAACATGAAAACTGTTCCTTTTTTTGATGAGTGCTTGTTGCAAGCGGTTGCTACTTGTGTTTTTTGAGGCATTGAAATTATTTGAGACATTTAAATTTAATACTGTTTTTAATTTATTAAATTTTTTTTTAAAACTTTTTTTTTCCTTTACAAAATGTAAATTTTAATGACATTTCAAGGTGAAATTAAATATTTTTTTATGACTTAACCCTCTTTTAAGTACAAAGCATTAAGATTTTGAAGCCGAAATAAAAAAAAAATTACAAAATGCAACTAAATTTAAATTCTATTAAGTGAAAATATTTTTAAAATCAAAATATAAAAATTTAAAAGTCAAAATAAAACAATTTCACAAAACTACAAGACAGCCTAATTTAAAACCGACTTATTAACACCATTTAAGTCTTTAATGAGACTTTTAAAATTTATGTTTAAAATACCCTCCCATGCCACATTACACTGTACAGCCTCTCTTTAAAACCTCCAGGCCTCAACATCATGAAATGTACTACGTCCAAATGGTGTGAGCATTAAAAGTCAGCGTGCGCATAACTTTATATACAACATCATGTAGAACAGCAAGAACTCCCAGCGATGCCAATCAAAATTTGGTGGAAAACAAAACAATGAAGGTGTCGCAGTGATTTCTCAATAATGCCTTCTTGCAGTTGAATCCGGCTCGCGACACCCGCGCATAATTTACATATGTATATAAAAATGATTTTATTTTGTAACTGGGAAAAAAAATTATACCACCGCCGCTTGCATTAAAGGGCATCCAAAGTTCTTGGAAATTTCTTAATTAGGACGCGATGCATATAACAAAAAAAAAAAGACAATGAAGATATTAATGCGGCAGTGAGAACACACCACAGCGCGGCAATAGGGGTGGTCAAGAGTCACACATGACGTGCAGAGTTTAATGTTAATTTTGTGGTAAATATATGCAGTGCAAAGTGAGAGATTTGAGATTGCCGCATTATGGTATGGATGCTTGCGCATTTGTGCATAGCAGCATTTAATGTGTTATTACAGCCGCACATGAGACGTTTATGTGCACAGCAGTATAATGTATTAACACACGATGAGGCGACCAACTCGCAAACATGGATTGAAAGATAATAATAATTGTGAATTTAACATTATTATTTACAGTTGCATAATATGTGGTAATGAATCGCAATTGTTGTTGTGTGGCATGGACGTGAATATGTGAATATGGAATAAAATGGTGCTGTGTAAAAGTTTTAGCCAATTAACCACACTTTTGTGGACGACGGTAAATTCATGTTGTCGTAATTGAGTTACACTCCAAAAAGTTATAACGAACCCACCGCAGATGATGATGCCTTCCAGCTTAAAAAGACCATCACAAATGTACCCCCCCCTCCATCAAAGTATAAGTTCTCTAATCAAGTGCACAACCACACAAATATGTAAGGCAATCAAGTAAAAGGGCATAATTCTAATCATCCTCAGTACTACCCCATTCGTATTGCGTTAAACAACCACACAAAACTCAGTGATAAATTACATAACAAAGCAAACTCCCATCCCACAACAATATAAATACCATATATTAATTTCAACTCTTCTGGCTGTGTACACTTGCTATAACAACACAACTGTGAGTATTTAACACAATTGCACCCTCCTCCCCCACCTCCCAAACACTACAATTGCTTTAACCCTTTTTTGTACTCTCATAACCACTGTGTAAATATATCAATTGTTTTCCACACACAAACACACACACACACAGTATTCCATTGTTGTTACAATAATAATTGTGGTACTGGAATTTGCCAGAAAGAAGCCACCCTCGTGATGTGAACTCCCCCACAATGCACACACCAGAAACCCCTTTTCAATAACACAACGCATTAAACCACCGCCGCATACTCCAACGCAAGTAACATCATCATCATCATCATCCGGCTTGTCATCATTAGCGTGCATATAATAATATAACCCTTTATATTCCTGCAGCATATTTATTATGTTCTGCGTATATTAAATGTCAATCCACTTAATTGCTGGCAATTAGCTGCAGTAACCCCTGTGAGACTTTGTTGTTTTGTGGTGGTGTTTATGCTCTTGATGACACCAATGAGGGATTTTATTGCAACCCCCCCCCCCCCCCACCCTATTTGACATAATGTTCGCGTTTGTGTAAGCACTTTGGCAGTTACTTGTTGAAATACACTTCAGTGTTTGTTTCCCACCTCCTTTGCCTTTTGTTTTCGTTTAATTATTAATTTTGGTGTTATATTTTGTGTTGTTTTTCAGTGGTATTTTTTTGTTACCCCTCTAGCCCCCTCCTCCTTCTTTCATTTGATCTTAAAAAAATTTCTCCTTAAAACTCTTCCCCTTCCTTCAGTTCTCTTATTAATTGATGACATAAATTCCTTGTTCATTTTTATTATGTGCCAATAAAAATAGAAACAAATCTACTCCCCCCCCCCCCCTACCACATCGACTATCCCTTTTTGTTACCCCTCTAGTTACCCCTTCTTTCATTTGATCTTAAAACAATTTCTCCTTAAAACTCTTCCCCTTTCCTTCAGTTCTTTTATTATGCCATCAATTCCTTGTTCATTTTTATTATGTGCCAATAAAAATAGAAACACATCAACTCCCCCCCCCCCCCAGCACCTCACCTCATCGACTACCCCTTAATTGACCTCACCTCATAATTTACAAAGACTTTTCATAAAGTGATTAAAGTTACACATTAACAATTCATTCCCAATAATGCATAAATCCAATTTAAACAACACACTTTAATGAATTCCTAAATGGACATCATCACTTCCATTAAAAGCATCAACACAAAACACACACACACACACACACACACACACACCAACAAAAAAGGAGAGCGGATAAAAAACATCATCACCACCAGTCAGTTTATTTATTTATCATAAATTCCGACCGGCTTTTTGATGTCTGTATAATGTACAGGGACGAAAAAAAACGCTCCTCCTGGATGCGGATAAAAAAAAGAAAAAAAAAAGGGTTGAATGCTGAATGTACAAAGCCACCATGCCACCAAAATGTAGCAGCAGCTCATTTTTCATTTCAAAATTAGTTCAATGCGTTTCAATGTGCTGAAAGAAGAAAAGTCGTGGCGCGCGACGTAACGTCATACTATGTATTGAAATAAAAAAAAATGAGAAAAACAGTGCCAGAAAGGGTTAAATGGTTAAAACGTGCTAAAGTAGGGAAAACAAATTAATGCTGATAATCGCTGAATGAGTTTTTTTTTCTCTCTTCTATTTTTACAACCCTTTTTATTATGTTGCAATGTACTCGGCATCGCACCACCACTCCAAACGAACGGGTTGTTATCATTTATGCGGCATCATCAACGCAGTTGCTGTTGTCTTTTAATTTACCCTCTTTTTTATTCTTTTTCTTTTTCTTGTTCTTTTTCTTTAGCGCAGTGTTCTTCAGATTGGGTTGAACACAATTATTTAGCGTCTTGTGTTTTGTAATATTTGTTTTTTTTTTTGTTTTATGTGCGAAATTTAAATGCGCTTAACAATTATATTATATTAGGGGTGCACGCGTTTTCATTTTCATTCATTGTACTTCTAATTGTGTTGATTGTTTAAAGTTGTGTCGACTTTTTAACAGCTTGGTGTTAATTTGTAGCATCAGCGCTTTATGATGGGTGCGTCACTTTATAATTGTTGTAAATATAAATGATAGGGGTTTTATTTGTGTTAGTTATTAATGTCTGGTGTGTGCTTTAATAGGGGTGGGTGGTGCACATTTTTGATACACCGAAAAACAAACATTTTATATGAATAAAATTAAATATCTGTTATAACACCCTGTTAATTATAGGCTTGCAATTATTAAATTTAAATGCCATATTAATGACTAATTATTGTAGTTCATAAAAAATTTAATAATAAGAACAAGCAATCATTAATCGACACAAATACCTAACAAACTAAAAAGATCGCAGATAATGGGGGTAAAACCCACGTAATATTACGCGACCACCGCATTTCATCGCCTAATTACCTTAATTAACGAGTTTCATACACAACATATTAGTTTCAATACCATTGGGTTGTCGCTCCAATCGCTCGGTCACAATTTAAAGCTACAGTTGTTACTAAGTCATGATTGTCGTTCATCTGAATCAACTAAGTCGGGCTCTTTTCCCTATTTGTGCGGAACCTCTTTGCTTTTGGTCACGCATTATATAATTTTATTTTTGAGCCGCTGTACAACTTGACGTTCTCATTTCACTTTATTTTATTGGCGAATTAAATCAATACATCATTTAACTCACACGTTATGTAACGTAATAAATATACGTTTGAGGAATGAGATTGTGTGAAGATGAGGTTTACATGAAGTAAGGGACGACAAAACAATCTTGTGGAAGATTCTAAATGGAAATTTAGGTACAAAAATTCTACAAATCTGTTCAAAAAATTCAAGGTCACGTTGTTAATTTAAATGACTTAAGGCTATAGTTTTCAAGGTCAAATGAAGTTTCCTCTATTTTTAAATGACTTTATAAATTGTCGGTCATTGCAGTTTAAAAACCAGTTTAGCAACCAGTCTCAATTCTGGACAAATTTTTTTTTTCAAGGTCAAAAGTTGCATTATGGTCAAATTATAAGGGATTTCATTGTGGTTAAATTTTCAGAATTTTCCTTAATTATTTATAACAAACATATAATGACCCCCACGACCTTTAAGTTGTGTCAAAATTTTCGAGGTAAAAATACAATTTCACAATAAAAACTGGAAAACAAACGACAAAAAATTAATACAGAAACGACAATATTCAAAACATTTCGAAGCAAAGACAAAACTGCATTGAAATAATATCTGTCTAGATACACACAATATGCACTCAATGCACAATGCATACACTGCAGTGACTTTAATTGCAAAAATGTGCAACAGATGTTATGTGGGTTCGAAATTGCATTTATTTTTAACGCGTTTCGTTTATTTTTCATGCACACATTTTTTGTTGTTGTTTTGTTGCATTCGCGGCATTGGAGATTTGTACAAATTTTTGACGATCTCCACAAGCTGCAGCTTTTTTTGCTCTATGCGATGTGTGGCATGGTTGTGAAAATTTCATTTTTTCTCGTGTTGTGATTATATTCGTAAACAAATAGCATGTCGACTAGACAGACTGCAGTGTTAAATTTTTGTGTGGGTGCACACTGTCTGGATGAAGTTGCATAGCATTGAAATTTTGATGGGCGGGGGGGATGGGGGGGGGGGTGCAACATGGGGAAACGGTGCACATTGGTTAGTAAATTGATGTGACGTTGGTCGTCTGGAGATTTAAAGGCAAACAACTCGATAGGATTTGTTTTATTGAGTTGTTGTGAATTAAAATTGGGGAGTGGTGCATGTAGTTTCTATTTAATTTATAGTTTAAAATGTTAAAAATATTTAATTTGTAGTTTGAAATGAAAATATTTTAACAATGAAATTTTTTTTTAGAAAAAATTAATAATTTAATTATTTTTTTAAAGTAACAAAACAACAAACCCTTTAACCTGACATCAAAAATCCTTATTTAAATTAAACAACACAGAGTCAAAAAACCACCCCATATTGTCTCAATTCTGATGACATCACGATGCAAGATTACCATCAATGTCCCTTTCAATTTAACAAAGCCAACTCAATGAAAAGTTTCAAATTAATTACAAAAAAAAAAAAAAATACAATACCACCCCATTTAATGTCACCATGATCCCCATAACGACGTGTTACATCCAACTAAATACACTGCTTCAATTTCAAGGACTTAAAATGAAAAAAAAAAACGCAAAAATTATCTCTCCCCCCCCACAGTTAAAAACAAACTTCTTCAACAACTCGCAATGATTATATCAAATTAAGACGGATTAATTACAGCTTACGTAATTATAATGTCTTCAAGGAAGCAGGGTGTTGCTTTTTATTACATTTTCATTAAGTTATAAAACGGAAATGCCACACCACACCACTTGGATGTGAAAAAACGAAGTGCCAAGTGGTGTGACTTAACTCTGTTGGACAACACTTTAATTAAGAGGGACTGCTGCTTCACTTTCACTGTATTATAAATTCCTCAGAATGAACTACAGTGAAGATTGGAGGGGTGGGTGGGTGAATGGAAATGAGACGGCGGATACAGCATCCTTAATTGACCTGACTAAGCACACAAAAAAAAAAACTCAATTAAAAGGTCGTTGTTTTAAAATGCCAACAAATTCTACCCTTACAAAAATCACACGCCCCACAGTGATGCTGAGTAATCTTGAATTGTTTTCCCATTCTTGACGTTTCCGGATAATAATTGAAATAAAAGTTTTGTAGGTTTAACAAAAAGGGTGACTTATTATAAAACAGGACTTTTTAAATTTTTAATTGCATTTGTGTTGTTTAACTTCTTTAGAAGTGTACTTTTCTAATGTGATTTTATTATTATGTGAATAAAACAAAAAACACAAATTGCAGTTTTAAAAAAAAAAAACACCAACAAAAAACATTTTCTACGCCACAAATTATTGAGTGAGAAAAATAGCTGCTGCATACAAATCAGAAAAAGGGGCAACAACAACAAAAAAAAAAAGCATATACAAAAAAATGGTTGATGATACAAGGGTGGTATTTTTCCACATTTTCCTTCTTTTGCGGGCGCGCACTCTGACAGCAATTAATTTTCATTTGCTTGGCTTAATGGCCGGGGCTTTGTTGTGTGGCATTTCTCTTTCACTCAGGGTGTCCGGTGTTTAGTTCGCCACCAAAGAAGAGTGCTTTAAACCACCCCCCCATCTACTAAATGCTTAAGAATAATTGCGGATTTTTTGTTACATTTTAAATCTGCACAGATTATCCCCGGCTGGCGTCTTTGTACAATCCACTTAATTTTGTTTGATCTGATTTTGCAGGGTGGTTATTCCTGTTTTGTTTCCTTAAATTGTGTGATTTAAATTATTATTTTGCTTCTTTTTTTGTGTTAGTCACGCTTGGATTAATGGGGTTTTGCGGTGTGGATACTTGAAATGTGCTGGCTTTTTATATGGCGTTTTGTTTTTGGTGCATTAATTTGGTTTTAAAATGAAATATTTTTGCATGATTTTGAATTTGTTTAGCTTTCAAGGTGATTCATATTTTATTTCCTGTCTTGTTGACAGCGACACTAATTAAGGGTGCTTTATGCCGTTATGTTTAGTGAATAGGAAGGACGAAAAACCCATAAATTTTGAGTCCAAAGTCTGGAGAATAAAAAAGGGAATTGAAAATGAAAGTAAATTGCAAACAAATTATTAGAATTTAAGAAAATTGTGACATTAAACTGTTTTTATTTTCGCTATTTAATGTAATTCAATAAATTAGTCTTTTAAAAAAAAAAATCAACAAAATTAAAGACGTCAAAATAATTGACATGAAAATTATTATTGCTTAAGCTGAACATCTTATCACTTAAGTTTCATTTAAGAACAAATATTGATTTACCAATTTGAATATTTACACAAAAACAGAGAGAGATATTTTTTCCCCATAATACAAATGGGCGAAAAAATTAATAAACGTTTATTATCGTTATCGAAGAGACGGTGCGTTTATAAGACTACAACGAATTGGAGACGAGGGCCTCGGGACGACAACGCGCAATGGGTAGCCGTTATATTACAAGAACCATGGCCACAAATATAAATGCCTCGTTTATAATCATAAAACAACTTCAAACTATTTACTTATCGATTAGTTGAAAACATTTCCATCAGCATTACATTAAGGGACGTCATGGAATATATGGAAAGTGCTATTTGCTTACCTTAGTAGGATTTTATCGTCCAACATACACATACCAACGCGCAGACACAAAAACAAATACCCCCAAAAATGATTATTATTATAATTTATAGGTATGAGTAAATGTGTACCTTCATGGTCGAATCTATAACTAAATGAGGTAAATTCAATGCACGTAAAAAAAGTAAAAAAAAAACCCATGGCATGGAAAGCTTCGCGGTACTGCAAAAGCTGATGCGTAGCCCAGTTAAAAAAAATGAAATGCGTCATATTACAATGAAAATTACATAAAAAGTAATTACATTTATAAATATATGTATAAAAGTAATAATAATTGGTTAATCTTGAACGAAAACATATTTAAAAAGTTCGGTATGAACAAATCTTCGTCTATTCTCCAAAAGCGTTAAATCTAACGCGTTAAATGAGCAAACTCCTATACTAAAGAAAATTCCATTAAAAAAAAAATTAATTAATTATGAAAATAATTCTTAAAAAATACAAACCCAGGCTTAACCCTGAAATTTTTTGCTATATTTCAGCAATAAAATAAAGGTTTTTGTAAAAACATACAAGGTTATTTCCTAGCAACTCGATTACAAAACTTATCGACACTTCAAATTGAATGGGTCGTTTTATCCACTGCGTAAAAATATAGTATACAAAATTATCTGACTGCATATTTGTTTAGGAGGTCCGCGGGGCTAATATTGTGTACATTCGCTTGTCTTGTGCTTGTCTTTCATTTAACGTAAAAAGATACTGCGCGCATAAGGAAATACACCCTTATTACACATAGTTTAAGGCAAATGTGTTGTGGCATGATTTGAAGGTGACGTGAAACGGCCTACGAGCTACTTATAACGCACGTCGTACAGATATATTGTGTGTGGTTCGCGTCATTTAGCCATAAACAAATACGTGGTACAACATTTTTATATGGTTGGTGTTGATTTAAATGAATAGAAATAAAATAATGCATGCAATTGATAAGAATACGTTGTGTGCTGATGACAAACATTTATCTTTATATAGGTTCGATCCAGCGACATTATTTTTTGTTACAGGCACTTTTCCCATATTTCTGTTTTGACTTTTCTCTTTTTCTTGCTAAACTTGATAACGGTTTAGAAAATTATGTCAAAAAAATAATGTGACCTTGAAATTTTGTAAAGGATATTTTACTAACCCTGAACAGCATTGCTGCAGTAATTTTATCTAACAAAAAATATTTTCAAGGTCAAAATTTGTTTAATTTTTTGAAAAATATTTTAAAATGTTTTTATGAAATCCAATTAGCTACAAAAACATTTGTTCAAAACTTGATAACGGTTGAGAAAATTATGTCAAAAAAATAATGTGACCTTGAAATTTGTAAAGGATTTTTTACTAAAAAAGGTCTTAAAAAGGTCAAAATATGTTTCCCTTTTTGAAAAATATTTTAAAATGTTTTTAAGAAATCCAATTAACTACAAAAACATTTGTTCAAAAATACAAAACAACTTTAATATAGAAATTAAATGGTTTAATTTTACTTATTTAAATTTTTAAACGATCCTTTCTGAAACACTTTACAAACCACAAAATGTTTTAATATTCAGAAACACACTTAAAGGAATTAAAAATGTATCTTACAACATTGATCAACATTATTGCATAAATGCCATTGAGTTAAAAGCATGGCGAAATTTCAATTCAATGCAATACGCGAATTCCTAGAATACATCTATACTTTCTCTCTCACAAGTCAGCAACAAGAAACTTTATTCAGTGACATATTATTATATGCAAATAATTCGCCTCAACTCGCCACAATATATTTAATAAAGCAAGAGATGAGGCACACTCAAAATAAAGGTGTGATGCAATGGTGCGGGAACGGGGCAAAGTGTTGAAAATGCATTATTTGATACACTTTTTCCGCGTACACTACTTCGCAAACAAATGTAACAATCTATTAAAACAAACTAACTGGCAATGCGCATAACTGGTGTGTTATACATTTTTCAATTTTGTTTTTTTTTTCCATTTTCATTTTTTTATTGTTGTGTTTGTTGTTGTTTTTGTTGTTGTTTATTTTTTTCGATTTCATGTATTTATTGTAAATTCAAGTTTCACACTTGCATTTGGCGTAGGCATTCTCTTATAGTCACGACTGACAGTTTTGTACTTTTGTTCTTGTAAAATGTAATTTTTTTCTCTCATCCTCTTCCAGCTTTTGTTATCATTTATGCCTATATGGGTGCAATGCACAGTATGTTATGGGCAATGTGTGTACAATATACTTTGGCAACGATCGCCAGGGCCAGGGCTATTGGGTGCTCTCGCGCTCCCAGTGGAACCCACTATATATGCGCAATGCAACAACTATTAATCCCACAACAATATTATGGCAAAAAAACAAAAAACATACAGCACATTATTGTGGTCGAGCGAGAGCTCTATCTTTCTGCATAACTAGCGCATTATGGCATGTATGCAGTTATTGCTGGCTGCAGCATGAAGTTATAAAGTGCAACAGCGCAGTCGTAAGTACGATTTTTCACTTTTTCGTTTATTATTATTATTTTATTTTACTTTTTTAGCGCTTAGCATGCCCTTTATTTGCGCTAACAATGACTGCGAAGTTTATCATAATATAAAAGCGCGCACGAGATTTGTTTTCCAACCTTTTTTTTTTTTTTAAATGTGCTCGTACATCCGAGAGCACACATATTTCATTGTCTCCTTCCTGTATTTCTTACATTTTATGTATAATAATATGATATTTTGTTGCATTTCTTAAGATGTGATTCCAAGTTTTGTTCGGTTAATGCGTTTTGTTGTTGTTGTTGTTGTTGATGTGTCATTCTTAACGCGCGTGCATTATGGGATCATATATTTTCTTTGATGAAGCTACACTTCTTGAAAAGTAGCTTATTTTAATTAATTAAAAATCAAACAAAAGTTACTGTTTAAATTTGACTTCATAATTAAGTGCAAGTAAGCTTCTTTATCGTCTTCAGCACTAATTTAATAGCTTTATTTACATTTTGTAAAATATTCAAGCTCATACAATTATTAACTCTGAGCACATTATATTTAAAGTCAAATTTAAATGTAATGATTAATTAAAAAAACTGTAACTCGCAGTAAATTTTGTTAAATAAATTAAACTACTTAAACGCTACACTTAATTTCAAAATGAAGCATATTTTTGTTTAATTTAAGTTGGCTTAATTTTGCGCAAAATTTACGAACTTAAATTTGATCTTGTGGCTTAAAAAAATGAGAATTTAAAAAAAGCACAAAAAATGAGGTAGAGTGGGGCAAAATGATACAATATAGCGTTAAATTTGTTTTAAAAAAATCCGTGATCTATTCTTCAATCAAGGTGGTGCACCTTTAAAACGGTACACTTAATTACACTTAGCCACAAAATTTTAAGTACGCTCATCATTATTATTATGCTTCTCTAATTTGCCTCAACAATATCAAGATAATTTCTCACCCCAAAAACAATATGTGTTGCAAATTTTTCAATCAATAAATCAACTTAATTTTGTGTTAAAAAAAAAAAAATAAACGAATTTCATGATTAAGGAAGCCGCGCTTAAAATATTACTCAGACCTGCACTGCTGCACTACATAACTAATAAGCGTTGAATTCTCGTGCTTGAGGTTCATGAAATGCCCATGCCTTCAATAACACAGTACTATAGGTGCATTCAAAATACAGCCAGGCAAAAATGGTGTGCTGCTCCCCTTCCGTTGCCAACGAACTACAGTATATAGTAACTACATGAAGCGCGGCTGGTCGCTGCCGCTTGCTGCTTTGTTCCTTTTTGCGTCATTGATAAAAGTGTTTGATAGCAGATACAAACACCTCGAGCTGAGTTATTGTTTACTAGTTCTTTATCTTCGATCTCTTATTCTATTTGCAAACATTTCTCCTCGCCACATCGATTTCAGTTTTGTCGTTGCACACACACACACCACTGCACCACCGCGTCGTTTATCCTGGTGCAGTTGGTGTCTGCTAAAAGGTATAGAATATGTTGTCGGTACCCACACACGCGGTGGACTATTGCAGCAGCCCGAGCACTCCTTCTGCACACATAATTTTATATGTACGAGAAGGTAAATAGTTTTAAACGGAACAAACGATGATAAATATTGTTTCAAGTGCCCTAGCAATTGTATATTTAATATATTATATATTTGGCGAGCATATTTTCAGATGCACAAAAGCAAGAATTTTTCGTTTTTGTATTTTTTTTTTAAAGAGTACTTAAATCTTGCTATATGGATTGTCTTTTATAAATATTGTGTGAGAGGAGACGATTGCGACGACCGCAACATAGACGATATAATATGGTGTAAACGTATATTTGAAATTTATAATGGATGAAAGCAATACGGCCGGTTCGGATTCATCCTACGGGCAGATTATATTTCGAGAACAGAAAATAATTATTGTTGATGCTGTGGGAATATTGTGGCTTTGTTACAGTTAATAAGAAATGAGATTTCATGGTGAGATGTAAAGGATTTTTTAAGATATAAGATACGTCATGATTGCAGAATTTTTTTTTTATTTCATTTAAATGAACTAATAGACTTTAAAAAAAAACATTTAACATTTTCTATCCCATAATGGAATAATAATAATTTAATCTAAATTCTAGTCGCCTTTAGAATATAAATTATATCCTTCCAATATTCCACACCAATACGTGAGTTACGTGAAAAATTATTTCATTACACTTTATTGAGTGTTGTGCCCACCACAACCCTCATTCCTGTAAATATATATGTCCTATAAAAGCCTCCACAGCAGGCAAGCGCTCTGACATCCACAATTGCAGTTACGGGCTGCTGCTGCATGCTGCATGGTGCAATGGTGTCGCGCAATTTGCTGCACATATGCCGTACATTATTTGCCTTTTTGAAATATTTATTCACCCATTTCGATTGGAGACACATTCACAAGAATTTCAAAGTGTTAATTTAAATTTATTATTAGCAACAAATTGTATGTGAGTTCGGCAGATTAACAATAAACGGACAGCACACGGGCATGTGTGCAAAAAAGGGGAATGAGAAGATGAAGCGACAAAACAAAAACAAAAACAAAAAACAAAAATAGGAAACAAAACTACACGTACGTCGAACAGTGGGCATTGGATTATAAAGTCAGAATAATTTAAAGCTGTGGTTTGTTGGCTCTTTTTATATTTCATGAATTTGCAATTGTTTTCTTAAACTCTGTCTCCTGTACGACATTGGCCAAGGATGCTTGGAAACAAGAATGAAATGCTTGAAATTCAAGGATGCATTTAAAAAAGAATTTTGCAAAATTTTGAATTAATGAAATGAAGGTCCTAAGGATTGTGTTGTTAACCTTGAAATTAGGCTTATTTGTAATCCTTTAAAAAAATGTGACCTTGAAATATTTTGGAATTAAAAAAGAAAATGATTCCGACCAAAAAATTTCAAAAATTGTAAATTCAAAATTTACACGTTATTTAATTTAATCTCATTTTAAACCTTAATTACATATTATGCAGCACCAAAAAGGATATGCCCCCCCCCCCCAACATAAAACTAATAATCATGGAGCCAAAAATAATTGCAACATTGCCGTTTTCAACACAAAATATGTAAAATGCAAAATTAGTTTAGCCGTTTAGTTTCTCACATCAACAATATTGGCCCCGCTTGCGTCACGCCATGAATGCTTCGATTCAACCATCCCCCATCCCCCCACCACCACCACTACGGCTTCCTTCCCACACACATGCAATCAATTTTTAATAATTCAAAATTATGGCATTCCCTGCACTGCACACTGTTGTGGTGTGTTGTGTTGGGTTGTTATGTGCGGTGTGTGTGTGTGCGCTTTTTGCCCCCAAACTCGCAGACGATTTGCTTCATTTTGCTGTTTCGTATTTTTTTTGTAAATTTGTGTTACCACAACGGAAATTGTGCATGAGAATTATTACAAAACAGTAATAATTACCCTTATACGAATGAAATGCAAGCATATTTGGTGGAAGGATGGATGGATGGAAGTGGAGCAAGTATGTTATTAATATGCAGCGAATTGCAACATTTATCCAAATTATGGCATGTGGATTGAGTGGAAATCGGACACAAAAGGATGTGCAAGTAAAATTCAATCAACTGGATTAGTGTTTATATATTGTAATAGAGCTTCAAATGAATGATGAGTGAGACACAGTGTGAGTGATACAAAATTTGTGGCCTTATTTCAAGAATAGTTGATTAATTAAAAGCATTTAAAACAGAAAACCCCCTAAATAACTGCATTTACATTCTTTTTGGCATTTCAACATTAAATAAATTTAATTTGTTTTGAAGTTAAGCCAAAATAAATGCCTAAAATTAAATAAATCAAACTGAACCACACATAGAATACTTCAAAAAAAAAAAAAAATCGGATGCACCTTAAAAATTACATCAAAACAATTTTAATAATTTGGTTGGGCATAAAATTGAAGAAGAAGTCGCGCATGGCCATTATAAATAAGCCGTGGGGATATGCGCACAACGCACACACATATTAACACAATATAGAAGGAATAATATAAAAAAAAAAATAAAAAAGGGAAAATTGTCTGCATTATATATGACTTATGAGCCACAGCACACAGGTTAATTGCGAAACCGGTCGAGGTGTGAGTGCGCCTGTAAGCGAACGATATTATAAACGGTCGGAGGGAGCTGCCACAAATCCGCATTCAGCCAGCTCTTCATTTATGAATATTACCTATATGGGGTTAGAGGGTGTTTTATGCTAAAAAAGTCTGGTAGATTAGACGCGCAGACGCTTGCAAAATACAAGCAACAAAATGTGTGTGATGCTTGTGTTTTGAATGCGCAAAAAATAATAATGTGCATAAATGCAGCAAGTGGAAGAATGGAGATTATTATAAGCGAAAATAAATCAGCACCCAGATCTGATGAAAATTGCGTGAGAAATAAAATTAGTTCGATCATGTAAGGTATACTATTATCAGCGCGAGATGATGTGTGGCGAGGTAAACGAATGCAAGGAATGGGAGACTCATTAGCAGTTATAATGCGTGTTTTCTCAATGTATGCGGTAGACATTTGTGGAGAGGAGTAAGACGCCGAATGGTGCAATAGGCTGCAGAATGTGTTACCTGTGATGATATTTAAAATGAATTCCATATTTTCTATAAATATTACGTAGGCCGTGGGGATTTTTTGGTCAATGTTCAGGAATGCGGTTAAGTCAATTACTTCAAATAGTCCTTAAAAATATAAAAAATCGAATTTTAAATAAATTAAAAATGTTAATATGACAACAATGATTTTGAAAATAAAATTAAAGGCTTAAAGTTTGAAAGGAAATCAGGACGTGAAAGAAAGAGAGATTTAAGTAATTTCTCCTGAAATCATAAGGGGAATCTTATTAAAATCATGGTTCAAATTTGCAAATTCAAAAACTGATCACTTTTACAAAATGAAATTCATTATTAAAATATTTCGCGCTCTCAAATTACCCGACAGAGGGAATGCGGAAAATCAATTATGTCAATGATTACACAGCAAGGTCCCAACAAAACCGCAACCATGCAACTTGATCCATGATGGATGCGTTGTTACCGTCGCGCGCGGGGCCAAATTGCATTCCACAAATCGATATTGTTTTGAATATTGGTGATCAGTTTTGTGATTATTATTTTGTGCGATGATGTGCTCACCCGATTACAACAAATAATTCACATAATATATAGCAAAATGTAGAAAGAGCACAAACTATTGAGATAGAGCGGGAGGAATGCAACAGAGTGCAATTCGCATCCGCACACAAAAACCACAAATAACAATAATAAATGATTACATTATGTGTAATCCTCCTTCCTCGATCCTCACTACTCATGCGCGTGTACAAACTACAATGCTCTCTCACCAATTATTATTGCAGGTCTGATCGCTGTGTAGTCATAATATAAAAATATTGTAAGCTGGAAGGGTTATGGACCCTATAGGATCCAATCCTTTTGACTTAAGACTATAAGGTTCCTACGCAGTCCTCATCAGTGTGCAAATTATGTGCGCCTCTCACACCAACACACACAACTGACACCAACACACATCCTAAACACACATCAACGTTTTATTACATTAATGGAATATTGTTTTATTTTTTAAATCCCATGCCAGTTTGTCTGCGCTCTGTTTCGCATTGCTCTCAATTACTGTGATCGTGATTGCTGTGATAATTGTTTTAGCCGTCGAGTTTGAGCACAGCTCTTCTCGTTATAATACAGCCCCATGTTTTGTTGCAATTTTTTTTTTTTTTTTTTTGTAAAGCGGCTGCGCGCATATTATGTTTGTGGTGCAGTTTTTCGCGCGCGAATGATCAAACTCTTCGCCAGTCTGCGCGCATAGTGCATTAAAATGTTTAGTATGCTTTGCGGAAATTAAAGGGTCCCACAAAAAAGAAATGAAACAACGAAAACTAAAATACAAAAAAAAAATAAAAAATGGAATTACTGTAAGCACCCCACTCGTCCCACACCCTCCACATTGCACAATGATTGTATTTGTGTGTCTGCTGCTTGCATGGTGGCAATTATACTTCGACCTATACAATAATTAGTGGGCGGATAGGGCAACGCGACGCGACTGTCTGCATTGTGCAAGCAAAAGGGTTTTATAAAGTTGCAAGGTGGATTTAAATGCGCGCACCAAAACAATTTTTGTAAAATTTTGTTGCTTTTTTTTTGTACCCTGCAGTTTTTTTTTTGTTCAGCGTATTATGCTCGTTTTTTCTCGCGGGATTCTTTTAAATTAGAGTTGCTCTCATTGGCCTCGATAAATGCAGTGGGTATGGTGCGTTGCAATAATTGTCTTCGGGATCTTCATGCGGTTGTTTTTATTTTATTTTGTTGTATGCACATAATTGGGGGTAGTGCGTGATTGGTCTGCTGCGGCAACAATTATTGTGTACGTACTTAATAGTGTGCATCAGAAACACGTTTAAATTACATCAATCATAAACGACTTAAGATCCCTTTGCCTTTGATCCTGTGGTTTTGATGATGTAAAACATGTTGATTTAACAAAATGCGTGGCAAGCACCAAAAAAACAGATTAAGTTGAATAAAATTGAGATTAAAACTCATTCATTCATTGACACCACATCAAATAAATTCAAATATAATTTGAACCAATTCATTTGTCCCATTCACTTTGCAGCAATAAATTGCATAATAAATTGACGACTAAACGACTATTTAAGGTCTCTGAAATGTCACACCTTGCGCGCGGGTCAAATGGACTCGAATCGTGTTGCAAAAAAAATAAAATAAAATCATAGAAACTACAACAAAAGAGGAACCAAACGCAACAACAAAAATTCAAATACCATTTCATGCAGATGAATGTAGTTTAATATTCATTTTCACCAGTGGTCACAGCGTCAAGGTGCCGCACAATGTGAGAGAAACACAATAAAAAAAACAATTTATAATACACCAAAATATAGGAAACGAATTTATAAGACAAAACGAAGATGCGGTGAGCTGGTTCATCATAAATTCTCCATACAAACTATAAAGAAATATCTAAACAGTATGTAAAGCCTCCAAGGCGCAGATAAGTATCGCATAATGTATCAAATTTATTTACCTACGTTTGAATGGATGTTGTGGCGGCCCCAAAAACATACAAACGCCAACATGTGGCCAGTGAGCGCACATAAAAAAGTCACATTAATTTGACAGCAAACGTGAACAAACAGCAACAACAACAACAGCAACAACAAGTGGTAAAAAAAAAAACAAAACAAAATGAGCAAGGAATTGTCCAATGCGGTATAAACATAATATTATTACCGCCGACGAAACATTCATTCATAAATTTGAGGTGTTTTTTCTGTAAACCGTTTATACTCTTAGATGTGCTTTAAAATATAATAATAACATTTTGGGTTGGGTTGGGGTCTTGGTTTAAAAGTTTTAGTTGTATGTTAATGATGTTCTGCTGGGTTTGCATTATGAAATTGAAATGTTGATTAATTTAATTTGTAAAAGAAAGCATTTCTTATGATATTTTAAAAGAATTATTTTTTTTAACTAACTATATATCAATAATTAAGTCGATTTAAATATATTTAACAGAATTATGAAAAGGTTTCTGATAATTACTGAAATTTTAGGGAAAAAGCTCCTGAAGTTATGTAAAATTTACAAAATTTAAATTAAATTAGATGTATTCAAGGCTACATTTAGGCGTTAAAAATTAATTACAACACAATTTCATATTGCTTTGCTTTGTGCATGAATTTTAATTTAAAATAAATGTTTTTTACACATTTATTAAAAATCCTAAAATCTCAACAGAGTAATCACATCATTTAATAGCAGCAAACCAATTTCTAAAAGGTCTCATGCTCTCAATAGACGTTTAATGAATATCCTTTTAAGTTTTGGAAACTTCGCACTTAGTGATTTTCACAAATTATGATTAAGAAATGGTTTGTAAGCTTTCAGAAAAGAAGCAATGTGAAATTTTAATTATAAGGACGATTAAAATACTGTTGCCTAAGGTGCGATCAGAGATGAAAACAAAGTAGATTCATTAAATTTGCCGTGCATGGAACATAACAAGAAATACAAAAAATCTCCAAGTAAAAAAAGACGCAAACACAAAAAAAAAAAAAATGCAGCAAAAAAAAATACACAAAGAACACTGACAATTATTATTGTGACCGCATAAAAATGCTCCGGCACGTACAATTTTTAATTGCTTCTCTGCGGTTTTCATTCATTTGTATTCTTGCGCTTCTCATTTGCTTTTGTACATACACAGCAGTTGTTTTAATCTCCTCCTTTAATTTATTATTTACCCCATCATTTTTACACTGAATTTTACTGTGGTTGTGTTTTTGCATTTTGATGATGGTATGCAGGGCACAGTGTCTCAAGGTATCATAATAAATACAAAGAAACACGGAAATATCATGTTTTTTTAGAGTTACAGAGAAGCATCGACCAAATAATACTTGTAGTACCATCACCAAGCTGATACGCGAATTGAGGCAGCAGTGATGGCAGTGAGGCTACGTGCGACTGCGCGATCTAACTGCGCAATGCGCCGTGTGTGTGCATGGGACTTTCACGATGGGGGCAAACGCGGGATGGTCATGCGCAGAGTGTGTGGTTTTGAATATTGTGCCGGCAAAAAAAAAAAAAAAAAAATGAAGCAAAAAACAAACGAATATTTGACGCGCCGTTTCTTGTGTTACATTACTTTGTATTCAAAGCAAAATTAGTATGTCTTACATGAAACAAGAAACATTACAGCATATGGTCAAACAACATGAAACATGTTGAGGCTGCTAACTGGGGAAGTTAATGGAAGCGCGCGGTTTATGGTTTGAAGTTATATATCGCGCAGTGCGAGCGTCTCTTTTATTGCTTTATTGTATTGTCATATTAGGCATTTTTATGCTAATTGTTTAATAAGAACTGTATAGGTACTTAGTTAGCCACATTATGTGTAGTCCGAGTTGATTTTAAAGGGGCGACAAACAAACATATTAAAACACTTCATAAAATTCCTAATAATAATTAAAAAAGCGACTTAAAATCTTGTTTAAGCCGCATCTTCTAAATAATTGTACTTTATATAATATATTATATATTATAAAACGCCTCACTGCATCTCTAATTGCATCTCTCTCTCTCTGTAAGACACCGCATCCCTAAAATATGTTATTCAGCAATGCGCAGTCTCTTTCATGTGTCACTTGGACATGCTTCCACCACTAAATTACATTGTCTCAGACCGCTTCTGCCTCTTTAATTCCACCTTAAGTAACGAACAAACTAAAATAAGAAAAGAAAAAAAAATGCAAACAACCTTAAAAACCATGCAATGTCTTAATTTCACAAAGGTCGCGCGATGTCGGGTTATTTGAATCCGCGCGCGCGAGGTAGCTTAACTTGCTGTTGTTGTTGTTGTTGTTGTTGTTGTTTTATTTTACATTTCTTGTGATTTTTGTACACATTTTGCTTCATTTTTTTTTTGTTGTTGTTATATTTCTTTTGGGGTGCGAATATTAATTGCGGTTAGGAAGCCGAAAAAACAAGAAGAGGAATCGCACATTTACATGAAAGGAGGGAGGGGGGGGGGTGTGGTGAGTGGCGAGTCATGACAACTCCAGCATTAGTGGCATACAGTGGCTACCGGCCGCGACCGCGCCATCCATCCACTGATTTTATGCACCAAGGCAGCAAATCTGCGCGAAGCAAATCTGCATGCACTCATATATAGTAGTTGCAAGTATATTATGCGCTTTTAATTTGTTGTGGCCGTTCCTCATTCCCTTTTGAGTATGCGCTCTCATAAAAATGTGTAATTGTTTATCTTTACATAACATTCAGAGTTGGTTATCTCTCGCACACGTTTTATCATCCGCGTAAATGCGCAGCCCGCTCGTTTAGGTTGCGCGCATTTCGTTTGTTCTTTACAGGAGTAATATTGTGAGTCTCAAGTTACTTGGTTTTGGGTTTCACATGCGTATAATGGTGGTGTGTATAGGAATATAAGTAAAAGAAGATCTGTGCTGATTAGCGTCTTTAATTGAGCGCGCTTATTTATGTGCAAATGAAACTGCGCAGGAACCTATACGATAGGTTGAGCATATTGCCGACATAAGTGAGGGCGGTTTAAATGAAAGAAAAATGTTAATAGTTTGGTGACTTAAGTGGGGGTGGATTGGGGAGAGTGAATAGTATTAAGAACTTAAGCGGATTTAACAATAACAATTAGTACGAATTTAGATAAATTCAGATTCCCCCTTCATTTCAGAACTTTGTGACTTACTTCCTGACTTAATTAAGTCACAATGCACTTAAGTCATAATATAATTGTATACATTTTTTCTTAGATTCCCGCTTTTTTTAAGTATAAAAAAAAAAAAAAACAAGAATTACACTTAAAAATAACTTCATATGACTTAATTTCCAGAATTGCCGCTCATCGCATGACGTGTGTTTACGTGAAGGAGTTTAATTTACAGTGCCTACACACACTCAACCCGATATCTGCGCGGAGCACAACATAAAGGTCTAGCGGGCGGATTTCTCATATTATAATGCAACAACAAATCTCATTTCGTATGCGAATAGTCACTTCAAATGGTTTAACCAGATTTTAATCATCACATGTGAGGCGCGCGCATTTGTTTGTTGCCCTGACATCACATGCTCGTGTAACGCAACCTCCCCATTTAACAAACATGAATAATTTTACTAAACAGCAAATCCATTTAAATAAAAAAAAAACACAAAACTATTTTTGTCTGTATGTAACAAGACAAAATTATGAGATAAAAACATAATGTTTTTTACAACTGCTTTAAGATTTCATAGGAGACAAAGCGTTGCGATGGTCGCACTATAAAAATGCTTGATAAATATGTTAATTGTTGTAAGAGTTAAGCCGCGTTGAAATTAAAATGCGACTTCAATTGCGTGCCGTATTTAAGGTATGGAAGATGAGAATTAATTGTTTTTGGATTAAATCCGTTTGTAAATTGCTTTAAAACAATAAACTAAAATTTTTTTATTGCCTAATTTCATTTTGAATTAAAAAGTTTTAAGATCACCATCAGAGTTCGCAAACTGAAAATGTGTGGGAGTACGACTGCCTATTGGTCAACAAAAGATTTTAAAACAACTAGGGGTTTTAATATAAAATATTGAAACTCGTAAAGTTGAATTTTTAAGGAAATTATTTTTTTATCAAGGCCACTTTTTTCAGACCACTATTTAAAACATGTATTTCCGAGGGTAAAAAGTAAACTATATCCGAGCATTAAGATTGTTTTAAAATTTCAGTAGAATAAATTGATGAAAATGATCCGCAATCTTTCAAAAAATGAGCGTTCTATATAACTTGAAAATTTATTAAAACTATAAAACATCATAAACTTTCTGAAATAAAAATATTGTACGTTTAAAATAGCAGTTTTTTCAAGGTCCAAATTCACTAAACTCATAGTCATTTGTTTTAAATCGAAAAATATCACAAGAAATTTAAAAAACATAACTTTTTTTTAAATTTAAAAAAGATAAAATTTTAATATTAAATTTTTATTTTATGTTAAAAAACTAATTACAATTATTACGTATTTTTAAATTAAGCAAGTATCAACTTTCACTTAAGTAATTGTGCTTGGCTTAAGCCGTTTTAAGACTAAAAATAATAAAAAAATTTAAACCTCGGATTTTGATAAATTTAACCTTTTTTAAGTTGTAATTTCATGGGACTTTAATGTTGAAGCTGTTGTTACTTTTTAATGAACTTAGTACTTGGTAATTTTATTTAAATTTCAAGGTCAAAAACATTGCACATACTTTTTCTTTTAATACCTTTTATTAAACTACTATTTATTATTATAAAACAACCCCATTTGTAAAACAATGTATTATATCATCCCCTATTTTACAATAAAGTAAATAATTATCAATTGCTTGACTAAATTCATCTTAAGAATTCAATTGGACAGCAATTCCAAGCCGATATTCATTATCGTTCATCCAATTCACACAACGAGCCATCAATGAGTGTGAAATTTGATGCGCCAATACGTACGGGGCACGCACAATCAAAAACGATAACGCAGCAATAACATGACTCGTGTGCGTATTACATATATTGTGTACTATATACAATGTTTTGATGACGATGCATGGCCAGGATGCATAAAAGGCCGATTTTCATTTTATATCGATATCGAATCGGTCAAGGGCTCGGTACGTGTGTCCGTCGCGTCACACCACATAACTTTTACATACGCCTCACACACATAATATTATGTAACACACGTACACGCCATGGTTTTCTATGACGTGCCCCGAGACTGCGAGTGCCGCTTATATGCTTTCACTATAGTGCGTGCGTCTCGACATTAAATGCGGCCGTACTTTTTATAGTATGACGTGAACGTGAACAGCGCCGGATAACATGTAAGACGACCGGCCCCGCCATAATATGATATTATGTGTGTGGCAACTGGCAGCCCCGTGCACATGTTGTGTACATTATGTACAGTAGAGTTGTACTATAAATTCGCCCGGCCGGCTTCCACATTATCAGCGCTATATATTATGTTGTTATAAGTTACATAACTATATAGGTACGTGGTGGTATAAAATAAATGCGTGTATGTTTAAAGAGAAGATAGTATATTCGATTTGCCGCACTATAGCTACTATATGTACGAATTGGTACCGACATGAGGAAGCATCTGACCGGAATGCGCCTTTCGCTAAATAAATAGGTCGGTCATTCCTCCTTTGGGCTATTTTTTCGATACAATACTATATAATATGTATGTACAAATACATAAATACATAGTAGCTCTCTTGGTGTGGTGATTTCGCATCTTATCTATGTGCAGGAGGACGCACATAAAATTCGTCGGTAAACATGACATGTGGTGCGGATAAATTTTCAGCTATTTGTACATAATACGAGCTGGTGCATATGTGGCATCAAAACATTGTGTTGAATTTGTGTGCTGTAAATAATACAGGTGGTGGAGAGGGGGTGGTAACTAGGGGTTTGTGTGGAGAGATGGCAAGGATATGCGGCTACTCAATTTCATTGATTTGTAAGTGTGAATGAGTTTAATGGATTTGACTCAAAAGAAAAGACACTTTGCGGTGAGTTATCTCTCATGTTTTGAGTGCTAAGTATACAGATGGAAAGTCCGTAACTTAATTTAAGCACAAATCAATGGATTCAGGTCCTTTTTAATATACAATTTGTAAGTGAAAATTTTTGTAAGTGAACATTTTTCTAATTGTAAATTTTTTGACCTTGAAAATTTTGTAAAATTACTATGTCTTACTACAGGGAATGAAGATCAACATTTAAATTTGTGGCGACGTAATGCAAAGTTCTAAAATTTGTGAATTGTGAAGAAAATTTTCACGAAAAACACGCTTTTCACCTTTAAAATGTGTGAAAATGCATTGACCCTTAAAGGTTTGGAGAATTTCTTGTCTTTTAAGGAACTACAATATAAAGACAAATATTTTATGAAAATAATCATCGTTTTTGAGATATAAATGAACTTGAATTTTAAAAGTTTGCCCTTAAAATGTCCAGTGAAGTTTTTGTCTTGCCGGACACTTCAATAATAATTGTTTTAAAAATAATTAAGACTTCGAAAATAAAAATAGTAAAACCTTGAATTCTTTGAATTGTGACCTTGAACTTAAACACAAAAATTTTTATTTTAAGAAAATTAATAATTATAATAAAGTTTAAATATTTAAAAGTTATAACGTTTTTTGAATTATTGCCTCACATGAAAATCAAAATCCTTTACTATAATTACTATTAAAAATTAAGTTTTACTGACTTTACCATTTCCTCTTTCCCATCTAAAAAGGCATATTATAGTTAATTTAACATTTTCATTTCGTGCAAAAATTTACCGATCTAAAAACACACTCACGCTCATCTGTCTCATACGCGTTCCAATAACTTAGCCAGTTAAATATCGCCATACGCCGAGTGGATTTTAATACGAATAATGTCCATCTTGCACACACATGAACATCCATATTAATGTTCTTTTAGCAATCGTAAATAAATTGACATATAAATTAACCAAAACACGATTTTAAACAAATAACATCCTACACATTTGCTCGCGATCGCAACACATTCCCTGGTCTATAATAATATGCCATGGTGGGACACACGGCGAGAGGGAGGGAGGGAGGGTAGGGCAGCGTGTGCAGAGACAAGGCGCATGCATGGCAAGCGCAAAAGTAATATCTTGCGGAGACCGGCCGGTAAAACGCTAGCACAAGAAAATTAACTCAACGCGGACGCGCGACGACGACATTTTTCTGGAATGAGCGGCGACGCACATATTATAATACGTTAACTATCTATGTAGGCATCCCCCTCCCCCCCATTGCACACGCCACACATATCAATCCGAACGCACCAAGGCGTAATTTTAATGTTAATGTTAATAACAAAAATGCAACAACAACAGCGCAACACTTTAAAATCACAGACATATAAAATCGACCGTCGAGTGCATGCGGATAAATAATACTAAAAGAAATAAAATAATGTAATGGTGAGGATATCGGCGTAAAATTGCGCGGCAAACCAAATATTGCAATGAACGTTTAAATCGTAAGTTGTACGTGAAAAGTTTCATGCGAAAATATTTGTGCGTGCTTTATGGTTCAGTTTTAAGCGACACAAAATTAAAACAATTCAATAAATGACATTTATTAGTTTTTGGTTATTATTTTTAATATTATTGAATATATTTTTAAGTGAACCGAAAATGAAAGTTTGTTCAAAATTAATTTAACGCGATAAGGAAAGCTTAAAAAGTGAGGTAAATTTACTTATACTCACTTCGTATTTTAAAAGGAAAAATCAGTTTCATTTTTATGTAACGATTTTGATTTTTAATTAATGGTTTTTGCCTTCAGTCAGCAATTGAGACCTTTAATTAACAACTTTGACCTTTAATTAACGACTTTTTACCTTGAATTACCAATTTCCCCTTCCAATTAACGATTTAGGATGAACTTAAGTTGATTGAACCTATTACTGAATTGCAATTATTAAAAACATTTTCATCCAATGACTCAAAAACTTATAAACTTATCGCATGCAGATGATTCAGACGCGTGATTCCATTAAAAATGCACATTCAAAATGCATAAAACACACGCTGCGATGCAACAAGAACAACAAAACAAATCCCAAGGAAAGGGAAATACACAAGTCCAACTAATTAATGGACAAAGGTGTGTTTTACGGGCGTGTAGGTGATACTGGCTAATTAATTATTTATATATCAAACACATGCGGATTGGCTTCACAATATGTCGTCCCTGTGTTCGTGTGCGTCTTTCAGTGTGTTTGATTTTATTTATTTTAAATGCATTTCATTCCATTTCTTATGAATTTATTGTATTATATATTCCTAAAATAAAGTCGTATCCTTCTAGGCGCATAATTTACCAAGATGACTACCATGGTGGTATTTTGCCGCGTTGTCGCTTCAGTTCTTGCGCCACGAAATGAAATGCACTCTTCTTCCCCATCCCCCACATTTTAAATGTGTGTTTTTTATTACACTTTATGGTTTACGTCTTCTTTTGGAGAATCACCTCACAGCATCGTGCCACTTGATTGCATATTGAAATTGCATTTATTTGCTTTGTTTTCAGCAACACAACCTTAAAAGGTTTTAATTTTATTTAAAGTTTACAGAACAGTTTTAACTAGCAATGTTTTTGGTTCTCTCTGTCAAAAACTTGAAAAATATTTGTTTGTAAACTACAAAGCAAAGTGCCAAACCAAACCTTCACAGGAACCATCCTTGGACTAAAATATATTTGCCCTGAAAATTTCATAAAAATCCGTTGGGCGGTTTAGGAGTCCTTACCGGACAAACATACATCGCCTTTTATTTATATAGATGATAAGTTTGAAGCTACTACTATATAGGACTGTGATCCTGCTAGTTGTGACATATTATGCCTCCAAGACGGGAACACTGAATAGGATAGAGCTTTTTATTATATATTGATGCGATTGAAAATAAAATCCTGCGGAGGAGTAACGGCCTCAAATGAAGGAGAACAATTTTGGATTCTTGACAACAAAGTACTGTTAACAGCTTTGATGTTGTAAAAACCAGACAGCTCAATAGACTTCGATGGTTTGGGCATTTTTTTTATTTGAATGACGATGATCCAGCGAACGTTATCTTTTAGACATGTAGAAACATTAAGGGAGAACTCGTCTCAGATAGAACTTAGAAGGAATGTGTAGGAGAGGACTTTCAGGATTATCAAACTGGTGGATCGTGGTGCACAACCTTCCGGACTAGAGGAAACTTTTGTTTCAGTCTTACTCGGAGCAGATTGTAGCGCCACTTATGACAATGATAATGATGAAGATGTAAGAGTATTGTTTTGACAATGGAGAAAGTGTTTTAAGATATTCTTAAATCAAATTTTTACTCACTTCTTCCACTTAATCAAATTACCTGAATGCCTGTCTTTCGCTTAATTGAATATTCCCGCAAGTGACACCGACTTAACGTCGCACAAAGGCATTCGTCCACACAGTACAAGTGCCGTGTTCTAAATTGCAAGTAATGAATACTTAATAGTCTGCCTTTTTAAATACATATAGTTTAAATCATATTTCAAGTTCGGTATATCTTTCGCAACATAAAATATTTATGCTGTGCAATGTGTTATACGGTGAATTAGGGGGTGGGTTCACTCATTTCCCCTTAAACGCAATACAATGCACACAATCCGAGTGCAGCAGACGCTTAATTCTTTGCACATTTACTTTAAGAAGCCATACACGTAATGTGTGGCGCTCATAATATTAGTAAGGATTCATTTATGACTTGATATTTCTCGCGACGTCTTCAGCATAATATGCAAGATATGGATCGCCCAACTTATAATATAATAGCGACGCATGGCGTTTGCATGTGTTTATTGATTGAAAGCGATTAGACAGCCGACTTAATGTGTGTTTTTGCTTTCGTCCACGCCGACATTTATCTGTCAGGTCTCCACATAGTCAGACCAGGTCGTCCTACATAATATGTGCTGTATTTTATGCGTCGTGTGACATTTTGCACCTTCTCGGTTGTCCATAACATGATGGTGAATTAATTGTAAATGTATCAGCTTGTTTATAATATTGCAATTAGTATTGTTTCCGGATCGCGGAATGTAATGGTTTTTAAACAAAAAAATTAGGAATTTAGAATAATATTTGTTCAATTTTTAAAAGCTTCAATTTCAATTTAAAATTTATAGCGGGTGGTCTAATTGTGAACTGGAACTTATCCATACACAAAAAATCCTCTTTGATTAAAAAAATTATAACACCGAAGATATTTACAATAATTTCTAATCGTATCAAAATAAGTTTCAATAAATAATAAATTTTTAAATTAAATAAACCAAATTAGTTATTTAAATTAACTGCCACCCAGAAAATTAAACAGCCAATAACGGTTTTAATGCACAAACCTATATGTTGCCAAGAAACATTGTGAACACGTTAAAGACCTCACATACTTATAAAGGTAAGTAGCACAGAACCAAATATGTTCGATTAAAATGCACGAAATAAAATGGAATGGCAGGGAGGGCCATGTAGGACTTTTAAGTGGGACAAAATAATTGCCTCTTTCTACCACGTGAAGATGAAGAAGAAATATTTTCATACGCTGAATTGCAAATTTAAAAGAATAATTTGACCCTTAAAATAAAAACAAAACTTTAAATTATGAGCAAAGGTTTCATAATGGCAAAATTCAAATACAGAATTAGTATTATATATATTTAAGTACGTGATTTTTAAAGAAATGAAATTAATTCCATTTTAAAATTAGACCTTGAAACATTTATGCACTTAACGATTAAATTAATCCTTAAATTTTATTTAAATAAGCATGAAAAGTGGTTTAAAGTTAAGCTTAATCTTCTATTTTATGGTAAATTAAAAATTTTAAATACCAATTAATCAATTTCAGTGAATAAAACTTTATAACACTCAGTTAAGTAATTTCTAAAACGTGCTGAACAATTAAATCATGACAACTTTTTAAAACAAAAATAAAAACAATATATTTTTTTTTTTAAGAGTTTGCAAAACTTAAAATACTTTAGTAAGATGGTCGCATATAATTACATAAAAAGCATATTACATCTAAGACGCCAAGCTGTAGGCAATGTGCAACTTGCAAGTGAAAATATTAAGAACCGATGCAGGTGCAAAGGGCAATGTTCCAATTTTATTGCCAATTTGATATTGTAGTATACTTAATTTGTGTAATAATGGATATCAGTGCAAGACTATAACGCAGAGGTATACCTGAGACCACGACCACCTATAGTTACTAGTTCAAGCGAAAATAATTTAAATATGTGGAAATTATTTTGTCTACGAGACAATTTTGATTTTTTAATAGGTGTTAGACGCTTGACATCAAGACAAATTATATTATTAAACTATTGATTGAGTTTAAATTGGATGAACTAATTAAGACCTCCAGTGAATATTTCAATTATTTGGTTTATTGTTGCAATCAAAAATAAGTACTTACTTGAAAATGCTTTCTTTTGACACACAGCGTTTTATTGTTAAATGATTTTGTAATGGTGCTGCCTCTTGTAGGGTCTTAGGATCAAGTCTGGAAAAATATATTAATTAAGACAATTAATATTTCATAAGTTTTGGTTGTTTTTTTTTTTTTTTGTAACATTTTGTTAATTTTTTCCATAAAAAAAATGCTGTACAATCATTCGGAATCCCCGTTGCACATACGCAAATTGCACAACCTCCTGCACCAACAGGTTGCTCTACCCACAACTCTCACAATCACTGAAATCGTCTGAGAAAACAATTCACCAGACTCACATTGTGTACGTTTACACACATTTGTTATATTTGCAATGACATCCCCCCTCCCCCCACCCCACATAACCCACAGTTCATCGCCTGAGAAAAGATCCACCCATGCGTCGTCGTGTCATCGTTGAAGCCGCACCAGACACACGTATACTGAGTGAATTGTGTCGGGCCGAGTCAACAATCAAATTTTGCTTCTTCACTTTTTTTCCTTTTTTTTTTTTTTTTGATTTCTGCCCAAAACAAGTCAACAAAGTTTTGCGACCTGTGGTTTGCCCTTTTGAACTTTTTGCTGTAGTACATTGACGCACACATTGCTTTTATACAGTAGACGAGTTTGATGGGTTACTGCCTTGTTGTTTGTCCGCACAAAAGGTGGTGAATTGTATCAAGGAAAATCTTTAAAACAAATATAACACGCAAAATAAGTGGTGTGTACAAGCTTTTCAGCACAACATACACAAAAAGTCTCGTGATTTAACAAAGTCTAGTGTGTAACGAAACATCAAAACTATACACCACCACCAAAGTTAGGTTGAAGTTTGGTTTGTACACAGTTTTATGTTGTCTTTGCGAAAACTTTTGTGCGATAAACCGTAAGCAAAAGTAGGTTTTGTTGCTTTTTTGATTGATGCAGTTAAGTATAACGTGTGACGATTAAAGACTTAAAGGCTCTTTAATATTAATAGATTTATTGCATATTTGCCGAATTGACCTGTTTTAATGGATTAAAATGGGCAGTCAGTGAATTTAATCTTATTGATAATAAAATAATAATACCCGGCGTTACTTACTATTTCAAGTTCAGCCATTAATTTTTTTTTAGGTCAAATACATTAAAAAAATGATTTTTTTCGTCGGTTTTTTATATTTTAGGACCCCAATTTTTATTATTATTAATTACTTTGTTGAAAATTTTAACAACAATTAATTTTTCATGACTTAATAAGTATTGACGATGCATTAAAATACATCTATAAAGTCATAATTTCATTTAACTGTTTATTTATTAAATTAATTAAGACCTCCTAATACATTAATCATTTAGTACGTGATTTAATTTTTAATTTGACTGTTTTTTGTCAATACAACCTCCGCGTTTAAATAAATAATACTCTCATTTGCCAGAGGTCTTAAAAAATTAAACCTATAATTTGTATTTAATTTAAACAACACTCAAGACAAGGTGACATCATATGACGTGTTGCCGTTTATAACAAACGCATTTAATGTTAATCCGTGAGCATGCTGAAGCGCGCGCGCATCTTATTCTTTCTTTGGCACCACGACATTGAACCGCATTTAATATTCAAAATTATTATAATTCCTAACCACCCGCGCTTCAGTGCTACATTCTTTATGGTGTTAGGACCCCGCGCACAACCAAAAATTCCAATGTGTTAAAAATATATATAAATTAATGTTGCAATATAAAAATGAATGTAAAATTTTGAGCAAAAATGCCAATGCTTTTTTAATAACAGAAACACAAGAAAAGGCAGCAAAAATTCAATTGAAGACGAAATTAAAAATATGAAAAACAACAAACAGCATCAGCGTGTAAATAAATAAAACGAAGTAACCATGACAAAATAAGATTAAAGGTGAGAAGTAAATTTTATGAAATGAACATAAAGAAATCCGATTTCGATTTGGTTAATTTATCTCATTTTTATTGAAATTTGTTTCTTGTTGTATTTTTTTTTTTTTTTTTTATTTTACGCTCGAACCATATAGTGCGTTTCAGTTTTTTTTCTTCTTCAATTTAATTTAATTATGACAACGCGATCCAAACCGGGTTGGGGACATAGTGAGTGTAAATGTGAGAGATGGATTCATATAAATTTCACGTTTAAGCCCCCCTCAAAGAATAAAAGAACCATCCAGACCTGTCGTTATTTTTTTCCGGGGGATTTTTTTGTCACTCGATTTTTTTCTCTATTTTTCATCAAAACTGATATCCTAACCGTGCTGACACAAATAAAGTTGGAAATAAATTAGAAAATCAAAATTAGGAGGCGTTTTTATTTCTATTTTTTTTATTTCGTTTCAACTTTAACGGAGCTATTTCCACCCCGCTTCCTCTTCACTTTTTATCATAAAGACATTTTTCCCATTTCTTTTTGTTTGCTGTTGTTGTCAAAGCTTAGAAGTTTTATGAATTAAAAATAAATCGATGACTTAAATAGCCATGGCCATCAAAAGGCCGGAAAGAGATAAAGGTGTGTCTTATCCGAAATGACCAATAACATAATATTATACTGGAAATACTTAAAAATATATCACAGCAACGGTGGTGGTGGTGGTGGTGGTGGTGGTGGTGACGGAGATGACACATCTTGAGCATGGTACAACGTTTATAAATAAAAAATAAAAAACGATAAACAGAAACAAGAGGAAAATAAACATAATAAAAAAAATCCATAAAATAACGTAAAATCTCCAAAACAAAAATTCATTGATTTTTAGTTGTAAGCACTCGTCTGGAAGAAAGTTGAATGAAATTTTTATGTGAAACGTACGAGTAAAAAGGCCATAGTCAAATGGAGAAATAATGAAAAACGCATCAACGTGTGCACTGAGGAAAAAAAACCAACACACTTTACTATAAGTGGAAACCCCAAACAAAAGGAAATGAGGCACAATCATAAATTGTGTGATGATTGACCCTCTTCAATACATAACCCGTCTATGCGTACCAATTCATGGAGATAGACGAAATTTGAACGAGTGGATGCCCGCCGTTAATAAAATACCGATGGCCATCTTTTAGCAGTCAATGCTCCTTTACATTGTGTGTCGGCTTATTAGCCATATTGATCCGCAGGAATGAAATTTGATCACAATAGACGCCTTCCTGTAGAAGGGGTCAAGTGGTAAATGTTGAGGTCTAATTCAAAACAACCTATTTTAAAACGCTCAATCTCAAATGGATATATTTTATATTTTATTCAAAATTAACCCAGGAGGTCCCAAAATATTTAAATACCCCTAATTAATAAACATTTTTATGTCTTTTCCCACAATAATGGTCTGATGACCAACCTCATTTTATAACGCATAAAAATTTATATTAAAATCAGCACTCGCTCTCAACAAATTACCTTAATTCGAAAAAGTTATGACCCACAATTTGTTGTGTGCAACGCCCACACTATAAACTTTATAAAAGCTTTTTACAAAAAAAAAATAAAAAAAATACTGCGTTACAAAACCACAAAGCATGAGTTTAAATTACACCCGCAATTAATTGCAGATGAATTAAACATCATTTGCCTGCGTGACAAAATTCGTCTTAAGCCAAATTAATGATTTCTTGTGGTCGAACAAAATAATGGAATGAGAGGCGACAAAGCTAATTTAACTATATTATATATTCGTGGGTAAATATATATTATATTTATATGCATGAATTGCCATTGCGCACGCCAGCAGAGATCGAGGTGACAGAAAACCCACGAGATGGGATGGGGCAGACACACACGAGGGACACCTACTCGATTTCATCTCGATTGAGATAAGATTATAAAATACACAAATGACAAGCGTGCCCCATGTGACTGAATTACTGAATTTGAATTGTGTCTGTACAATTCATGTGTTGCAGGTAAAAATCGGAAAATGTTTTTAATGCAGTGCGTTTGGGACCCCTTTATCGAGGATTAAGGAAATTTGTGTTTTCTCCGACGAACGACTTTTTTTGTCTCAGAAAAAAAAATTTAAATTAAGACTAAACTATTGTTTTCTTAAAAAGATTTCACAACTAACAACTTACAAGTATTCTAATTAAGGAAAATTTTTTTTTTTTTAAAGCATTCTTATTTTTTAAAGATAATTTGTAATGATTTACAAAAACTATGCCACATTAACACAATATATTAAACTAGAAACCAGCTAGCGTAAAAATTCATTATCACCTTGGAGGTCACAAATCTCTGCTCCATCAATTGTCGCATATTAGCCATTAGGTACTCAAAAAGTACTTCTTGTATCCAAAATGTACAAAATCCCATCGAATTAAACTCAAGGCCAAAATGCACACAGACCCCAACAACCTGCAAGTTCGTTGAAACAATTCCTATAAATACCTCCTCATGCGGCATAAAGGAATTATTGAGGACCAAATTTAATGGATTAAAAAAAAGTGTATTTATATTTATTAAAACTCACGCCACACGAACAAATTATCTTAATTAATCATTGTGCCTTGCTTTATTTAACATGAAATTCATTTTCCTGGAATATTTATTACAAATAAATATGAGAGAATCGAAGAGGAAAAAAAAGGTGAAAAAAAAAACAAAAAACAACAAAAAAAAAATAGTGCGAGAACGACGACACCAAAGAGAAACAACCGAAATCTCATTATACAAATAAATTAAGATAAAGTAACGAGCAGCCACACCAGGCGAAAAGTCTTCGTTTTTCATTATTTTGTGTTTGTGTTTTGGGAAGAAAAGGAAAAATATTAATCGTGTCAAGTTTATTATAAATATAAATAAACAGATTAAAGTGGAGAAAGAGAGAGACTTTGTCTTGGGTGGACTTTATTTAATATTGGTGCACCACGAAATTTAGTGTAAAAGTATTGTAGTCAAAATATTATGTTTGAATTTTATACGATTATTGGTCCTAAAATAGATAAATAATGTGTTTTAAGCATAATGAAATAGTAAGGACCTCAATCGCAAATTCATAATATAATATATTTCTCAAAACTTTAACATTTTAAAATTTATAATTATTAACTCATACATAGCAGCTAAAAGGGCCATAAAATATTTATGACCCCCCTAATACAACATACCTAACATAATATATTCCTGATATGAGTATATTGAGCAATAGTAGGGACTCCTCAATATTTAAGACCCAAAACATTTCTAAGTGCACACTGTACTGCAGTATATCAATTTAAAATAAAGTAAAAACCAATGACTACCTCTAAAGCAAGCAACGACTACAAAATTATGTAACACAAAGGCATCCAAAAGAAAATTAGAAATGCTACCATTAAACTACCCGACACTGGTCGCACTCGATTTTAATTATTACCGCCCGGACAAAAGTTCAAATAAAACTGATGGAAAAATTTTATTGCAGAATTTCGGGACACATTTCATCTATTAACATATACTTTAATAATTTGAAAAAAAAGTGATCTCTTTCTAACGCACTCGCATTAATCCTAGCACAGAGATTTTATAAAATTATCAGCGAGGTGTAATAATTTTACATTAATTGCGGCCACCTGCACTGCACGCATCAATGTAGTGGTGGTCAGAAATGTTAAGCATATACTAGAAAATACGCATAGAGATCAGGCGACAGGCATTCTCTTAAAACAATAATTTTGCTACACGTAATAGTGTGAGTAAAATAGCTTACCACAATTAATTTCTTTTCTCCCTTTCCATCCAGCACGGTAACTGCACCTGATATTAAATGGGAGAGATGAAATGACAAAGTGGAATGAGAAACTACTGTTAATTGTGTAACACTGCACTCGAAAATGAAAAGTTTTTGTACATGAAATAATTAGCATTACAATGTTTTCATTTAAAATTGAAAATGTGATGAAAATTTTAAGGATTCCTGCATGCAATGTTCAAAACCAACATCTTATGGCTTTAATAAATATTTTGTTGCCTTTTGACAGGAAAAAATCCGAATGTAAAATTCTTTTCACGCTCAACAACTTTTATATGTATCAATTTTGATGAGAAAACTAATTTAATACTCTTATAATAGCTTTTTTATTCCAAATTAAATTCAAAATTTATTTTATTTAAATAAAAAATATTTTCATTTTGACCTTGAAAATTTTAACGATGTTAATGCCTTAATAGATGTAAAATTTAACTGATTTTTCAAGTAATTAGTATTATTTCACAAGTAATTGTAAGAAAACAACAATAATCATTAAAATATAGATTGTATGACCTTGGAATGTTCAGAAAAAATATCAAGTCTTTCAGGATCACACGAGATATTAGATGTTTCTGGTTTTATCATATTTAGTTTTTATTTTATAATTCAAAACCAAGATTTAAAAATTCAATGTAATGTACTACAATTATGTGAAGAATGATCTAACGAATCATATTTGAAAAACTTGGCTAATTAAAATATCATCTTAAAGGAAAATTTTGCAAAACCGCAGTTTTTTGGCAATATCTTGACCGTAAGAGTGATTTCGACCTTGAAACTTCATGTAACTCTTGGTTTCTAGAACTTACATACAATATCAAAATTTGATGCATATCCATAAAGCCGTTTAAGAAATATACGCATTTTAAATATTTTGAGAATTTGAAATTTTTTACACTCAAATTGCCAAAATCTGAGGAGATTTCACTAGTGATTTCTACTCAGAATTTGGACAATTCTGTGGAAAAAAAACAACTTTTTTTTAGGAACACATACAAAATGTTTTACTAATTAAACTACAACTATTTTTGGTATTTTGGTGATTAATTTTTTTAAAAAGATTTTTCGTAAAATTGATGTTAAAAAGTAAAAAAATGACACCACCTGGTACAATACATTGACAAATCATCGTGAATTCATATCATTCTCTCTTTCTCCTTGCTTGTGTTTGGGTGTGTGTGCTTTATGGACCACACCAATATTTAGCCTTGGAATATGAATCTATTACGCAACTGTTAAAAAGTCCTCACGCATACTATTTAGCAATAATTATGTATTTTGTTAAGTACGCAGATGGTTTTTATAGGAATTACTTTTATTCCATATTTGCAGGGAAACAATTAATGAAGAACATATTATATGTGTAGGTGAGGAAGCACGGATTTAATAAAATAATCAGCCAGGGATCACGTGATCAGTGCGTGTGCGTAACATTTAATTGTGCACTTGTTCATGTTAACAATTAATGCGAATTGCTGAGATCTGAAACAATTTTAGGCGGAAGAGAATGATATGAATTTATTTGTATTTTCAGCATCAATTTAGTATTATTACAAATCCGTTCATTCCTTATCAACTATGCTCGGTAATCTGACTTCTAAAATAGTTAGATCAGTCTTAACGAAACTGAGTTACAGTTTACCAAGAAAAAATAAATGATTTTGCAATTTTTATATGCCAAGTAAAGCAAGAGTAAGAAAGACGGCAAAATGTTTTATTCTGAGAATTCCCTCAAATCCACAATAGAATCTACATACTTATTTAGATTAAATTCATTTTGTGGAACATCAACCAACACAATAAATAGTTCTTAATTTGCAAGAAATTTAGAATAATAAATTAGTATTTTTCAACTAATTATTACGAAAAATTACATTTCATAAGCCATCACATTTTCTATAAAATTATAATTTAAAATTGTCTATTTTGTTGCTCACAATCTAACTGCTCTTTTATTTTACAGGTATGCGTGCAATAAAATAATATAGATAAAGTCATCAGGGCATATTAATTGCTAGTTGCTTGAGTGTGTGTATAATTTCGGAACTTTTTATTTCTTTCGTAGTGTTAGAGCGTCATGATAGTTGTGCAATATTTCTGCTTGGACCCTAAGCCTTTGCGCATAGAAACAACATACGGCCAACCAACTATTAAAATATTAATAATTAGAATGATTTTAACAAATTCGTCTCACTCTTTCCATTAAATTGCCGCAAATCACAATCATGCTGTGAAAAGAGATGATGTGACATGCTACCGAATAATTATAATTTCCTTTTGCCACCCGAATTGTAATCCTCTCGTTCTCTCTTCCTCCACGCCGCCGTATACTTCTTCAGGAGTCAATTTGGACAATACGCATTACGCAATCTGTATGTAAATTTGCTTTATGATGCCTCAGCGTGTGTGTGTGTGTGTGTGTTGAAGCATTCAGCCTTGAATATTTTTATTTTCAAATTATACAGTAGTAGTACAAATATTATATTGTAACTTGTAATTACTTTTTGTTGTTTTTGGGTTGGTAGCGTCCTGCTGGGCAGTCAACAAATGAGGGGGGAGGGGGTTAATAGTAGATTAGTTCAGTTGTGTACTCGTTTAGGAAAACAAAATAGTTTTTGCAATTTTGTGAATGAATTTGATCGTCATAATTTTTATAGCTTAATTCTGATAAATGATAAACAATAAGGTATTTAAAAAAAATTTATTATCAGATTTTATTCGCTTAAAAAATTATTATTTTTTAGATTAAAAATAGTTACGTTATTGTTCTAAACTTGCCCCAGTCAAAAACGCAATTTTTAATATTAAAAAAAGAAGCTATTTTTTAACACTGCAATTAATGCAAAAACCGTTGCACAAAGGCCTTATAAGCATAATAAGAATGCCATTAATTTTGCTTTAAACATATTTAAAAAAATTGTGGCCTGCTAAAGTAAAAACAAAAAAAGTCTTTGCATAAATTTACTCATTTTGTGTGAATATTTTTAATTAACATCGTCACATTATATTGCATATTTGTTAATATATTAATTTTGGCTTATCCCCTTGTGTTCCCCCCACCTACTCCTTATTTTAAATATCCGCGTTATTGATTGGAAATTATGTTTAATTTTGATTAGATGTGAGAAGCCATCTTATTTGAATTCCCATCTCTTGCATTTAGCACTTTAATTGTTAAGCTTCTTCTTTTTTTTTTCTGAACAGTGATTAGGAGAAATGCTCGTTTGTATAGTTTTAAGTGGGGGAATTGACCACGTGAAAACATCTAAACGGGATTTTTAATGGTGTTTTTAAAAGAACGTGATAATTTCCTTTTTTTTTTTTTTATAATTTCACAAAAGATCGTACTACAGTAAAAATGTGAAATTATTGTCAAACACAACATTGTCTTGAAGTGCTACACATTGAGGAGAATGCAAAAAAAAAACGCAAGGAAAATATGTGCGGTGCTACAGTGTGGCCAAACTCAACTCGATCACTTTGCAACACCGGTGTAGGTAGATGTGTTTGATCGCGATCGACGATGAAGACGACACTCCAAGCATTTTTATTTTTCAAATGATCGCAAAAATAAATGGGAACGGCTGGTGCGCTGACATATTATATGTGACGGTTGTTGTTGTTGTTGTTTGCTGTTTTCTTTTGTACACATATTTTTATTTGTTCGGTTTAATTTTTATGTGTTTCCCCGCTGCACCCTTCCCAAATTCAAATATACCTTCCCCTTCTATTTTATACGCAAACATTTTCTCCTCCCGCATTTAAATTTGTTGTCAGTTTTTAATTTTTTTGTTTTTATAGCATTCACTCACGTTGTGTGTGTGTGTGTGATTTCAATAATGTTGTTGTTTCGGGGTTGGTTCTCCTCTTTAACGTGCCGTTGTCTGTCTTGATTACTTTTAGCTTATTAAGTTTTATTTATTTGCCCATATGCATAATGGGTAATTATATTAATGAAAAGAAGAGACTTAAACTAATCAATGGAATGAAGGAGAATCGATATTTTAATGGGTTGTCTGAGCGCGCGTTTTTTTTTCTCTCTGTTAATGCACGTTTTTGTTGTTGTTGTTGTTTGGTTGAGTGGTAAAAAAAAAATGCTTAAATTTTAACATAAATTTGGGTAGCTCCAATATTAAAGCTGGATTTTGTGTAAGGTATTTGGAGATTGAAGGTGCGAACACCATTTCATCACAAACTATAAAATGTCTTAAGATTTCGCAGCAATAATTACTATTTTGGGCCACATGAGAAGAGGCCTGAGAAGAAGGGGGGAATTAAATACTTTCAGCGTGTGAACGAAATCAAACGACTGTGGATTTACTTAAAATGGAATATATAATATAATATATTAATTTTAGAGGTCTTAACAAATATTTCACATTTTTCGAATGTTTATTTATGAAGCAAAAATGTTTAACAAAGCAAAATTATTATCGTTTTTAATATATTTGATATACTTAAAATGTCAAAAAAAAAAAAAAAACTACATCGCAGGGAGAGCGAGGTGTGAATTTATATACGACTGTTGCTTAACTACATTTTAATAAAGCTTTTCGGAGATATGAAAAATGTGACCTTGAAGTTTCAAAATTTGACCTTGAAATGGTCAGCAAGTTTTCTTATTTTATTTATTCCTACAATAATGTGAAAAAAAAATTTGAAAAATATTTAGGGTTTCTGAGATACGTGCGCCGTACGCCGTACGTCGAACCTTGAAATTTCCGATTTCGACCTTGAAATGTTCAGCAAGTTTTTTTTTCTCATTTAAGCCTACAATAATGTGAAAAAAAAATTTAAAAAATATTAAAGGTTGCTGAGATATAAAAAATTTGACCTTGAATTTTTCGATTTTGACCTTGAAATGTTTCGCAAATTTTCTTATCTGATTTTATCCTACAATAATCTGCTAGAATTTTTTTGATATTATGCAAGGTGGCTGAGATAGAAAAGTGGGGTTTGTCCTTGTCCACCCTCTTTTTCGCCAGAAGGAGCATCTAGCGGGATATAGGATATATGCAGTGTTGTTTAAGATACCTTGAATATTAATTGTTGTGGAAATGAAATCGTAGGACCCATTTTTGAGCCCCTATACGAAAAAAAATTCTTTTGTCAATAACTTGACCTTGAAGGATCTGACCTCGAAAAATCGAATATTCTTTTCTTATATTTTTGTTTAATAGTTTACAAAAAAATTTCATACAAATCGGTCCAGTAGTTTAGAAGTTTTTTTTTTTCGACGTAGTTTTTTTCCATAGTACGGCACTCGGCGTACAGCGTACGGCGTACGGCGTACGGACGTACTTTTGCACATTTTTTCTAGACCACTTTTTTGGACTCAGGGGGTGTCAAAACGAGTTTCTGCATCATCAACTTTTTTTCCGAAAAAAGTCGGATTACAAATATTTCTATATGCCCTTGGGGTCGTATATAAATTAAAAATATAGGACCTCTAATGTGTTTTTTTTTGTGTATCCAATAAAGTAGTGTATTAATTGTTAAATAACTTTACATAATATTTAAATCACTTAAGGTCCCAACTTAATTTCAACCAGTGCTGTGGTCCCAAAAAAAAACCCTGTGTATCAATAAAGAAATGAATAATAAAACTAAATCAAACACATCAAATCCCGATAAATAAACACATCAATACCAAAAACATCGTTATTCACGTTATAAGATATTCGAGACCCATAAATTGAATGCCCTCACCGCCAAAAAACAACAACTCCCACACCAATTGACACTTGAACGGGAACAGATTCATTTTGATAGATTTTTCGTTTCTTGATATGCATCATCTATTTCACCGATCATCGAAATTAATGTTGTCATAATTATTATTGATCAATTCCTCAGTGAGTATCGTAGCGAGACCTCCCACGATTGGGGTCTCACATAGAATATAATTTATATATAGGCTTACGATACAATGTGTGCGCGATTAATTTGCAGTTGTATCTTAGACACCACACCTACATAATACACATTGACATATTATATCAGTAATTTATTGTAATTAACAACCATTTAGGAGGTCTGTGACTAATCTTCATCTTTGCTGATATGTTTGTAGACAATTATTTATTAGTGTGTAGAAGATTGGTGAATTTATAAACACTTTTTCTTAATTCTAATATAACTGGGAGGTCCTAAAAAAAATTGTGAATCTGTTACTGTTTTATTTAATTCGTTACTACTATGTTGTATTATTTTCATTATTCTAATTATTATTATAATTATAGTAAATTGAAGTAGAATCAAGTCGAAATCAGAGATCGAAAATTAAAAAATGCTGCAAATAGTTTGTAAAATTTTGGAGTCCGTAAAGTAAATTTTGTAATAAATTAATACCAAAAAAGAAATTAAATCTTTATGAGGTTCAATGTCTGAAATCAAATGGATGCAATTCTTTTGCGGTTTAAGTTAGGACTCCAAAAAAAAAAGCAGCAAAGAATTCGCAAATACTTTTATACTTAAAAACAAAAAATGTGTAAGACCTCATTGCAGTTCATTTAACTCCCATTAAAACATTATTATTCATATCGTCGAGATTCTAATTGTAAAGATAAATACACAATAATTGTAATCTTCTTACATACGGTCACTCATTATGACTCTGCCGATTATTCATGCAGAATCAAGTATAATTACAAACAAGTAATGTCTGCTCGTCTCTGACTAACATAACATTATACAACTTAAATTATAATAACGCACTAATTGGATACAGACAAAAACCAATAACAAATAAAATAAAAAAACTAATTTTGCTAATTTCTGTATTCTGAAATTAGCATAAATTAATGAAAAGGTGTGCGCACCAAAAATGTTAATACACCTTTAGAAATTATATGGTGATCTATTGTTTTGTGACTCTCCACACACAATATCGACGTCTCTCTCGCATCTGTTGCAGATGACGTCAGTGCTTGAAATAAAAACAGGCGATATATGAATTAAAAATGACTCAAACACCAATATACGTGTGACACGAACCCAAATGGCGTAAATTAATTAACAAAGATAACTGAATTGAAAATTTGAGGTGTGCCAAAGAGCATGCCCGTGCGATGTCGCTTTATTTTAATCGTTTTTGCGAAGTTTAAGACCCCTGAATGGCATTTGGCATGCGAAATAAAATAAATGAGTGAATAAATATTTTGTACATTGGGTCAAGTGGAAGACGCATTCTCAATACTTGTGAGTATTGGAGGTATTTTAATAAATGCATATTTATTTATTTTAAGACCTCATCCGCATATTTTAATATAAATTATAATTCGTATTAAGATTTATTAAAATGAATTTGCAGTCTGAGTACGCACTTAAGAGGCGTCCAAAGACGCGTACGCGAAAACAATAAACAAAATAATTTAAAGCGATACACTGCTTGAGATTTGATTGTTGCGTTTAATATTTTCTTTAATGAGCCATCATGGGTGTTTGGTGTGTTATTCCAGTGTACGTGATGGTGTGTGTTTGTAACTAAGCTTATTTATATTTATATCTTCATTATTTGTTTTGTTACACAATTTTTAGTACTACAATATGTATTATTTTACAGAGGATTTTTGATCTCCAGTTTAAGACTATAGGGTCGACTTATTATGTAGACAACACTCGGCATGATCTGCGCGCATATGAGACATAAAGTGAATAAGAAGTGAATATATGCGTTTTCTGTTGAATCATCTTAGGTTGTCTTTCATCCTAACCAACTATTTAAGTATATAAGAATTTCTTCGTTGAGACCCATAACGTTTTTTCACCTTCTTTGTGAACAGTTTTAACGTATATTTTGTTGCACGCGCTTATACAACAACAACGCACGCCTTGATGAGGCCAACTATTCAATTAGAAATGTATTTTTTTAATCTGTCTCTTATCTCCAACTCGTCAAAACATATTATTATTGGTATAAGAATTTGGATGTGTTCTTAAGGTACGTTAAAGTGTAGGAATATTATTTGATTTTTGTATACTTCAGCCATTTAATCCGATATTTCAATGCATGATGAAACAAACTTTAGGACCTTACGGAGTGTGTGTTCTTAATTATAAATTAACGTCTTCTATACAGCGTCTTGGTTTCTTATTTCATTTTGTTTGTGGGTGTGGTATACGTATGATCGTTACCAATAAGGTACACCATTCTGCACCTCATTTCCTCTTCCATTATAATCTTGAAACTATTTAACCTTTTATGAAATTAATTCCTATAATCTTAATTTATTCCAATGTTCTCTTTAAGACATTTATGCTGACTCATTTCAGATGGATTGTACACATTTGCGTTTAAAATTTAAAGATATTCAGATTGAATGATGACACGAGAAGACTTATTTAAATTACATCGACGGTGGTTTAATTATAATAATAATAATGTATGACAATTTACGTCTTTCTTAATTTTAATAAAAACGTACTTAAAATTACTGAAATAAAATTATTGTTTTCATTAAGTCGCCATGTTTTCTTTAAGTCAATTAATGTGGGGGTAGAAAAGTTCAGTGTACAATTCTGGCATTATGAAAATTTTAGAATCAAAATCGAAAAATTCAAGATCAAAATTTTTATATCGCAGAAACCTTTAATATTTAAAAAAAAAAAAAATTCACATTGTTGTAGGCTTAAATGAGACAAAAAAACTTGCTGAAAATTTCAAGGTCGAAATCGTAAATTTCAAGGTTCGACGTACGGCGTACTCCGCCGGTATCTCAGAAACCCTAAATATTTTTCAAATTATTGTAGGAATAAATAAAATAAGAAAACTTGCTGAACATTTCAAGGTTAAATTTTGAAAACTCAAGGTCATATTTTTATAATGAAATTTTGTGATTTTCTATCTAATCTCATAAATAATCTCAATAAAAGTACCAATTTTGGACAAAAATCATGGTCAAAATTAAGAAATTTCAAGGTCACATTTTTCATATCTCCGAAAAGCTTTATTAAAATGAAGTTAAGCAACAGTCGTATATAAATTCACACCTCGCTCTCCCTGCGATGTAGATTTTTGTTTTTAGGCAATTGCATGACTTTAATAACGCTATTTTCCCTTTCTCTTACATTTATAGTTCACTTTAAACAATTATTTGAGCTTTTTAAATGCGTAATGAAAATTAATGTTGATGGTCCTAAATTTTAATTGAAGTTAAATTTACGTTTTTCGCATGTAAGTGACATCTTTATTAATTTTAACTATTTATATGGAGGTCCTCGAAATGCGTAAATTAATCATTTTTAATTGGGACCTTAAGATGAATTTAAGAGAAAGTATAAAAATATGAATTAGGACCTTGGGAGATCAACACTTTTGAATTTCAATCACTTAAACAAGCATATAATTCAAGCAATTAAAGACGCATAGTGTCTAGGACCCTACATTCATATTTTAAAATCCATAGTGCAGACAAAACTAAATAAATTTAACGCTAAAAATAAATGTGCAAAATTTATGCAAACTAGAATATTAATACCTAAATAGTTTATAACTAACTTACAGATCATAGTTTCTTATGGCTACACAAATAATATAATTTCCATTGCAAATATTTGCATAGTGAGCTGTGGCCTGTGATTCTTACCAATGGATTGTTTATGGCACTATTTATGTACGTTAATTTTATTATCATTTGAAATGCCGGCATTTTCCTGCCGCGTTATAAGTCATATAGGACTCGTAACAAATCCGCACGAGACTATGAGTTGGTGAGCCTATCTTTTATGGCTACACAACAATATAGTCTCTTGCACATATTGTATGCTTTTAATGCGGCATATTTCTCTGCTCGCACTACACACATCATTATTCTAACGTTCGAAATGAATTCTCAATGAAAAATCAATGAGAGTCTTTCATCTGTACTGTGCGGGTAAAATATGATGTTAAATGTTATGTTGAGGAAAAGGCTGGATTGTATATTTTATACTTCAATTACACACACAGTCATGTGTGCACGAGTATTTGCATTAAATTATGATAAATAAATGTTATCGGAGTTATTTGTGCGTCCTTTATTTTTCTCTCGGTGAAATGGGGGTATTTTATAAATTCTTTTTTTCAAATAAATTAAGGCACTTTAAGACGTTTTTCATGCACATTTTGAGTTTGTTAATAATATTTTTCGTTTAATTTTTTTTTTTGCAGATTTTAATTTCACTTTATTAAAACATTAGCATTGAAATAATGAAAACCTTAGTTTATTGTCCTAAATTTCAGTTGTTTTTTAAGAAATTACATGACTTAAATAACACCATTCTCCCTTCCTCCCACATTTTTAATTTGATTTAAATTTTTTTTTGAGTTTTTCAAGTTAAATTTATATTTAAGGTCCTAAATTTAAATTGACGTTACATTGAAAGTTCTTGTCATGTACTATAGTGCTAGATCTTTATGAATTCCAACTGCAAAAACTGTGACACTGAATTGTTTATTCCATATTGTGGAAGGTTCCAAAAATGTATAGTTTCTTGATATTTAATTAGGACCTCAAGCTTTCAGTCCTATTTTAAATGATTAAACATTCAAATTTGCGAAACAATGCTTTAAAATCAGTAAAATATTGAAGGTAATATTATAGTTAAGTAAAGCCATAAGTTAATGGCATTGCATTCCAGTTATTCGCGATTTAAATTAGACTTTATGAGTCAAGAGTAATGAGACAAACAATACATTTCTTCTAAAGTCACAAAAAGAAAAGAGTTCGTGTTTTAAGCCCTTAATGAAACTCAGCCAGATTGATTTTTAATTAAATCGTATTATATATACATTGTTATGAATAAATAAAATGTCTGAATATCATAAAGTCTACCTTAAGACAATGTCATTGTTTTATTAATTTATTAATTCATAAAATACAAAAAAAGTACAGTTATTTTCTTTGCCTTTATTATTTTCATATTTATCGTTTTGACTTCAATACAACCAGGTCTATATCTATTTATTCCTGCACGTTTTCCCCGCATCTCCACCACGTCTCTCCTCGCTAGTAGTATACTCTTTTGATTGTTTTCGTTTCCCAAAAAATTTGTTCTTATAACTGTATATTTATGTATTTCCCATTTATTTGTTCTCCCCGATACGATATAATGTTCCCAATTCGAGTACGATTTTACTTTCCGTGCCATTTGACTACAACTATTAATTTCCCCGTCTATTTATTACAATATAATATTAAATGAGAAAGCGCAGTGGTGGTGGTGGTGGTGCTTTAGCCCCCCCCCACCCCCTAAAATACACCGAGTATACAAGCAGATGTTGGTTTGTTGTTTGCGATTGACTGCCGCCCCATCACCCGTTGCGCATTCATCGTTTTCGATTGACGTTATTTCGCGTGCTGATGGAAATTTTTTTTCATTCCCTTTTTATTTTTTTTTGGTTCGTGCCTCAACCCGCAACCGGCCGCGTTCTTTCACTCATGTCTCGCGCTGTCTCGCTTCCGGGGGAACATCAAACTGTTGTTGTGTAGATGCCAGGAGTTTGAGGGCACATTAAATAAAATATGAGTCGCCTTCTTGTTATAAAGCCACCCCAAAAAAAGAAAAGAAAACAAAAAAAAAAGACCACCCAAATCAATCGAGTATTGTGCCTGATTCTCTTGTGACCGCATGAGCCCCCTCTTGTCCGCCCTCACTGCAGTTTCATATAATGGGTATATCTATTTCACTCTCAATTCCATCAAAATGGGTTATTAACGTGATTTAACATTTGATAAAGCAATTTAGGGGTTATACTCTATTGTTGAGTATGAGAAATTTCGAGGATTTATTCATGGACGTGTATAAGGTGGTGCATTGTGGTAGCTACGTTACAGGGGTGGGGAATAGGGGGGGGGGGGTAGCAAGGTTAACGCTAAAGATGTATACGGCACGGTGGTTTTATAGCGGATATCTAATTTGTGTGTGGCATGAGCGACCGATTGGGTTGGAAATTGTATAAAGTGTACAATACCATCAGCGCATGCAATTGGGACGATGCAGTGGATGGAGAACAATACGTAAAATGAATTGAATACTATTAAAGACAAAGGAAATGTAGAGAACCATTTTTATTTGTGAGTATATACGTAAATTTATAAATGAAATGCTTTGAGTTTGTGGGGTGGGGCAGGGTGGGCCATATACACCGGGAAAATCACAAAATATGTTTGATCAATGACAAATAGGAAATTGTTCATTTTATACACATTCATGTTTAATCGGAGGAATAGAAGGAATTGAAGTGGCGTTATTTGGGATGTCAGAGTGTGAGTGTGCTTTTGTTTGCATGTATGTGTGTGTGTGTGTGTGTTTTTTTTTATCGACACAAATCAATTCCGTCAGTCACAGTTTTATAGAATTTATTGTCGAGTAAGACTCTTGCTTGTCTTCCATAAATTGCAAACAAAAGCAGTTTAATGTAAACGCACACACAGAATGCAGTTTTGAGGAATATTGATGCATTAATCCTTAAATAAAATAAATTCATTTGTTTTTTTCTCTCATGACTTAAGCTTAACTGAAAATATGTTTTAATTACTTAAAAATATATTTATTCCTGAAACTTCATAAAATAATTAGTTTTTATATTTTAAATCAACGTAACTTTAAAATATATGTAAATAAATAATCGCCTGAATGTAGTCTAGAAAATTTGAAATAAAATAACAAATAAAAATGAATGAATTAAGGAATTTTTAATTGAATCCCTTTTTTAAAGTTACAATTTTTTTTTATTAAGCCAAACTAAATTAGCTATTAACAATCTCTTTGTTAAATTCATTATTTAATGAACAGTGCATCGAAACAAGTGTGACCTATATGAAAAAAAGTTAATGAATTTATAAAATAAAAAAAATAAAAAATTTCCCCAAAACCTACACAATAAATTTTTTGTATTTATTTTCGTTTTATAATCATTTTAATTCAAAGATTTTATGGAAGTTATTGCCTCTTCATAACGCAAAGTAATTGCTGGTACACACAATGCCAAAATAAAGCTCTGCCCACACAAACCACAAGCTTAAACCATCCGAAATATATATTGTTAATTGACATTTGCCGTTAAAAGTGGTTGTTTTTTCATTGTTTTTTTTTTGGTTGTTTCATTTTCTTCATTCACATAAAACACACAGTCATTGTAACATCCACGATATATTGATTCTGATGATGATCAAATTTTGCATTCACATTTTCAATGATGAATATCAAATAAGCATTTATTCAGAAAAAGAAAATTGACCTGAAGAGCATTTTGCTCTCACTTGAAAGCTAAATGGAAATAAAATATTTAAAAAACAAACGACAAACGATCCCAATTAGAATTGGGGGAAAAAAGGTACAATCATCATGCATACATTAAATTTGTGCAAAGCATTTGATAATACGCAAACAATTGGCCAGGATTGACAGCTGATGATATTGGCCGATTTATGTAAATTCGCCTTTATTGGGAATCTTGATGATGAATTCTAAGAAAGGAATTGGGAATTTCAATTGAAAAGAGACAAACGAGGGGAAAACATTAATATTCATGAAGAAACCTTTTTGAATAAGTTTTTAAAGCAGACAAATGCAAGAAACAAACAGCAGAACTTAGAGTTATAACTTATACCGTTAGTTGTGTGCAGACTTCTGTATAATCAAAAAATGCAGTTCACTGTTATTGTTAAATTTGTTAGAATTCTTTTCAATTCAATTTAATACTAACGATGAAATTATGTTGGCATTAAAAATGAATGGAAAATTGTTTTGTGGGGATTAAAGGTCTATCAATTTATAGTTTTATTAAAGTAAATATTTTTTTTAAACTAAAATTTTACATTATTTTAAATATGTTAAAATAACACAAATAATACTTTAAAAAGTGGGGCACACAAAATTAAATTTGGGGCTTCATAAAACGTGAATTCTTAGGAGGCCTTTCAAATAAAAAGTTAAACTAACAATATTTATAACCATTTATTAATTTTAGCAAAAAAAAAAAAAAACAAAAGACAATAAACAGCATTTAAAATTGGTGCAAACGCGAATATGTTTCTTATGTCAATTCGTCGAACTGCAGCATACCATGCAATCAAAGGGGAAAATCGGAGATAAAGTGGAGCGTATTTTATAAATGAAAGGGTCGGGGAAAAAAAAACAGAATCCAAACAAACAAACAACCACACATAAAAAACTCCAGCCCGCGCATCATCCAGGGAATGTACACTCTGCTTGACTGTCCAGTCCGCAAACAAAGGAAACCGAATTTATGTTCAGATCTTTTGCATAATTTTGGCGACAACACATATTTGAATATGAATGCGACAAAGGCTTTATACATACTATATACTACAAGTCAAATAGGATGATACTAAAATGTGCAAAAAAAATAACAAAATACAATAATGAAGGAAAGAAGCAACACACAGCAGCCAGCATATTATAATAGCCATGACCAGTGAAAACTACCATCTTGACTGGCTTGTGCATACATTATGCTGTGTGTGAGAGCAAGAGCAGCTCCTTCACATAATATAGCCGCAAAAGCATCGCCCCGGATGGGACAGGAAACAAACCAAAACTACAAAAAAAAAATTAAAATAAATTTAGCAACCCACAGCAACAACAATAACAACAACAACAAAAAACAATCAAACCAACAAAATGTGGAGAAAAGAGTCGGTTTTTAAACATTTTAACAAATAAAATATAATAAGTCCTTTTTATATAAAAGTAATAAAAAGAGAAGCGCGCGAGAGATGAAAATGAAACTTACACACAGCAATAATAAGAAATCGCGCGGAGAACAACACACTGACTGCAGCATGCGCGACTTTTGCAATTTTTTTTTGTATGCTGCTGCTGCTGCCGCTGCAATATTTACCCATACCTCTCCGCCATCGTTTTCCTTACCCTTTTTTTTGTGTTTTATTTTTATTTGTGTGTTATTTTTAAATAACATAACTCTTTATATTGTTTAATATTTGTTTAGCATAGTATGCGGACACCATGGGAGATAATTCGCTGGAAAAACGTGGTCATTGTTATAGGTTTTGCTTTTCCTTGTGTGCACAATATACACTTGGTGTTTTTTTTTTTGAGGCAAATAACCAAACTGAAATGACACAATCGACTGTGACCGCGATTTAATACAATAAATTTATAATGTTCTGATGTCCAGCTAAATAATATCCACTCTTTAAAATAATATGCTGCTTTCCCCCACTCCCGATCAATAATTTAAGGCAATTTTTTGGAACAGTTATATGCTTACTTATGTTGGGTGAATTTATTTTTGTTTTTCTTCTGGGACAAAAAGCAAATTGATTTCTTTTTGTGGTTATCGTAAAAGTTGGTATACTGTAAAAGACAGTGAAATATCAAGGACTAAAATTTTGTGTAAGAAGAAGTGGAAAATTAAGCAAAATAAATAGAAACATTTACTCGTGTAAGTATTCGGCCGATATTTTAATTTTTTTTACTTTATTGTCTCGAAAAAGTCTTTTTGTTACTTTTATTTGGAAAATCCTTAACAAGATAATTAATTTGAATTTAAATCAAATGTTCAATTTTATTCATTACTTAATTTTATTAAATTCAGTTTAAAGGAGAAAAAAAATATTTGCTGTGAAACTATTCCATTTCCTGGAAAAACCCTTCCAGTAAAAAAATTTGACTTAAATTACAGTCCTTGAACCTTTACACACAAAGCCACAAATAAAACATCACCTTAAAAGTTGGACAGTTTAAAATGAATGTATCCACAAAGGTTTCCATAATTAGTTTGACCTTGGAAGATAATATTATAAATTTAGCAAATAGTTTTTCAAATAAACCATGAAAGTCTTTAAGATAAATTAAGGAAATAAGGAATGGTTAAACTTGTTTTTGTGATGGCTTTATACTTGTTAAGTTATGCTTAAAAATACATATTTCCAGTTTAATTTAAAAAAACATTTCAAAATAAATTTCTAAGGATAATTTTCAAAAGGAAATTTAAAAAATGATGTCAAGTAATGATCTTGAAATTTAAGAGTCATAAAAAACTGGTTAATTAATTGTTTAACATATTTTTCATTTAACAAAAAAGTACTACTTAAGTAATTAATAAGCCACAAAAACAATAATTCGATATTAAATTCAAAAATTACCGATTGATTCTTTACCAAAAATATTCCAAGCGTCTATTAACCATTTAATCAAACAATATTCTTAACTGTAATGTAACATAAATAGACTCCGCGTGTATTATAAAATTAAGTTAAAAAAAATTTCCCACCCATACTTCAAGATAAACGATTAGCATGTCACTGATCTCAGCGCAATATTTAATTTCATCGCTCGCGATTCTAATCGCACCTCGCCTAGACACCTCAATCCATCAAACGCAATCACACACAATCCCCATCGTCATATTAACGTGAGTACACACAAAAACCCCAACTGAGACTTACTTGTACCTAACAAAATATGCAGACATGAATTACTTTGGAAGTCTTCAGCCACAGTGTGTGCATTTGTGTTTGTGTGTGTGTGACTGTGCTCGCGGATAAATACAAAAGTGGCTCAGTTATATTGTGCATCTGCGGCGAAAAAAAAAAAGAAGTAACGATAATAATAAAAAAAAAACATTCAGCCCGCCGACATACAATTCGAGTATATTGGCCTGACCAGTGACCGCCATCCACCTCGCATGGAATGTCGATGAACATTCGATAAACAATTTATTTTTCCATATTTCACTTCACAACAATTCCGATCTGGATCTCGACTTTTCTCGCGCACATACTCCGATAGAAAATGCAACACAAAATTGGTATGGATGGCGATGGCGATGGTGAGTGGAGAAGTGCAGTGGAGGTGGAGGAGAGAGGCCTTAATAATAATAAGAAAATTATTGTCTTGCGCGGAATATTATGGATCAGTTATGCAGTGTACAATATTTAAAGATCGTATGGATCGTACTTGTTCTGCTTTGTACATGTTCCATAAAAATGTTCATCACAGAGCGCCGAGCGCAAGCGTGCTGATATTGTGAACGCAGAGATGCTCAAGTTTTTATTTTCATTTTAATAATTTTTTTCCCTTTATATTACTTACATAGCACAATTAATTTTGTTTCAATATTTTGAAGTGGTGCAAAACGAAGAATACAAATTAAACGCTGACCGAAAAGTTAAATTAAAACTGATTTAATTATTTTAGAAGCGAGCAGTCGTTGCTTCGTTCATGTACTGTATTTGAAGATGTGAAGAAAATTCCGTCAGGGAATAATGGCTTGTGGAATATTATTACCGGGCACATTCTTCATAATTATGAATATGGCATGGTACTGAATTTATTTGTTTGATTTGCTTTATTTCATTATGTTGTGCCGCGTTATTGAATTAAAAATGAGCAATTGTTGTGTGCTTTAAGGTGGTTGTAAGATGTTAATGATAGACACGTCCATATTTGAGTACAATGTCAGTGATGCTTGGAGAAAAGTGCGATAAATGCAAATGACTCACGGCAAATGCCATCTTAGTGTTCTGTAAAAATATTCAGTTGTTGGTTTGAGCTAAAATGTGACTGGGACGAGGGGAGGATTCCGAGTAAGGAAAAAAAATTTATAGATTGTTTTGAATAATTAAATAAAATTGCGTTAGGGCTTAAAATGTTTAGGAAAAAAAAAATGAATTAAATTGGCAATCCTCTTGTGATAAATACCGTCAAAAATTGTTTTTTTAAAACTTAATTGACTTTAAATCACGTTCATGGTCAAGTTATAGTTTAAGCCACTTAAAAAATGCCAATTAATTAATTTTAAAAATTATTTCATTAAAAAGGGAATTAATAATTAAAAAATCAACGCCTTTTATTTTGCATTAAAAAAATTTACAAGAATTTCCGCTATTAATTAAATATATTGCCATACTGGTGCAGCACAGATTGATATTTAAAATACCTCAAATTAAATTAATTGTCTTTAACGTATTCTTATGGAGTCAACAATCAAACAAACCACACACATACACAAAAGAGAACAACACCAAACAAAAATCCAACAACATACCACAAAATATAAAATCGCACTTAATTCTGCGCATCAAAACGATACAAAGCACATTATTATAACGTGCAAATGAAGTGGATTATAAAAACGGAGAGACAAGACGGAAAAAAACTTATACACAACACAAAAGAATTAACAAACAAATATTTTACAAAGCAATTAAAGAAATCTTAACGAAATTTATTAACGATGGAAATATTAAATTAGTAAAAAGTGGCGTAATGAAGAAACACACACACACACACACACACACACACACACACACACGAGTGTTGGTCGGTTGGAAAGGCACATGACCACAAAGACAAGAGATTCCGGATTAACAGAAAAGGGACGGCGGGGACGGGGGTAGCGGCCGCATTTTCAATCTACACGTTGCGTTGCGGTGCGAAGTGGAAACGCAGATGAATAAAAAGCACACTCACAGTATTATAAGTAGACGACGACATCAACGCCGCTGCCAGCCACACATAATAATATGAAAGACTGAGACGACGAACACGGATTAATAATTAATTTACGATTATTAATATTTTGACGATAGAGTGATGTGGTTGTTGTTCATTTGTTTCTTTCATTTAAGTGTTGTTGTTGTTTTTTTATTTTTTATTATTTCTTATTCCCCCTCTCCTCCCTTTTTTTGTATAATTAAAAAAAAAAAAAAATCAAAACATTTTATTCTTTCATTACAGATACTCATTTGTTGTTCTTATTATTTTGTTTTTAAATTCCACACCAAGATATTGATGCGATTGATTCGTCCCGTGCATCACCGCAGTGTGTGGTACGTCGGCATCATCCCCTTGGGGGCCACCATACCTGATTACTTACACTGTAAATGTATTAATTTTTTGGGCACGGCAAGAATAACGAACGAATTGTTTGAATGCGCGCGTGGTATTAATAAGCATATAGTTATTAAGAAAAATTTTAAGAATTAAAGACTTTGTTACAATAAGAATTATTATTGAGTGTATTTTGAAGTTTACAAACTTAATGTTGGGGGGAATGGGGAAGAGGTGGGATGGGGGAGAATAAGTCGAGGATGTAGAGGAGGTGCGGTGTATTGATGCGATGCCCTGGCACAACACAACACAACACAAATATAAAACACAAAACAATCGTGCATTACTTACATAGAATACGGAAAGAGTTAAGGAGAGAGACTAGAATTTAGTTTTAATGTTACTTTAAGACACAAAAGGCAAATCAAATCGCATATATACAGAATTTCGAGTTGATTGGCCGCATTTTAATCCAAGTGTTTTTGTAAGAATATTCCTCACCGGCCGTTATATTGAGCGTACATATTTACTTTACTTGTATATCAGTCATTTATATTATTACCATTATTTCTTATAATATTAATAATTCGTTTGTGCTCTATCCTCAATTGTGCCTAACTCTCACCGTAGAGCAAATTCTTGTTAAATAATAAGTGAATGCAGCCACACACAAAAACCAGACACACACACACACACACACACACACACACGTCATGATCTTAACTCGCATTATAGAACATATAATATGTGGCGCTGGTGTACAATAATAAGTGCCGTATTCTAATGCACGATTTTGCATTAAAAAGCGCTCGACTGCAATGTGATTTGTTTTGTTTTTTTGTTTGTTTTTTGTTTTATGTTCCTTCAAAAATTTTCGCCTTCTCATCTTTTGTACGCGCACATATAGGGTACAACTAAACGTCTTTTGTACAATACATTTTATTCTGCAATATAATGCACGTCCACTTATAACAATAAAACACAGCGAACTTGCCATCCATTGCGGAAAGAATTCTGGGATGTATGACATTAATGCTGCACCTGGACAATATAACTGTGCAGACAACAACATGCAAAAGCGCAGTGTGGCTAATTTGAAATTACAACTTTCCTTGCTCCGGTAGATTTGAATCAATGTTAAATTTGTGCAATGAAATTCGCATACCTTAACGTGTTGTTATTGAAATTTTTGTGTTTCTTATGACGCATACTTTTATCGGAAATGAAATGTTGTAAGATAAACGCAAATAAAGTGAAGGCAAAATGAAGGGTTTGTAAAATGAATGGTAATACAATATAATTTAATTAACGCCATGTTTAGATTGGGAATTGTTTTTGAAAGTTGACCTTGAAATAAGTATCGGCGACCTTCAAATGTTTGAGCAAAATGTTTGCCACGTTGAGGTCTACAACATTGGGGTTTACAGCAATTCAATAAAGGCTTCTTAAATAATTGAAAAAATATGTAATTTTGACCATGAATTTAAAAATTATTAATTTTAAATGGGTTTGATCAATAAATTTATTACTGGTCATCAATGCCGTAAAATTTAAAATCGATTTTTTTAAGAATTGAAGAACTAGGTTTGAATTTTTTGAATTTGTAGTTGACCTTGAAAACGATTTATTTTGAATTTAAATCATTCAACGAAATGGTTTGAGATATTATAATTTCTACAATATACGGCTTTAGTTTTCAATAAAATTTGACATCTCTAAAATAATTAGCAATTTTGACCTTGAAATTTTAAGAACTTTAAGTTTGCCTTCTTAATTGTGACGTAATTTTTGACTATTTAACAAATACACACTAAATTACAAGAACGACCCTTTAATTAAATAAAAATGAAAAAATAATTGAACCATTAAATACAAATTTTAGACCTTGAAATTGAAAATTTTAATTTTCACTTCTAACAAAAAAAAACCACTCAATTATTTCTCTCGCTTCTTTTAAAACCCGTCTTCAGTTGGCATAAAGTGTCCACATACCATAATGTAAGTTATAGTACATCAAAGCGCGATGATATACAAAATTGATGCAGCATAGTGTTTTAATCATGAACTGCAGAAGAAGCTGTAATCGCACATATACAAAGCACAAAATATATGTGCAATGCAGTGCAATGCATCCGCATATATCGCCGAGTATTATAATAATATGCTAAACTGGAAACGTCTTATAGTTGATATAAAGAAATGGAAGCAAAGGTGATGTGAGGTGTGCACGCGGAATGTGCATCCTATTGAGAGTAGGAGGATGATCTGCAATGCGAACGATGCCATAACATAATAATAACTCTCAATGCAATTATTTGTGCAGCGTAAAATTGCAACTTGTGCTGCGCTGCCCATTGTGCTCACTGCTTATATATGGATAGATGCACAGCGCATGCGCGCATTTATAAGTATAATGTACGATAGAACAGGAGAGAGAGGGAGATAGAAGAATGAAGGAAATATGCGCGGGCGAATTATGACCAAAAAAAAAACGTTGCCCGTTTTAGGGTCTTTGGCGCACAAATGCAGTTGTTGCGAAAAGTGGTTGATTGATTATTTTGTAAAAAGGCATTTTGCGCGCTTTATGTCGGTTTTTTTTTGCAAATTTTTTTCATTGCGACTTTTTTCTGTACGTTGGTTTTGAGTTTTAATTTTTGACATAAATATTACACTGCTAAACAATTGAAATTACAAAACAACTTCCTCAATCCTTTTTCGTGTGATTGAAAGCAATCCTTTATATTTGAGTCATTATTTCTTGCTGTTTCAAACACCAAGTATAACAACACAATCAGCTTAGAGTGGTGAAATTCAATTCAATGGACATTTCCTTAAAAAAGTCTAACAATAATGTGAACATTAATTTTATTGCCCGTTTACCGTTAAAATTCCATTTCATCAACTGCAGTGTTGCACACTTAAAGTGCACATTTTTTAAGCACCAAACATAAATAATAGAACATAAAAGGACTTCACGTAGACACAGTGCAATCACGGAATGCGTAATAAAAAAAAAAAACTAAACAACTTAATTTACAACTTAAATCAAAATGCGTTAGGGGTGCAAAATTGCAATTGGGGTGTAAAAAGAAATAGATCAACGTGTCGAGGTAATGTAATATTATATTTTGCGTCACATGAATTTTTTAATTTTCTTCCTGTAAGTGATTGTGCTCAGTAACGTGCAGTATCAGCACTTTAATGAAGCAAGCACTTTAATGAGAAAAATCCGCAAAATGTGCAACTGTGAAGGGCAATACTTAAGATTTTATGAACACATTTTCCATTATTTGCAGTGCACGCAGTGTGTTATTTCCACACAATTATGCACATTAAATCTTCAAGGATGTCTTTCCTTTTTAGCTGTCTTTAATGCTTATTTTTTGTGTTTTTCATTTTGAATAAATTCTTTACACTTTCGTTGCAATTTTTTTTAAATACTTAATTGTTTGCATGATTATGGTTGCAAAGGTTATGATCAAAATAAATAAACCTAATTTTCACTGTACGTAATTAATTTCATTAAAACAAAAATTATTTAGTGGGTCAATTTCTTCTTGTTTTTAAAGCATAAATATATTTAAAGTTGCCTTAAAAATACTGCATTTGCTTATGGTGAATGCAGCTATTGTCCAGTGAAAGAACTCTCCTTAATCTACAATTTAACATACCATAATTAACTCAAGACTCTAAAATTGTAACTTAGATCATTTTTGCATTGAATGTGCAAATCCCCCATACATTTTTAACGCTCGCGCTTTGTAGTTGGCATGTTCACATAAATTCCTGGCTATGTACAAAACAACTGTAACCAACATATCACAATGTATAAAGTCGAATATAATGAATCAGCAGAAATGTGGCCATATACACAACGACGCACGGTCAAATTGTAATATCAAGAATATCTGCGCTTGCCCGCGTACACAATGAAGGTACTATATAAGAAGCGACGCCAAAAAGAAATGGAATTAAGGAAAATACCTGCTCTTAAATTAATTGAAAACGCGCATATGGATTAACATATTTCTTTGTTTAATCAACGATGCGATGCCTTACAGCTTCGTTGTGGTATATTATAATTGTGTCTGCAGCCCCGCAATAAATCCAAATGGGGAAAACCATAAGGTACCAAAGATACTATATGTACAATGAGTATCGAGCAAAAATAATAATTACTGTGTATTTAGTATAATATAGGACTGTGCTTATTCTTATTTCATGAAGGTACAGTGCATAAAGGCATTTAGTCAATATTATTCACAATGAAATTCAAGTGCATAATATAAGATCGCGTACGGACTTAGGCATATTTTTATTTATGGAAGAGCTCAACTGACCTTGTAAAAGACAACTTAATGCTTATTTTAAGTCACCTTTTTAATATGAATTATGGATAAGCGATTAAAAACACTGCAAGTAATTGAAATAAAGCTGACAAGGCATTTTTAGTTAAGTCGAGTTTAAACAAAATGCTTTTTTTTTAAACGGGGGGTATTAAGTCAATTCGTTGAAACTACGACCCATGCGTGGCTTAACCTTATATACCGTTATTTATTTCAATTCAATCCTTGTAATTATGAAATGTTGTTTCATTTTTAATTAACATTCAAATCAAATTAAAAGCATCTTAAAGTGAATTAATTTATTTTTGACCCTTAACAATGTGGAATGCTCAACAAATTAAAAATTACTTTACCCATATATTGCAAAAAATTAATTCCAGGGAGATTATTAACGGTACTAAAATGTGATGTAATTATAATAGAATATATTATGGCCTATCCCTAAGGTCATTCGTGGTAGTGTGGTCACTGGTCACTGGTCAATGGTCAAAGATCAAGCGCTGTTACGAACTTTTTAAGTTATAAATGTTAAAATGTGATTTTATTTAAATGGAATGAATTTGGATTGATTTTCATTTCGAAGTGTAAACATAGTCTTATAGTCTAACTGTAATAAAGCCGCGTTAAGGTCTACAATATATTTTGTGCTGTGCTTTGTTTGACATAATATTTATTGACTTATAATACAATTTATTGTCATGATCAAAAGCCAAATTCAACACAATTGAATTATTAAAGTCACATAACTTTCATTAATGCGTTTTATAGAAATATTGATAGTATTATGGAAAACAACAAATAAACAATTTCTTATAACAATCTGCGGGGTGATTTAAAGTGTTGTATAATTTATTTGTTAAGTTCTTTTGTTGTATTCATGAGTAATCAAGAAATTTTCCATATATTAGGTCGCAATATATTGACAATAAAATTTTAAGTGCGAACAAAAATCGACAATTAAATGTTTTTGGGAAAATTCCGCAATAAAAGGCATCGCCTCACATCATTATAATGTGGGCTAATGTAAAAAAAATTTAACGCAAAAATTTGAACGCCTCATAGAAACAAGACAAGAAGCATAATCCATTTAAAGAATTTTAAATTTTAATGGCGCGATGTTAATGTTAATGGTATTGTTATGTGTGTGTGTGTGTGTGTGTGTGTGTGCGTGGTGGCCGGTCGAAGCGCGCGTCCGTCACACACAACATTTAACAACGTCTTTACACTGCGATGCGGTACCACGTCAATGGGTAATATGGGCGCCCAACAATAGCGACAATAAATCGTTAAATTTTTTACGAAAAAAAAAAATGTTTAACGCATTGATTAGTGCCGATTGTGTGGCGATCACGTTTTCATTATTCATTTATATGCGCGTATTTATTACACTGCGTTTAATACATGAGAGCTTGAAAAACCTAAAGCACACTAGAACTATATAATGTATATACGATTATAATAAGAAATTGCCGATCATTTTCATTGTTGGATGTTAGAGTTTATATAAGCATCTTTTTGGTGTTACTATTAATGTATAAAAGTATTTAATTCGGCCGCATGTGATTTGTGGAATGCACGAAAACTCATTACATTTTGTGGATTTCTCGGTTGGACGAAAGAAGTGGTGAAAGGCAAAAAAAAAGAAAAAAACAGTACCAAATTAGTTGCAGTTACTAATTACTTTGTGAGTTTTTGTATTTCAGTGAGTGACTTAAAGATTGAACAAATCATCCGCCCATATAAGAAAGAAAAACAATTAAAGTACATCGATTTAAAGTAAAATACTTTTTTGACGTTCGTGTTTGCTGAACTACTGCACAGTCAATCAGTTTTAAGTCAAATTGCATGATTATTCTTAGGTAAATAGATAACTTTTCATCAAACTTATTTCATTGATAATTTCCTCATTATTTCTCCTACCTTTTTACTGCTAACGCACACTAACATAAATGTTGGAAAGTTTTCATTTTGCTTGTATCTCCCAACAAAAGTCAGCTGCACGTGCACAACAAGGTCAAAAAGTGCACATCAAAACAATAAGAAGCGTGAATAAAAATCGTAATCAATAATTTCTTCTAAGAAAGTGTCATGGAGTTCAAATTCTGAATGAACTACTAAAAAAACGAATATTTTGGCTATTCACAACATTGATCGCAGGGCTAACATGCCTCCACGGATATTCATGTGAAATTTTTGTACACTGTTGTGATGATTCGGGGCTCGGGCTGATGATCAGACTCATGAAACACTGATAAGTACCTCAATGTCTATTCAAACTTTCAATAAGTCAAAATGCCGATAATGTATCATCTGTGCGGTGATTTTGGAAAATCATCAGCAGCCACGGCGCGGCGGCACACATCACGATCGCTATATGTGGGCAAGATTAAACAAACAGGAAAAAGAACTCAACACAATGTACGCGATGTGATTTAAAAATTTGATTACACCGTCCCAAGTAGAAACAATTCCAGGTTGAAAATTTAAAAAATCTAAAGTTCGCCAAAGGAAGATGAATAGAGCTGCTATTTTATTGGAAAAATGTTGAATAATGTCAAATAAAATGTTTGACCTTGAAAGGATGCCGCTTTAATATTTTTAAATTAAATTAATTTTAAATTAACAAATTCAATTTGTTTTTAACCTAACAAAACGATAAGTTGCATTTAAAATAAATATTTAAATAAATTAAGGTTTCACCTTGTTGAAAGAATAAAAATATTTGGCTTAAAATTAATAGCTGACTTAAATTATATTATGGTTAAGGACGCCCAAAAATACTTTAATTAAATTTAATTTCAAAAATGGAGAAATTTTTGACCTTTTTCATCTTAAAAAAAAAAAACGCGTTTAAATTACTGAAAATTAAACAAATTCTGTAACTTGTGTTAGTTAATACAAAAATTGAAGAATGAGGTGAACAATAAATAGCACTACAATTTTATTGACATAATAGTTTAATAGTATATAATTATAATATTGACCTTGAGGTCAAATAATTAAAATTTTTCCTAAAAAAGCTAAGCCACAAATTTAAAGAAAACACTGAAGAGAGAACTGAAATAATATAACGAAAAGAAACGTTGATGTGCTCATAATGTCTTAAGAATTTGGTACGTTTGTGTGTGTGTGTTTGAGTAAGATAAAATCTAAAAATCAAGAATAATTTCAAGTAGGTATTTACAAATGGAATTAGTGGTGAGAATTAATCAATCAATTTCAAGTTACTAGATGAATTCTCTTTTCCTCTTTTTGCGTATTCGTGCCTCACGTATATTTATATTGTTTGTTATTAATTTTTGTTTCTCCCTTCTCTTCTTTTCCACATTGTTCCTCTACAACCACCACCACTGGTTAAGATTGAAGTTAAAATTGATATTATAGAGTGATCGATATTAGTACTGAAAACCACAAGAGATGATCAGAAACAATCCGGACAGATTTTCAAGAACGTAGTACTCAAGTAGATGCACACATCCCCATTAGAGGCGACCATTCCGTTACATTAATATTATTTAACTCGCGCACCCATAGACCTAATAGTATAACGTAACCGTATCACATTGATGCGCGTCCATTTCAGGGCCCTTCATTTCGGTCAATGCTGAATTGTGTGTATTGTATTTTATATCCCGTATACTTCAACATAGTACATGAATTTTAATTTCTTTAAGTTTGTATGGGGGCACATATTGTGAACGCCTTTGTCCCTTCATCAAGCTCTTTTCAATCGAATTCATGACCACATAAAAGAGAACACCAAACCCAACTTATTTATATTATTTATTTTACATTGTTTTGCGTTTTTTTTTTTTTTTTCACTCATTTTTTAAAAACATTATTCGATTTTTTCCTGCGTTTTCTCCGTTTTTTGTTTTTAATGTTGAACAGTGAATCTTCGTACACACACACACACACACACACACACAAACGCGCATGTCATTCTCCCGTGTCATTCGGGGTGACCACAAATACTCCTTTACATCATCGTTACAGCTTACATACATCATACATTTCGTGATGAATTATGTTGGAAATTATGCTCATGCGATGATTGAACAATGGCATATAATTTGAATTGTTAATTAAATACAAAACGCACGGACTGAACAGGTAGTACAAACTCGTACCCGCGCCGCGTATTATATTATTGACTGGCCACGCGGTGAATAGTATTATGTACTCTGTATGGGTGCGCGCGGCAACATTGTGTTTTTTTCTTATACTAGCATTTTGTGGCGGTGCAAGTGCATTGTGGTTGGGGCCAAATACTTTATTAAATCACATGAATGCCACGGAGTGAGTGCCCAGTGCGGCGAATATAATTGACGGGGCAACACAAATTATGGATGAAATTAGATTGGTCGCCGGTTATTGCGTCCCTTTTTTTATTATTTTTTTTTCTGTTATAATATGCGACCATATAAAACGGGTTTCTTCTACAATAGTATGTGCACGCGGTCAGCCATAATTTCCAGAGCCACAAAAGGAATTTGCAGACGAATAATTAATCGGTCATTTGAAATCATTTGTTTGGTGCATTAACTCTTTTTATTTATTTTTTTTTTGCAGCAGTTAGACATGATTTATGTGCAATTGTTTGCTTTTTAAGGATGCGGCGTGTTGGTTTATTTAATGCAATTACTTAATTGGTAATAATTAATAGCTTTTAGTTTGTTTCTGCGTCTTCTTCAAAATTAATGTAAAAAACAATTATAAAAACTGTGAAAAATAATCATTTGGGCTTAAGTCACTTAAAAGTAAACAATTCAAGATCAAATTTTAAGGTCTATGGGTTCTTAAGTCAACTTATATTTTAAATTTAAGTATTGGATTTATTTTTGAATTGATAACGACTTAAATAATTTCGCTTTTGCACTAGCATTGAACGCAATCCAATTGAGACACTGAACGTAACAATTAAAAAGGCTTAAGTTTAAAATAAGATAACACTTAAGTAAGTTCACTAAAAGTATAGTCAAAGGAATAGGAATTATCCAGATGCTCTCATCTAACAAATACCCACGAATGCTCTTTTAATAGTGTAATATTAAAAATATTCATCTCATTTCCTTTTCATTAATATAATGTTTCTCGATGTGTTGGGTTGTGGGGCAAAAAAAAAAAAATCAATAAACAGTCAAACGAGATTAGTGCTGATCTGCTTTCGTTGGCTTCACATATTCCATATGGTTGTCACATCTAGAATATTATATTATACCTCTATACATGATCATCACATTTATTTCAGTTTCATTTCCACATTGGATTAAGGTGTGGAGATAAGTCGACCGATTACCATATTAATTTTTGTGTTCGTTTTCCGCTTCATATTTAATACACGAAACGAGTATATTATACATCCGTACAGTTTAATATGTTGCTTTAGCACACCAATATGTGTGGCATTAATGTGAAATGAGATGAGAATTGTGGGGAGACAGATTGAGGTGCTTAAGTGAGGGAGGAACGTTCTTGTGCAGCGTTCCATCCCATAATGCCGGTTGCTATAATTTTGATGACATTAATAAATAGTTTTTTTTATTTGATTACTTCCATCCTTTATGGTTTAGTTTACCGCAGGAGGGTATTTTCTAGATTTAGTTTGAAAATTGCAACAAGTTGCAATCAAAAAATGGGTTTTACTTTCTTTTTGTAAAAATTAAAGCAACGTTTTTTTGTTAAGTCTTCCATTAAGATTGTCAGAATTCCTCTTTGGTTGTTTAACAACAAATACTTAAATAGTCGACAATATGGTAAATTAATTATTTAAGTCAAACAAGCCGCATCGAACGCACCCGTACGCCGTGTTGCTCATTGCACAAAGTATGAGGATCCTGATTCCCAAACGTCAATCAGTACATAATATGATCGTGCTTTCAACAACAAGCCAAGCCCGATACAAACTGAACAAGTGTGTGAGAGATGAGAAAAATGATGGGCGGATTTAAGGCATAAATTTTAATTTAAGATAATCACCACATAAAAGGCAAACACACCAGCCATGTCAGACGCTGCTGCGGCTTGAGCTGCAATCGCCTGGCCGCTTAATTTGTGGACATTTACACCATTTGGATGCTGTTCAATGCTTTCACGTGGATTTGGATCTAACAACCCCACCCCTTTCGCACCCTTTTCAATCAGTTTTTTAAACTTGAAATTTTATGTGTGAAGGTAAAAATTTAAAGTATTTGTGGTGTTTATTGTTTGTTTAAATTCAGTTGTTTATATATTTTCCTTTCATTTGTTGCTTTCATTGGTAAATCTTAATGGACCACAAACTAAATTCGAATACAAGGGGATGTGCGTTCTGTTTTATCACATTTTAAAATTGCTGATACATTGAAACAACGCGTGATCTTAATGTGAAACAAAAAGGCATTAACTTCATCAACATATTTTTTAAATAATAAATTTTTGTTCAACTGTTTGGAAGGTACGCGAATAGTGCATAGTCATCATCCAAGACAACACCGACCATACGCACAAAGACGCGTCATAACAACTATGAAGATTTGTTATCTCCTTTTAAGAAAATTCCTTGTTCTATTTGTTTCTTTGATTAACAGCGATGGTGATTGTATGTACAAAAATTCCCAAGTCAAATTCCTAACTTGTTGTATGGATTTGTGAAATATGTTTAATTTGAATTGAATTTTTATGTGAGTCATGAGTTGGGGTCAACATCGATATTGGTTAATTTCTGTTGTAAAGCTGTATTGAAATTGTGCAAAATGTTAACCGTAAAAAAATTAAAAATGGCAATGCAAATTAAGCTGAATTATTAAAACAATTAAGAAATAATGTGTGACCTTGAAATGTTTACTCTAATTAAAATTTGTTGTCTAAATTTGAAGTAAAAGCCCGATTTTTCGCCCTTTTAGGCAAAACTTCATTTGAAATAAAATTAATTTGAAGTCAAAAATTTTCATAATTTTTTAAAGAAAAAGTTAATATAAATTCCAACCCTTACCATTATCTCCCCAACTTTAATAATAAACGGCATTTTAATCCAGCCTCTTTTATAATTGCTCAAATAGACCTCAAAATAACTAACCTCCGTACACTCATTCATTTCAAATACCCAAATTTAACTTGTCTTTGATGTTTAACAACCCTTTAACTTTAACTTCTCAACATACCACCCTACCCCCCCACCCCCACCCATTAGAACATCTCAACATCCGCATCTTGTACATAAATCAGCCAACCCCCTTTCATGAGCACACACACAAAAGACATACAAGAATGCTTATGGCTTCCACTTTAGCGCCGCAAATTGGCTCAACTTCATCAATTTCATTTTAATTGCAACACACAACCCCTTCTGTGGTGCGGTGTCCTTTTTAAACATGTTTAACGATATGTGGCAATAAGTGCGGCAGCATGTTCGTTTCGCTCACACGAAATTCCCAATTGAAAATTAGTCCCTTTTTAGCGGTCACATTGTGTTGGTATCCCCCCAAATAATGTGAGCTGATGAGTTAAATTGCAATTATACAATTCAATTGATCATGTTACAGTTTACAGCCCTCATCCACCCCTTGAATGATGAAATAGTGATGCAGTTTTAAATGGATTTTAGTTGTTGCAAAAGTGAAAAACGTGGCCACATTTAATTCGTTTAGGATTTAAGACGAAAGTTTTAATTAAAATAAAATTGCTTCTAATACATTTTGTTTAATGTGAATGTGGGAATTTAATTAAGGGATTTAGGATAATGGTTTAGTCGGTCAGAAAACAATGTCTTAGATGTTTATATTAAATACATTTACTTACATTGAAGCATTCACGCTTGATTTGGTAAAGTTTTTGCTAAATAACGATTTAAAATTGAAAAGGGAAATTGGTTTCGTTTAAATTCTTAGTTATTTTTAAAGGGGGTCAGTTTCAAACAAAGCGGTTTTTATTGAATTTTCTTATCCACAACATAAGAATTATATGTGCATAACTTAAAAACAATCAATATTCTTAAGTATTGAATTGGAAAAGGTGACATATGCATGCATATTCTGACCAATTGTTGTGGGAACGATGCATGTGTGCATCAAACATCAAATATTAATCTCAATAACTATATAATTAAGTGGCTATCAACAAAATGGATGTACGTAGGTAAACGAGTTTCTTACTGCATTGGCATTTCGAAGACAAATTACTATAATAAGAAACGAGCATAATGTACATATTAATGTTATTCCGATTATGTGGTGTGCGTTTAATGGCCGCCTATCAAATTTTAATGACGGAATTTTCAATTTTATTATATTGATTTTAGAACAAAATAAATTATAAATCAATCACTTTAAACAATTTGTACATCTTAATCAAGTCATAAAATATATGAAAACTCTGATTTTCTTTAAATTAAACATCCACAAATAATTTTATTATTAAGTGTTGCATCAAAAAGAAAAATCCGTTAAAAATTTTAAACTAACAAATTTTTAATTTGTTTCTTTTCGTCTATAAAAAATTAAAATAAGTTCGTCGGTTTGTTAAAGTAATAAATAATTACTTAAATAAACCGACGAACTTATTTTAATTTCTTAAAATCGAAATGTTATTGATAAAAAACCGTTTGACATTTTTTTGATTTTAAACAGCAAAAAATAACGCAGAACATGCGAAAAAAATACAAAAATCTTTAAAAAAAGGGTAATAATTGTGTTTTATTATTCTTTTCAAATGCAATCAACTTAAAATAATTATGAAAAAAAAAGGTTTCTTCCAGATTTGATTGTAACCAACTAATAAATAAAATTAAAAAATCGTTACATCTGAAACTAGAATAATTAATGAACCAAAAAAATACGTACATGTACAATCAAATTAAGTCGCCACCGAATAACAAAGTTTTATAACATAAAACAAAATGAAAAAACAAATTGACACATGTGACAACTCACTTGTTTCACACAAACCAAGTAAATATGTCGTGAAGCGTATATGCGGGTGAAGCAATTACACATGATTACAGTAATTATACGAAAGGAAAAACCTCATTCCTCCAATCGTACATTGTACACATGAATTTACATCCCTTAAGTTCAGGTTGTACATGAACAATGCAAACATCATTGAAACATTGTAGTGATACGTATACATGTTATGTTGTAACTTGTAGTACGCGGACAAAACGTCCTTATGGACATCGTCATCACTTAAATGTATGTGTGAAGTATTTGAACGGTAATGTAGTCAGTCCGAGCTTGCTAACTTTAATACAATTAATAATAATTGGAGGAAATTAATGTAAGGAAAGGTAATGGTGAAGTAATAGTAAAACAATTACGAATCAAAATATAGTAATGTTATATAAAAAATTAAAAATTTAAGCAAATGTGAATGTATAATATTTTTGTTTGTGTGTGCGGGAATCAATCATTAGCGTGAACTGTAAATGAAATATGCTACAAAAATTTACATACGTACTTGTGAACATAATAAAGGCATATTTTAAAAGCGAAAATTAACTGCAAAAACTGCGAAAAGAACGGCGGTTCGTGAAAAAAATTTACTATATCCAGAAATGGTTAACCTTTAAGTAACACCCAAAGCGAAACACAATATTTAAAAATAAATAATTGTTACAATGTTTACTATGTGTATTAAACATTATAATATAAAAAACAAATGGGATTTTTGTGAAATAAAATTTTTTGAATATTAAAATTCCACTTAATTGTTGTTTTAAAACAAATTGTGTCTGAGCAACGCATGAGTTTCTTTGGTGGTAAAATAAAAATACCCTGAAATGGTTACCTTTACCATCCCTTACACAAATCCGCAGCCTTACAAATTTAATTTCCCGCCACTCAACATAATACAACCACCTACATGAATGTAGTATATAACGTGTAACTGGCACCCATAAACGCCAATATTTAATCATAAACAGCGCTTCATTGCTGCATATAAGGGAAAGGGTTAAAGTGAACAAATTGTATAAAATATGTGCGCACCTCAAGAAAATACTACTAGGTACCTAATAATAATAACGAGACATTCAATTTAAAAACAATAAATAAGGGTGCAAACAAGAACACTTGTCAACTGATTGCTTTCCTATATATGGAAGTCGAAGGGTGGGTATATTTCCATTTGTATTAAACTACATATTGCGCGTTATCAATGTGCTGAGCTGAAAATAATTTTATTTCCGCGCCATCCCCCACTCCCCCCCCCCCAAACCCAACCCTTTTACACACCCTTCATTATATAAGCGTGAAATTATTTTGTTTGGAAAGTTTGTTACAAATTAATGAAACAATCACACGATTTTTGAACGAAAATTCCATTACATTCTACCACCGCTTATGATGTGTTCTTTGTGACAACCCCCCAACCCCCACCACCACCACCCCACGTCCCAAAATCAAGCCCAATGTGAGTGTAACTATTTAGTACTTAAATTCTAGGTTAATAAAAAATTGAAGCAAGCCCCAATTAAGGATTTCAACTATACGCGGACACCAATTTAAATTAATGGACTCATTTCCAATTGTTGTGTAATTGACACATTGATTGAATTTTTTTTCTTTTTTTTCTCCATTCAATGTAAAGGTCCTTTTTTTAAATTCTGACGCCAATATCCTTGTGTTTTTTTTTTTTACATTAATGCATAGTGCACATTGTATAAAGGGGATGACGAAGTGAAACAATGAGCAACCCTTACACACAACTCCTTGACGTGCTTCATCATTAGCCAGTTGTCTCATGTGTATTGATTTGAAGATATCAAATCGAACTGTACGGAATGGTGCAAGTAGGGTTGACTTGAAATTTATAAATTATAATCGATGAGGGGTTGGTTATATAGAAAAAGAAAATAAATAAGAAACAAATAAAGGATGGGATTTTGTGTTTTGTGTCTTCTTTTTTTTTTTTTTTTTACCATTCCCTCTCCCTTTCAATTTCTCTTTGCACTTCTCTTATTATATAATATATTGTGTATGCTTTTCAATTTTACTTTGTTTATAATTCTTGTTTTTGTTGTTCCGTGTATATGTATATCTTACTCCCTTAGACACAACTGTGTGTGTGTTTGTTGAATGTTGTGATCGAACGTAATTCTTATTTCGTCGTTCATTTATTATTATTTCAGTTCATTAATTTACTGTTGTTTCGTGACATCGCTACTCGCCTGCACAGGGAATATAATGGTGTATTATATGTATCCAATAAACAACATAACGAATGAACGCCGGAGAGAGCAAAACAACCAACCATAAGAATATATTTTCCAGCTAACAAATATTATAAAAAAATACAAAAAAATGAAGCAGCAATGCTTTGAACCCTTTGCCCCCTTTTAAGAAGAATTATGTTTTCCAAACAGAAATCGCATTTGATATTATTATTGGAGGAAGGAAACAAAATCATCATGAAAATGAGGAATGGAAACGATTTTGAATGGGTGCAACAACAACAACAACAGCAAAAAGTATAATGGGCAAATTTATTGTGTCGTTTCGGTGAGTATTCATGTGGATGTGTTTTGCTAAGTTTTTAACCTCTTTTTTTTTGTAATCAAGGGATGCAGATAAACGTGTTGCTAATTACCTCAATTAATTATATATCCGAAATTGGCAATGAATTTCATAAACTTTTTTATTTCATTTGGATTTAAATTACTTAACTAATTTAAGGAAAAACTTTTAAGGTCAACCATTTACTTTTTGAGACATTAAACTGGCTCCTAGTAAAATTATTGTATTGCATGTGTCTGCAAAGTGCCATTTAAAGTCATTTAAATTAATTTTAAAGTAAAGGGTAAATAATGTGACATTCAAATAAATAAATGTTGACTTTGAATTAAAAAAAAAAATTATTTTTGCATTTATTGTTAATGTGAAAGTGATAAAATGAAACTCTTTAATTTAAGCCACGAACCAACCATTAAATTAAATTGAAATTTACCTATAATCCAATAAAAATTAAAATTGCCCTTAAACATTTTATGACACAATTATAAAGTTAAGGCAAATTGTCTGACCTTGAAAAAAAGTTATGTTGACCTTTAAATTATTGTGTATTTAAATTAATATAATTTTTCTTTGCTATATCATTTGCAGATAAAGCACAATAAAACAATAGTCGTCACCAAGCCAATCCTTACATAAAATCCCTGAATATACCCAAAACCCAAGAAAAATGTTCCTCTAATCTACATAAGACAACGTATTTTTCGTGGAAACTTTTAAAAATGGAAAAAGCACCCCGATAAACATAATACACCGTATTGAGAAAAAATATATTTAAAGTACATATAAAAAAAAAATACAATTGAATTCCAAGAAAACAAAATAAAACACTTAAGGGGTAGCTTATAACGTTTCATGAAAATTGAAATGGAATGGTACACACACTCGTGCATTTAAACAAAGTGTCTCGATTTCATTGACGATGATACAGCAAGCACATAAGCATGTGTATCAATCTAAAGCAGCAATTGAAACACGCGCCAATAATGGAGGAATTGGCAAAAAAAAGAAGAAGAAAATACTCAATTTAATGAGTGCGCCGAAAGAAACGAAATGAATTTAGATTGTGGATTTGGTGGTAAAGTATAAGGGTGGGAAAATGAAAAGCATTCAATAAAATAAATTGCTATACGGATGTTTTTTTTGTTTGTGCAAGAAATGTTGCGATTGAAGAATCCAATGTTTTATTAACTATTAAAAAATAAAATACTAAAAAACTGATTAATTGTAGTACTGAAATGAAAATTGTATTTGATGTTTTTAAAAAACACTTGAAACAATTTTAATTTCAAATGTAATTCACAATTCTTCAATCATAAAATAGCAGTAATGTGTAGCAAAACATTGAATACTTACAACAACCCCTGCATCCATCCCATAAAAATTACCAACTTTCTGTCTGCTCCCAAAACCCTTCGAAAAAGGAAGTAAACTTTTGCACATGAGATCAAAAATGAGAGTAAAAATGCACACTTTGCACAAAATTACAAGTGAATATAAGCGCGCGGCGTACACAATCTATAGGAAAGCGTAAAATATATTCCTTCTTCATTTTTCCTGATTAAATTATTAATAATTCATCCATTGTTTTTATGATAACTGGAGCACGTTACACAATGACTATACCGATGGTGGTGGTGGCCCAAAAAAAAAAACAAAATAAATGTAATGAAGTACAAGGAGACATGCTGCATTGAAGGTTGATTTTTGTGGAGGGTGGATGGTGATATTATATTGCGATGTGGGTGCAAAGATGTAATACACTCTTACTCAAGTGGATTTAATTGGAATAAGGGGTTGTTCCCAATCATATTTTTATTACACACTTTGTCTGATATATCAGTGATATAGACTTGATTCCCATTGTGTCTTTCTCATTCATTTGTAATAACCCAGAAGGTATATTTAATGTGTACTCGTGTATAGGCACTGCGGGTGAAAAAGGGGGGGTGGCTGCATAGTTTGGGCTGTAACATGCTTTGTCATGAATGTTATGCTCGTAAAGTTGAATGTTGGAAATCAATGGTTGCATAATAATTAACAATAACAAACAAATTTAGCTACATGAGTAAATATAAAATATTCATGTCATTGATTGGCAGTACAGTATAACGTATCGAAGTTTGCGGGAAGGGGGGGGGGGAGGGAAATGCCTGATTGGTCTCAATTATTTATTGGAATCAAAATGGGAATATCAAGAATTAACGCACATGAATATTGCGATGGAATATGGGAAATTACAATAAAACGGAAAATGTTTGGAATTGTTTTTTTTTGGTTGTTCGTAACAGGAATGACATATGAAATAAGGTATTAAGGGATGAAATTAATTTCAGCAAGTGTGTAGTTATAAATTATGCAACGAAAAATAATTTTAAAAATTATTTAAACCGCTTAAATGTTGTGTTTTTTTACTTATTTGAAAATAAGTTTTTAAATTATTTTCATTATGAAAACGTGACCTTGAGTTTTCAAAGTTGAACCTTGAATTGTCTAGGAAACTTTTTTTATTATATCAAAATGTACAATAATGTGAAAGAATATTTAAAATAATGTGTAGGCTTTCTGAGATGTGGGGTTTGTCTGCGTCCAATCCTTTTTTTTTGCCCAAAGGATTATTTTTAAAACTACGTTCATTTGCAAATTTTTTTATAGACCACTTTGGTGTTAAAACGTGATTTTGCATTAATAACTTTTTCCGGAAATGCTTATATAAATTAAAAAATTGCACAAAAGCACTGTACCCAAGTCACAGTAACTTAATTAAATATTCAATCAACTTAATGGATCAAAAATGTAATTCATTTATTCCCTTTTATGCATCATAAACGTACACAAAATCAAAATTGCATAACATTCTTTGAAACATTTTGTAACATATTACAGTGAATATAAATACGCAGTGGAAATATGCTCCAGAGTGGGTGAATAGAAAGGGGGTTGTTGTTATTGAACAGTAAAGCATCATATCGTCCATAAACTTTTATACAAATTTATTTAAATGACGCCCACATTGCTGCCCGTTACACATATTATCGACAATTCTACATTAAAACAACTCTGATCCCCCAAAAAAAAATGCTATCATCCATTCCTGACCGTTTTCCCCTCCCACCCACATGTGGAGAAGTTGTATTTGAAGGGGAAGAGGGTTGTGCAGAAAAAAGTGTTTACACAAAAATTTCAATGAAAATTTAATGAAAACCATCAAGGAAAAAAAAAGGATCAGAGTAAAAATAAAAAATGTATAAAAATATGTGAAATAAAATCCAATCTGAAAATGAAGTATTGATTTTCAGCGAGTGAATATAATTATGCTCAAGTTCTTGGTGTATACGTTTACATATTATGTTCCTCAATACGTATATTTTGCCTTTCATCGTTTCCTTTCAATACACCCATTTTTTTTTCCTCATCGTTGTCGTCGTTGACATCGCTTATTTGCGTCTTCAACGTTATGTCGTCGACGTTTGTGCACTACACTCTCCACACATTTTCTCCCAAAAAGAAGCATTAACATTACACAGTTGTTGTTGCCATTGATGTTGGTGTATAGTATACCCCAATTGTCTCCCTCACTTCCCCACCCCCCAACATACATTTACGATGATTCCCGTTTTGCCCTTCCGGCTGCCTGTCGCTGTTCTTAAATGGAATTTTTTTTTTTTTACTTTCTATATCAGCTTCATATATTTTGCGTTTTCCTCAAGAACATACTTGTGCACATAAATTTGCTATGCTCACCATCAACATATCGTAAGCAATCCACCCCCCCCCCCCCATACTCTATGCAAAATGCGTGCACACAGACACACACACACACATTTATTATGTATATGATCCAAAAAGCGCACCCCCTCAACACAATATCAAGGCACTGTTTCAGCTAAATAAAAAATTGTGATTGTGTACATGGGGTGGTGTATTTTATATCCTTATATTTATGTACATGTGTATTTAAAATAAAATATAAAAGTTAGGGGAGGAAAAACCAAAAAAAAAAAAAAAAGGAAAAAAAAATCAGCAAAAAAACAAACAAAAACGTACAACCTCACTCCATTTTAAATAATATAGGGACATTTATACAGGACTGGGTACAAAGACGCTTGTCGCACCCTCTTAAGCACCCACTCCACACATAAAAACCATTTCAACCACCCACACACACACACTCGCACACAAAACTTGACTAATTCGTTGTGTGTGCATGTATGGCAAAAGAACCATGTGACGAACAGGCGTGTAATGGATGGCTACAAAAAAACAGAGCCGCCAAACACCTACTACTTACACCCCCATCATGCTGCACAAGTACGAAGATTTTTTTCTAAACCGTAAATGTATGCGACGACTTAGGGGTTTGGGGGATGGTGGTGTATGGGACATGTACATTCAACACATATTTATAGTTAGTTTAGAAGGCTATATCGTACATATATTTGTGCAGGGAGACGCATTGAGAGTAATCCAAAGACGATGACGATGAGAAAGTGAAATAAAAAACCGAATAAGCATCACAAAGCATTCAATGTTAATATGATGCGTGCATAGAGTTGGATGAGGGTGCTAAATTTTTGTTTTATTTATCCATTTTTTTTTCGTGTGTGTTAATGACAAAATTTGATTGGGGTTTTCTTTAAGCCCTATAGGTTTTTTTTTTTATAGTAAGCTTTAAGGTTTCAGTTAATTATTAGTTTTTAAAAAATTATTTTGGGTTTCAATAACAATATTGTTAACGCAAGTAGTATTTTATGTTGTATTTCACTAAAATAAATTAATTAGAGGGGTGGAGGTTGTTTTTCAAAAAGGATTTTTTAATGTAAGAAGGTTTTTAAAACCTAATTGATTGCTGCATTTTACAAATAAATATAAATTTCATCCCTTAAATTGTATTGCAATATTTTAATGCAGCAATTTATAATTTATTTTGATACAGATTTTTGAATTCCTATCTTTTTCGGAAAAAATGCAGAAACACGTTTTAATCACCCTCTAAGTCCAAAAAAGCGGTCTAGAACAATAAACAAATATTTTTCTGTTCGCCTAAGCTGCCGTTTCCATCACCATATCTCAAAAACTATAAAACCAATTTAAGTTTTAATCTAAAGAATTTAGAAAATACATAAAAAGCCAAAATTTCCAAATTATAAAGTCACATTTTCCATATCAGAAAAGCTTTAGGAAACCGTATTTCAGCTGTATTCGTATATCAAATCGTGCCTCGCTCTATCTGCAATGTATTTTTTTTTCCAAAAATTTTCATTTATAAATTAAATTCAACTAACTGTAGTTAATTCGATTTAAACTATTTAAAATCACCTGCTCAATAACAAATTTAAGCGGCATGAAACTCTAAAGTATTAATTTAATTGATACCTAATAAGGCCTCAAAAATGTATTTTTAAATACTTATACAAATTAAAACTGTCCCTATACTTTTGATAAACACCACGACAATTTCAAATTTATCTGAATGAGAAGTGAATGGAATAAGCAGCAAAACAAGGATGAACCATAATGAAATAAAAATTCGCTCAAACAAAATTTTAAGGGATGAAAAAAATATGACGAGAATAAATGCGGTGATCAGCGCAGCGTGTATAACAGTATGCAGTATGCTCCATGAAGGACCATGAAGCAAACTTGGCTCGGGAAAAGAAAAGACACTAAGTTGAGAAAGTAAAAAACGCATACGAACTACGTTTTGAACGAGAAAAATTGTCGAAAATGTAATAAATGTGTGATTGTGCGTGTGTGCGTTTGAATGGAAAGGGAAACGGGTGGGTCAGGGACATAACACAACATACAATAATAACAACGGCAACAACTACAACAAAAACACCGGTCGTGTGGGTGGGAAAAAAAAAAAAACCCTCCCGTACATTTGCACACGCGGAATGGGTCGAAACAATTCCCATCGCTCTTTTTTAGGTTTTCCTATTGCTACATACAGCCTGCCTATTTTCTATATTATATTACACAACATATTCTTAAGAAGCGTAATTTTTTCCATTTCATCCTTTGTTCCTGTATGCCATTATTTTTTGTGTGTTTTTTAGGCTATTTCCTTGCATTATCCACACTCATTCCCTTTTTATTTTGATGTGTTTTTTACATTATGTGCATTATATGCTTCTTCATCTCCATTCGAGCTGGTAATATATTACATTATACGGGGCGGAGGGGGGCGGAGGGGGCACATCGCCACACACATATATACACCGCCATTAATGCCTTTATATGCGAAATGGCTTGTGTGTTGTGTCCTTTTTCTCTCTTTCCTCTATAATAATATGTGCGTGTAATTTTTTGGATGTGCCACAACGCATCTTCATCTGTACATATTGTTAGTCGAATCCAACCACCCACCCTCCACCCTATCAATCGGGTGTACCCGGCTTTCATTAGAGGGATGCGTTTTATGTATTTTATTTGTTGATGGGGGTTGTGTGAGGGGGATACGAGTGAGGGAGGCAACACTAATGCAGACTAACTGTTTATATGTGCAAGATGGGGATGAACACAAAGCAAATTTATGTTAAGGGGAAAAAGTCGACTCATACCATTAAGTGAGGGATGAAAAAAGGACCCCTAACTTTGGGAGACCCCCTTCTTAACTATAGTATGTTTTTTGGGCACCCCCAACCTATTTTTGTACGGAAAATATTTTAAATCAAGGGGGGAGGCAGTATGATAAAGGTTGGAGTAAATTTTTCGTTTTTTTTTTTTAAATATTAATTATGTGTTTTTTAATATTACTTTTTTTTTTTTTTTTGAGTGACATTTATATTTTGTATTAAATAATTAGGGGATGATTTTACTCTAGTCTGTTAAAACGTATTTTAAAGTAGTGTCTTAGCAATAAAATTTATATTAATGAAAGGACGTAAAAATACTGTTACACCTTATAGAAACGAGTTAACAACATAATCCATAAATTGCTTTAAAGTCCTTTCTTTATTTGATTTTGATTTTCCACAAAAAAAAATACAAATTCAACAAATGTAGAAAAAAAAGGCATTACTTTAATTTTCTAAACCAGCCCTAATTTAAATTACTGCAAACCACCCTTAAACCATTCCACAATGTAATTAACAACTCCTTCTCAATTATTTACCAAATTGTAATTCAAATACTTATAAAAAAAAAACATTATATAAAAAAAAACAACCCCGCCAGAACCAAATTACTAACCCTGTACCCACCAGTAGTTTGTTACTTTCTTTACAAAAATCACAACAAGCACACTTGCCGCATTCGTGTAATATAAAAAAAAAAAAAAAACGATACACAAAAAAAAATGTTTACCACAAAAAAAAACCCTCGAAAAAAACACAAAACGTGACATTAAATTTCCATAAATATTCGGTACGTGATAAAAAAAAAACTGCCCCTCATTCAGTGCAAACTGAATCTACCAATTAAAACCACTAATTAGACGAGTGCAATCAAGTAAGGAAAACATTCCGTGTTGAGGAGTGAGCGGCGACATAGTTGAGGAAGCTGCATTTTAATTAATGGTTGGGCATACAAGTTATGAGATTATTCAAGGACGATATTAGGAGGGAGAAAAATTGGTAACAAAAAAAAAACGCCACCATCATTGGCAAAAGTAAAAAAAATTGGGAATGCATGAAAAGCATTTTTTATTTTAATTTAAATGAAAAAAAATATTACAAGGATGTAGAGAGATAGAGAGGGAAGATAAATTGAAGAGAACGATTTTTTTTTTTACTCAGGATACACACAAAAACCGCAAATTATTACAGTTCTTCTTTTTCTTTCACAAAATGTATAACTGTATACATACAACCACCCTTAATCGTCTGTCCCCTCACCCTCCCTGCTCGGCATTGTTTCCTCTTTCCACATTTCTTCTGAATGATATGCTTCGACGTTCCGTAAAAAAAAAATGTTACAATCCACGCAGCTTTATACATTATCACCCCTCCAGGATTTCCCAGAAATTATAATTGTATAGGTTGGCAATTTTTTGCGTGCGTATGCTCAACTACAACAGCATACATTTTTTATGTACACATCAGTTTTTTTATATTTGCGTCAGGGTGGTTTTGATACATATGAGCTGAGGTACGCACACCAATCATCCCTTTTTCCATCTAAGTAGTACTACTTTTAAATTATTTACGAAAACCGCATGGTGGATATAAGTTCTTGCATTGTCAATTCTTTTGAAATAAAAATATTAGTGATGCAGACACATACTTTGAAACCCCCTGAGTCTAAAAAAAGTGAGTCTAGCAAAATGTGCAAATATAAATACGAGCGTATAGTGAGGTTTTCAAAAACTCCTTGACGGTTTGAAATTGAGTGAAATTGAGTCGCTTTTAAATTTGTATGTGGCCTACCCTGTCGCCAATTTTTATGTGTGTTCTTTTTGCTTCCCGCTATCGGATCGGGTTGTAGTTATAATTTACAAAAAAATAAGAAAAAGGACGCATACACACAAGGATGCATGCGATTTTTCAAACAAATGAGGAATGAATATTAAGATAAATCGTGTGTGAGAGAGAATACAAGAATTTTTAACAAGATATCCGCAATTCAAGACGAGTTGAAAAAAGTAGGGGGTGGTAAAACACCGGACATGCAGCATCTACACCATAGTACAACCATCACATCCATTCATTGAAATACGTATCTATACAAAAGGACGACTGTACGCGATGGGGGTAGAGTATTTTTCTTCTTGTTGAATGAATGAATGAATGAATGAAGATTTTCACGAAGATGGAGGAAAAAGTACTCCAATGAAGTAAATGACCGCAACACGAAATAAGGGGATGGATTTGATGCACACACATTAATACCTACAATGTGAATGTCCTTACAAATATTACCCATATACGCTTACCCACAAAATATGAGTAGGAGTGGGAAATGGAAGATAAAAATGCTGAATAATATGACGAAATTAACAAGGAACTGTTATAATGCGTTTGCGTGATTGATTCCCATCGGAAGGATGTTGCGTTTATATGCTGTAATGAATGCAGTGAGATGTCGTATCGTGATGATGAGTTGATTGAAGCTATGGAGGATCATTTAGTATGTTGATTAAGCAATATTGTGCAGTAATTATGCCGCAAATATGTGAAATTGGGGTGGAATTTTATATTCTCATAATTTTATGCACATAAAGAATATCAATTTAATAATATATTTAATTTGTTTAATGTTTTTTTTTTTTGGTTTGGCTAAAAGCATTTTAAAGAAAATGTTGTGTTCATGGGATATCTTGCTTTGAGTAAATCATCTATCTCAGGATTTTATCTGAAACCCTTTTACAGACCTTCTTTAAATCAATTTTATTTGGCATCGTCCTTCATTCGATTAGAAATGATCAGCAAATTCGTCAGTTGGATGTTAATCTTTTTAAAATATTGCCAACGAAATTTTAGAATTGAAAAAAAGAGGTTACATCCTTTGACTAAATGTCAAAAATAAACAAAAATTAATTTTTAAGCTCAGAAACATTTTTTAAAAGTGAGTTTACCTTAAAAAAGTTATTCAAAAGTGAAAAGGTTGCAAATTTATTTTGTAGAAAAAAAAACTACAGTGGAGGCGTAAATAATTAAGGAGCTAGTATGAAAGCTCTGAATTTTTAAGGGTAACTTATGCCAGTCAAAAAGATACTTAGTAAAAAAAAATATTTAAAAAACTTCCTAAATTAATATTTTATTTCAATATTTTCACCGACACGTCCTAATGATGCGCAGATGAATAAAAACAAAAATTTATGGTACATATTGGCATAATAAATAACTACCCTTATAGAAAAATATTCCCCCATCCCTTGCTACCATTAAAAATGTATCCTGCAACACACACCCACACGCAAAAAAACACATTCACATCCTGATGAATCCTGTGGGCACATACTTGTAGGATAAAAAGCAAATTTGATACTTCCAAGGGGTAGGTGCCGCATACACTCCGAAATGAGAATAAATGTAAAAAAATAAAAATGAGACAGAAGGAACCAAGCGCAGCATTTATACAGTTTTTTTTTTATTGATTTTTTTAATATCTACACATACAATTTTTATGTATATATGATTGGGATAAGTTTGTCTTAGTGTATAAGGGTGGCTGATTTTTTTCCATTTTATTTCCTGTCGATTTAACGGTGTCGCCTTTGTTTCCGTCACTTGCTTGCATTTTGAAAAAAAAAAGGAAAAAGTAAATCACGGAATATTCCATGCGGATGCTGCGCCTGTACAGTCATTGTACTTTGGAATACCGTCTCAGAGCTGCACATCTAATATATAATACATATACACAAATATTGTAAGGTGCACATTGAAATGAGCGCAAACTGTAAAGCACATATTATAAGACGTCGCGTCCTTTTGCAAAAGTACATATTTGGCAATGACGGAAGATAAAAAACAGCGTGCATTTGAGGAGAGTAAAAAAGAATCGATCATGATTTAAAAATGAGGGAAAATACGGCGTACGGCAGGGGAAAAAACACAGAAGTCGATCTCCTTGCAAGACGCGCACGTATCCTGTAAAAAATTTCCATACATTACTCCACTCCAGAAAATTCAAACATAATAAGCTCCGCAAATGTGTACAATGTCTACATATTACACACATGCGTAAAGAAAAAAAAATTAAATCATTCACACACACACACACAAACACATCCACACTGTGCGTGCGGGTGAAAACAATGACTAATGCGGGTGCTTCGAAATAAAAAATACCCTGGCATAAATGTAGAATAATAAATTCGCACACATATGCAAATTAAAAAAAAAAAAGTATAACGGTACATCCCTCCAAAGGATGCGAGATCTTGCGTGCGTTTATCCACAGAAAATTATTTTCTTTCACACAAGATTTTGAATTTTACATCAAGATTTTAGGGGTTTTTTGACTTCCTTACTTACTGAATTTAATGATTTGATTTTAATTATTTATGAAATGATAATTTATATTTTAACTCGATTAAAGTCGTATGTTTTTTTTGACTTATTTAAAATTGTAAGCGTTTTTTTTTGGATTCATTTTAAGCCACTTATAGTTTTCATTTATCAATGCTATTATAAAATTACAATAGTTTCAATTAAATTTAAGCCGGTTTTTCATAGACTAATTTTGAATTAATTTATTTCACTTGCCGCACTAAAATTAAAAAAAAAATTTAACCTTGACTTAACTTAAGCTATGATTTTTTTCAATTTAAGTAAATTAATCCAAAATTGTGTGAGTTTTTATATTAAGGTCCCCTGATGTTAATTAGCAATTAATTGTGTTATCTAAGCGACTTTACAAGGATTTTACAAAAAAAAATTATTTAACTTAAGATGCAGTTTTAAATATAATTTATTTACTATAATAAACCAACAGGACGAAATTTATACGAGTAATCACTGCGAAAACAACTGAACTCACCTCTAGGATTTAAATGGAATATCGTGATGATGATTTTCGTTAACGGTAATGAAAAGAAATAGAAAATAAATTTAATTAGTTATTTAAATTTACAATATTGGTAAATATTAAGAAAAACATTTTGAAAGTCTTTACAGGTTTATTACAAACACATAAACTAACATACATCGGTGTATTCGATAATATAAATAAAGGACCCACTTTACAGTAAACCAAATTGCATCAAAAAATAAAAATATCCAATTTCCAATGATGCATCAAACGTGCCACAGCAATCTACCCTTTTTCTTTAAAATAAAAAAAAGGGTGCGTAGGACATTAATTGAACTTGAGCCCAAACGCAGCATTCGCCTAACTAATCAAATCGCGCCAAATCTAACGAACTGAATATAATTGAATTAAGGATATTATGAGTTTCTATTTCTCTCTCTTTCCATCTCCGTTTTAACATAATATGAACGCGTACGTTTTTAACATCATCGATGAGCTATCAATACTTCAAATAAAAATGAGCCATATTGCAGCGTCCTGCATCAGTTACTGCATGAACCCCAAATGGGACGTGTTCATCTGGATTTTGGCAACAGATTGCGTATGTGCGTTGTATGCGAGTGTGAATGTTTGCATATGCGTACATTTTCAAAGAAAGTTTGCAATTAGTTGATCGGAAATGGGGAAGTTAAATAACAAATTGAAAGAGAACGAAGATAATAAAGAAACTTTTCTGTTAGTATTTATTTTGTGCTTCTGAATGCGTGTTCTCTTGACTAAAATTGAAGCATTTAGAGTTCCTTTTTCGAATTATTTGGTCGAAAATGCAAATTAAAAGCTTAAGCCGCTAAAAAAATAAAATGGTGTAAATTTTCATCTTTTAATTTCCCTAGCTTAAGTTATTTTATAATTGGTTTTCCGCACATGTATTTAACACATTCTCAACCGAAAATCGATAGACTTTCTATTCCCGTCACCGTCCCGTTATAAATGCTTTCACATAAAAAACATTTCACATTTCTACATACTCGTACATATATTAGCAAGCTACATAATAAAAAACATAAAAAACCATCGCATGTATGCACACACATGTAAAGAATTGCAAGCCCTCATACATACACATTATAATCCTTTTAAAAAATAGGGAGAAAGGAGTTGAACATAAACCCTTTAAGAAAGACTATACACACATGTGGGGTGAAAACACCAGCTAACAAAAACACCCCATCCACAAATAAAGTCTCGTTTTTTTTTTGTTGCCAAATAAGGACAGTCGAATTGTGGATGACATAAATTTGGTTCACAATGAGAGAAGTGCGGATAAATCAAAGAAACTTGAGATGGTGCACAAAAATCCAGAAGTGAAGAGAACACAAACCTTTATATGTACATCGTAAATTCAATTCAGGAAAATACACGATTTGTGTTGTGTTGTGAAGTAAAAAAGAAAAGAAAAAGGGGTTGATGATTGTCGCGCGCGCCAATGGTATCAGTAAAACAGACGGTGAAGTGGGTACACACGCAACAAAGGACATGGAAAAAAAAAATGAGAACAAATTTTCGGGAATAAAAAGTATGTTGAAATAAAGGATGATTGGGTGATGCTGAAAGGCGGGGGAAGGAGATAGAAAGTAATGTTCATACTAAAAAGAAACTTGAAGGTGTACGGTTAACCTTAAAAAAACAGGAGACTGGAAAAGGAGGTGGTTGAGAAGTAAGGAAAAAGGAAGTGGAAATTTTTTTTAAATTTTGAAATTTAAAAGGATGAACCTTTGATGTTTTAAGATAATATATATTGAGGAGTGACAGTATTAAGGACTTGTATGTCCTTACTTTATTTCAAACAATTTTTAACTTAAGTTTCTTTTGGAATAAATCCGAAAACATGAAATTTGTTCCAAATTTTACATAACTTTAGGGAGTTTTTCGTCATTTTTTTTAAGTTTGACGTTATTTAAAAGAATTTTTAATTTCCACACAATCGTGTCACTTTAAAATGCGAATTCAAGTTAATTCACAGCAAAATATATTAAATCACCACACCAACTACAAAATCATTGAAGTAAATCGCATAATGGACCTAAAAAAGTAGCAACAAAAACCACACTTGCAACTTGTACAGCAGGTAATTGTAATTACCTCAAGCAAAATGCATTTATGCGATTTTAAAGCACTGCACACATTGCCCGCGTATGTGCAGCCAAATATAATTACATACAATTCGATTACACCGATTATTTTCACAATGCGCAACCCCGCTCTTATGATTAAAATATTCTTAAGACTGCAGTACCTTTTATTTTAGCGTCGTGTTGCAACAAGTATAAACATAATATGAAAAATAGCACAATCAATGCAGTTTACAACGATCGCGAGATGCACTGATGAAACATAAATGCGAAAAACTTCTCGCGAAATGATCTATACTGTGCGCTGCATCTCCATGATTAATTTTTGATAATCTCTCGAGGCGACCCATGGTTGATTTATGTGTATGAACGCGAAAACATCCAACACACACTCGCAACCACGATTCAATAATAATTTATCAGCGCACAATATGAATTCGAGTTGAGGCCCAAATGTGTGAGAAAGTGCAGTGATGTCGTTCATTTAAATATGCACGGATGCATCCTTATAATGTGGATTTGAATGCAACAGCAACACCACCAAAATAAAATGCTTTCCCGCTGCTATTTCTGTAATTATACATAATGAGATATTCGCGTTTCTTGGGGAGTTTCTTCCATGTATCATTTTTTTTTTGTTTTAGATAAACAGCTCCATTTTGCATGCAAGTGTTGGTTTATTATTTGTGGTTGTCTATGATGCGGAGAAACCAAATGCACATTTTTATGAAATGGAAAAAGGAGGAACGTTAACGTTAACGTTATTATAGTATAATCGAGGCAAGCTTAAGACAAATCATGAAGAGAGCTTATATAGCTCATAGACGCAACGTAGCAGTCAACAATCGATTGTTATCACGAATAATCGTGCGACGTCCAAAGGCGTAATATTTATGCTATAATGTCGATAACATCTTTACCAAATTCCATTTGTTTTGTTGCATTTCGATGGTCAATGATCTTGCGCAATTTGATGGATAAGTCACACTGTTCGAGAACATCGATTAAAACGATTGATCTTGATAAATGGTAAGTTCAAAATGTATAACAATTAAAACGCTTAAACAGTTTGACAACTGAATTTATTAAATTTTTTTTTTTTTTAAATCAAAACTAGCAAAAAACGCTGACCTTGAAGATTTGATTTAAGAAAAAATTTAAATTTTTAAATTGCGTAATTTAAGTCACTTCTGGAATTATTACGGCCAATTTTATTGTCACAATGATGCAATTCAATTCAATTTTTCAAGCCCAATTTTTTTATTTAAAAAGTAACTTAAATTAAGTTACTTGTTTAACTATTTAAGCCAAATTTATTATTTGAAAAATTATGACTTTAAATTTTACATATTTACATTTTATTAATATTAAACGCCTAACATTATGCACTCAAAATATTCAAAATTTAAATATTTAATAGACTACATTTAGAGTATTTAAAACAAAACCCATAAATATCACCGACGCGACGCGACAGGCTAGCTGTATATTATCGTAATTGAAAACTTTACACCTTACTGATAAAAACATTGTAATACTTATTAAACCAGTTCAACATTTCATAAAATTTTACACGAAATATGCAACAAAAAACTCTAAACTATAAATAAAAAACCCGATAAAAATAATGCACCCTAATTTTTAAACGTACTATTAAGTGTTTTTTGCTCTTATTATACTCAATTAAATTGTGGGCATTATACGCGATGAAGATGGATGGCAGTTTAGTATCATCGTTCACATGGTTCCCAAAAAAAATTGATGTAAAAACAAAAATATTAAAAATTATGTAAAAAAAATAAGACAAAGTATAGAATATAAATTCAAAATGATAATATGGGATGGTGGCAAAAATGTTGAATTTGCTGGGGTCCTCCGCTAAATTCCCATACACGCGCGATAAATGGTGGTGGGGAGGAAGAGGGGAAATTATAATATTTATGCTGGCTGATTCGCGTACAATATTTATGTGCTCTTGCACACTTGTCGTCCCTTTATGTGCAAAAAGTATGTGGTTTAATAAGTCGATACGTCATAAGTGTTGTTGTTTTCTTTCTTTTCTTTTTTTCGGTGTGTGTGTGTGTGTGTGTGTGTGGAGAGAATCTTTTACACATATGTGTTTTAACACCGCGGAATTTCTGCTGTAATTTTATGCACCACACATGACACAATACTACAATATATATGATAAATAAATGCATATTACATACTCATGTACGTTTAATCTCGTTCACACGTACGGCTGGCGAGTGCGTTGGGCACTTTAGTTGTTATTCTTGCACGATTTGAGTGGTGTGGTGCAATGTGGGCGCGCACAATATTGGATCGTCGTTGCAATGGCAGTATTAACTGGGAGAGGAGACGAATATTGCTAATGTTGCTGCGTGTAATGCGGAATGGGTCGAAGCGAGAACCAAAATATATATAATCCAGATGTCACCCGCGGGGGCAATATCCGTGTGTGTGCTGCAGCCTGCAACCCAGGCAACACATCAAAATTTATTATATTAAATACATTATGTATAATGTATAATGGGGTGAGGGTTTTTTGTGCATTGGTTTTGCTTTTGTTGGTGGACGCGGGACGTGTTATTTTTTTAATTACAAAATAGCTGAGGCAGATTTAAAGGTTGGGGACTGGCGGTTTGTTATACAACGCAATGATGCGCGATGCTGCACTGTTGCTCCCTGGATGCTCGTAATGTGTTTGGGCGTTCCCCCTGGTGGGGTTTGGTCGTTCAGTTGTACCGGCTTTATGGTTAGTGTCTTTGTCTTCAAAATGGTTTAACGATCATCGTTTTTATTTGCTTGTAGTAATCGATTTAATTCGGCCTCGGCTTTTACACAATTATTGAATATTTTCTTAAGGGGAGGGAGGGGAAAAGTATGTGACTTAAATATTGTCAATATTTTGGAACAATGATATTTCAGTATTTTACCTATATTTTATTATTGTCAATATTTTTCACAATTAAAATGTTTTAATAAAGTATTTTTTAGAATTTCATCCAGTATATTGCCAATATTATATAATAATTTCATTAAGTTATTCTCCTATTAAGTTAGTTTAATTAAATCACTTTTCTCAAGGTATTTTTAATACATGTAAGAATGTATTGTCAATAATTTAAACTTTGTTGTCAATAATTTCAATTTCATATTAAGAACAAAGATTTATGAAATTATTAATATTTTTAAAGAGAAATGAAATATTCATGCAAAACAAAATCTTGCATAATAACATTAAACGCATCCCTAATCCAATTATAGTATAATTTTTCGCATGTTCCCAGCACATATCGGTTACAGCTCATTTTGCACAATGCATTTTAATTTTATTTGATTTAATTATAATGCAGCCGATATGATGACGTTTATCCGAGCGTGCATTTACAATATGCAGTTTATCTTTTTTTCTCAAAATGAATATACGTTACGGCCAATATTCGTGCCATTATTCCCCCCCCCCCCTTTCTTCCAATATGTGCAAGTGTAGGTATATAAATTATCTTTAATAATTGGAGTTTTTTTGTTCATTTTTGTTGTGTGCAGTGCGACTTTACATTACTTTAAACGGTTTCAGCGCGATAAAGTCCAGCGTATTAAAAGCACTGAATCCGTATAGATGTTAGTGCATATGGGGGTTGGATTTTTATAATAATTATGGTCATTTAGAAATGCATTATGGTTTAATGTGAAAATTATTGTACCGGATTTTTTCGCAAAAATGTACAAACTACAAAGTGCGATGTGCATGGTTGCTAAAAAAAAAACGAGTAAATTTTAAAACTGCAATTTTGAGTTGTGGACTTTACTTGCTTGCATTTTTTTTATTTTTTTTTGATGATGGTTTTTTATAACCAAAATATTTTATATTACCGCAAAGGTGTTGTTATTGTCATTATTTTAAAGTGGATTGTCAATAACTTTAATAAAATTATCAATATATTTTTAAAAAATTGTCAATATTTTTAAAAATAACTTAAAATACTGCTAAAATAAAATAATTGCTGCATTTCATTGATTTTTTTTTATCGTAAAGAACGCTATTTAATTAATCTAAAAGCATTTGAAGGATACATGTTCCAAACATGTATCCTGATTGTCCAATCCTTTTCAATTTACATTTCCTTATTTTAAATGTGAATTTATGTATCCGACCATAATATACCAATGCAATTACACTGATGCACGCAGCATCACCCCTTAATACTTCCCACATACATTCCCCCACCCTCGCCACTCTGCAATATTCTGCGTGTTTATTGTTGCAGTGGATGAAAAGCAATTACGCCTAATTTACTAATCACATCAAACATATTCGGTTTGTGCGAAGCAAGCATAATAATGTTCTTTGAAATATGTTATATGGGCGTGCATGCAGACATTAAACACATTCATATTTGTGCCTACATAGTTTAATCGTCTGAACCATACTTCAGGCAATCCGGACAGACAGACAGGCTGAACATAAAGCGCATATTATTATAATCGAAACGCTAATTAACAAAACCGTTTGAGATTTTTTTCCGCGCGCTGCACAAACATATTAACTCTTTATACATATGTGGTACGTTGTACGTTATTTCGTGGCGGTACAGTCGAAACACGATAAGTTGAACTTCGTTAAATACATTTTTAACTGTAATATTTTTTAACTTTGATGAGTAATTAGCGGGCTTTTAATGTGTGAAAGTATTTATTAAAATATACATTTATTCAGATTCCAAAAATTTGTCTTCTAAACTAAATTACAACTTTTAATAAAATATTTCAATTAATTTTTTAATATTTTCAAGTTTAAACAGATTTCCAGTTTTTAAATGACTGTTCACGCTAAACTGAATAATATGTTGGAATAAAAAGCTACTTGTGTTTAAGAAGTGGTATTTATTTTTAGAAAATAAGTTTTGTAATCAACTTTGGTGCAGTAATAAAAAATTTAAACAATTTAAGAGACAAAATTTTAATTTTTTTAAATAATTCTGTTTTTTAATGGCATACTTTCAAGTAATTAACTATAAAACAAACCTCATTGCACTCAAAATCTATCGAATTGGAGAACCAAAAAAACTTCTATATATAATAAAAATTATTGAAGTTCGTGTTATGTCATTTCGACTGTACATCGGGACACTACATTTATACGCGTCTGATATATGCGTCCATACTGTAGCCTTATTGTACACACAATGTGATGTGCACATAATAGGACGAGCCATTCATTCATTAGCTCAAGAGAACCCTCCAAATACAAAAATTAAAATTAAATAATGCTAAAGATAATATAACATAATATGAATATGTGTATGGACTATGGGGAGATGATAATGACGTGTGGGGACACGGGGAATGCAAACGAAATAAAGCAACGTTGTGGTGAGGATGGAACGCATTGTGCAACAACAAACTACATTGGTTTAAGATGATCATGAAGAAAAAGACGCTCAAGAGGAAGACGAAGGAGAAACATATATCTGTGTCTATATAGGAGAGGAGAATAAAACATAATAAATGAATCAAATAATGGCGGATAATCAAGTGAAGAGTATAAAGGCAAAAAATCAAATCAAATGATATACATGAACGAGAGAAAAGGAATTGAATGCAATGTGGAGGGAGAGGGGGGGGGATGGGGATTATAAGAAAAGAATTGAGCTCTCTGTGGCAATGAATTGAATCGGATTCAAGACGTTCGCTCGCTGTATAAATATAGTATTTGTATTGTTATTAATTTGATACAGATAGTTGCTTGGAAAAATTAAGAAAATGTAGTAGAATATTTTCTAAAATGAATAAATAATCCCAGATGGAAGAAAAGAAATTATTAAACATCATTATCCTTCCAAATTTAATATTAAGGATAACTGTTTGCATTGTTTGTCTAAACTACAATATTTAAAAACATTTATTTCCAACCATCCTTCAGAAGTAAAGTATTAGTATTATTCTTGTTACAATTTAAGTAATCACTTTAGCACCCCCCTTGAGCCCAAAAAAGTGTGGTCAATAAAAATTGAGGTCAAAACAACCGCGTCCGTGAACCCGCGCCACCAAGGAGAAAACAATTAAAACTGATGTCAGTTCATCTGTTCCGGTAAACAATTATATCTCCTTGTTCTTTTTTCAACTTTGATGGATAGAAATTATAAGTAGTTCCATATACAGCGATTAAATGGAACGAGATTGGATTCGCGTATGTGTTCCCCGACTGTACGTGAATACGCATGTGAACAATTAATTTTTAATTATACCATGACACGATTCTGTGGGGCTACGTTCTCCACTTAAGTGCTGATGAGTGGCGAATGTGGTTCTTTAAAGATTTTTGCTACATTTTTACAAAGATCAATGGCGTTTGGTGTATATAATATGCGGACTCCCCTGCGTGGTGGGTATGACGCTCTGCTGTGTGCGAGTCTATTAATAAAATATAAATTTTTTCATGTATCGTTACAAAGTTAAGTTTTTGTTTGTTTGTTTACCTAAAATTGGAATTGTATTGTAAAGATCAAGGTACTGTAATTTCAACAAAACATCAAAGTTCAATTTGAAGCAAAGGAAAAATGGATAAATCTTGTGGTACTTGCTTTTTTTTTTTGGTTCATCGTTAAATACTAAGAATTATAACGATTTCGCTTAAATTACTAGTTTTTTTTCTATTTTTTGTTGTTGTATATTTAAATTGTATTTCGAATTTTGTGGCTTAATTACAATGACTAACTGATGAGCTTTTCGTTATAACGATTGCAAAAGTGACGGATTAGAGGAGTCAGTAGCAGTCAAATTGTTTTTTTTTTTGGATTATCGAGGGTCTACTGTATTTATTATTATTATCTCAATCTCCAAATAATACCTCTATAACATATTAAATAATTAAACCGATGACAATTATAATTAGTGTATAACATTGATACATAATATTTTAATTGCACATTCCTTTAAAAAAAAGAATGAAAGAAAAAAAGCGCCATAGCAAATTGGAAATTTGTGGCAACAATGAAAAGCTTAATGCACTCAACACCACATAAAATAAAAACTGTTTACACAATGGCGGACACGTAACTATGCGATAGTAACTGTAATGGATAGTTAAACCAAAATGAATCATCTTAAAATATTATAGTTCCAAAAGCATCACAATAAGTGTGGTAAATTTTGAAATTGACACTAAAATTTGACGTGTGTGGCGTTTGCAATTACATTATTCAACAAACCACATCCGCAGCAGGGATGGTTTATTTACCTTCAGCGATATAAATTCACCATGATAAATGTGATGCGCTAATTGGATTTGAAATCGTCTGATTAAACAGCACGTCACAATAAGTATTTGATGTACGCCATCCTTACAATCGCCGCAAATGTTGTGGAGATGTTTCTTTGCAAAATTATGATGTCAAATGATAATTTGTGGCGGTGTTATAATAATATCGGCAGCCATAATATGATTGAACGATTTTATTGTAAAAATATCAGCACTTAATTTACACACATTACACACATTGTATAGCCATTCCATACGCATTATCACAAACAGTCGAATATGTAAGTGTGTGCATATTGGTACACTCAACACACAACATCTAATTACAAAATCATGACTTTTCATCGTTATTTTTTTTTTTTTTTTTATACTCAGCCTGTATGGTCAGGCTTCTAATAAAAAAAAATTGAATGGTTGTTGTTGAGAAATGCCCAATCATTGTGCTACTGGTTTTTAATTTCTATAACTAAGTAGTTATTTCATTTGTGTCTATTTTCATACGTCGAGAAATGTGAGCGCGTGAGTAAGTTGTGTATATCGAAGCGAAGTTTTCTCCTTTTCACCTCAATATTAGATTCTTCAGACAGGTATGTGAAATTTGAAATCACATTGTGTGGCATCGTAATGGCAATTAAGTACATGTATATTCATTTGAGTTCGAACGCCTCGATGGTAACGCAATTAATTTGGAATTTTGTTGCTTAAAAAATGTTCACAAAGCAACAAATCGTACAAAAAAAAAAAATGGTAAATTTTAATTGTTGTTCAATCATGACGAATGTTAAGATGGGATTTCATTTCGATCATTCTAATTATAAATTTAAAAACAATTCAATAATATTGTCAATATTTTCATATATTATAGTCAATAATTTTTTTTCTTTTTTAATAAAGTTATTGACAATATTTAATTAAATTTTATTCACAATGCAATGTTGATGGCATTTTATTTCGATCATTCTAATTAGAAATAATTCAATAATATTGTCAATACTTTTATAAATTATAGTCCATAAACTCAATTTGACATTTTTTATTAAACTAAATCACGAAATGAAAAAAAAAGTGAATGCTTTAAAAATCTTGTTATGTTTTTTATAAAGTTATTGACAATATTTAATTAAATTATATTCACAATACATTTTCCATTTTATTCTGTCTAAATTCTAATTAAACATTTTAAAAATCAGTGAAAGTTCAGTAACCCTACACAACCATTGTGTAAATTTTCCATATCCCTCCTCGCCTCTGAGGGACCTAACAACAATAACTAAAAAAAAATCCATAATTAAATGCACCAATCCGTTAATGACTCGATCCCTCATCCAATGCATATACTAATAATAATAATCTAATTCAAAAGCATCCCTCGCTACGTAACATTATAAAAAAGAATAAGGGCTGCACATACAAAAATGTTGTCACACACAACAACAACAACAACGTAAAAAAACAGCAGTGGGGATGCAGTAAAAAAAAAAAAAACTCAAGGGCGATGAGGATGATTTCAATTCATTCTTCTTCTTTTGTTTGTAAAAACCCATCGATATATAAAACTGTACACAAAATCTTAAAACGACCCACGACTTTTTATGCTCTTACCCCTAAAGCAAAACTACCCCGTTCCATTATTTTTGCGTCATCCAAAAAAAAAATCCATCATCTTGCATTTGTGTGTATGCATGCGCGCATTTTTTGTTTTGTTTTACCGTTTATTAGAGAGAAGGCCAGTGTAGCATTTCGATTATTTATTTCGGCTTCACCCATTAGTAGTATTAGTGTGCAAGGAGGGGGTGCAATAATGCACATTTGCTATTTTTTTTTTTATGTTACCCTAAAGAATATCGGCGACACACAAAAAACTGTCACACACATGAAATTGTGCGTTCTTTTTGCGATATTCCTTTTTTTTTTTCACACACATGTAGGGTGACGTACGCACTTGTGTGGGGTGCAAGCGGTTAAAACAAAACAAGCAACAAGAGTTGCAATACTATAATGGGTGAACAGAAAAAAACAAGGAAAAAAAAAGGAAGAAAGCAGGGTTGTATGAAAAAACAGTGACGGGGAGAGTATGAAAGATAAATAAAATTAAATAGCCATGACTGAGATAATGTTCATATGTGAGAGGAGTTCACATGTGGGGATGTAAAAGTATTTGTTTTGGAATAAATGCGTCCTTTTTGTATATGGAAAGGAACCTCTGAATGGCTTTTAATGCATACAAGAAGGATGCATTTTAATATGATATTAAAAATAATTATTTTAGAAATCATTATACTTACATTTTGTTTTAAAGAGAATTTTATTACTGACCTTGAGAAACTGGCCTTTAATTTAAATACAAAATGTTAACAAATTTATTTAGCTTTAAAATATTTGGCCTTGAAACATTTTAAAAATGACCTTGACTTAATCTGCAAATTTTAAAATTTGTGTTATAACAAATTTGTCAAGGAATAAAAATGTAGATTGTGAGAAATTGATCGAATCCGGTTAAACCGTTTTAAAGAAAATCATAAAAATCGGTTAAGCTGTTTTTGAGAACGTGGATCAAAAATTTACTGTTTAGATCCAATGTGACATTGAAAAATTTAAATTTGAACACTCGCAAAATTCAACAATCAAATTGTGGAAATACAATTTGTCACAATGTACCGTTATTGTAGTAGTTGTATGCAAAAAGGGACAAAAAAAAACGTCATTAAAAACAGCAAAAGGATAAACAAAAAAAAAAAAAAACAGCAAGCCAACACAAAACTACACTCATCTAATAATTGATGGAAGGCATTAAAAAAGAAAATGCAAGGGATGAAAAAAAAAATTAAACAATACATTTTCACAATGAAATGAGTTAGTGCGTGTGTTTGTGTGAAATAGAAACTATTTAATGGCACAGCAAACGTGATATATGGATGTACAGTGTAACGATTAGATTTTTTTTTCGCTGAGGGTAGTTAAATTACGGCGTACAAAAAAAAATGGCACCCAAACACAAAATTTAGGCACAGTGCACACATTTAAATTAAGCAATTCCCACATCCCTTCTTTTTTTTTCCAGAATGCAGCCCCTTTATGTTGCTTCTGTGTTGTGCCATTTTTTTATGAATGCGTGCGCGGAGTTTGTAATCGTCTGTAGCCGTTCTCTGGCAACAACACACACAACCCATGAGGGGTACAATTTTTTATCGTCGTCTCCCTAGTTAGTGTGTATAGGTGAAGCAGTGTTTTGTTCATAGTATTTTGCTTGCAGCATGTGCACACACGCTGTTAAATCTGCACAGAGTATATTATGCGACATGGGCGAGCTGCAGCTGATTAATACCCGCGATAGAGTCGATTTCGGATATTAATTACATTAATGGTGATGCACTTCTGTGGAATTAAGGGATGCTATTTTTATTTGTCCATTTAAATGGTTGCACATATTTATTCAATATATTGATGTGGGATAATAAATGGGCATCCTATTTTTTTGATTTGAAAATGCATTTCACAAAAGGGTTGATGTTGCTCGTCCTTTTTTTTTTTGATGTTGTAATGGAAAAGAACGTAATTTTCACGGGGATTTTTTTCGCAATAAAATTTACTCATTTTAGACACCCTAAAAATATTAAAAATTAACACATAAATCATTTAATTGCATTTTTTATGACTGAAATGTGAGCAGGAGGAAACATTTGCAACTTCAAACAAACAAAATAAAATAATTTCAATGCAAAATTTATTAAATTTTAATCCAAACTTGATTCCAAGGAAATGAGTTTTAAAATACGAAACATAAAACTTTATTGAAGTCATTTTTGATGATTAAAAAGGCAAAATTTGGCAACACAAATAAATGAGATTGATGTTTTGGCGCACCTCCTTAATTTCCGCAAGACAACAAAGCCCCACAACAACATCCTTTCCCGTACAATAATTATTGTAAGTGAAATGTCGCCATCCTTGTGTTTCCACAAAAGTTGTCCAACTGTACCCCCCAAAAATGTATTGCATTGCTATGCATCTCACAAAATCAATTAAAAGCGATGGAATTTTGGCAAGGTGCACGGTACCACTAAATAACCACAGTACAAAGGCAAAGCGCACATATAACAAAACGCCCATCGCCAACGTAAAGGGATTGCTATAAATATGCTCCTCTGCACACACACACACATACACACACACACACTCATTCCGCCTGAATATTGTTTGGGTATTTCTAGAAAATAATATTTAGTATCAAGTGTATAAAAGAGATAAGATGCAGACGGCGAAATTATAATGGCATTGAAATATGACTAAGGCGCATAACACACACGCAGCGCATAGAAATAAATCCCTTCATTTGATCTGGTGTTTTGTGACCAACCCACCCACATCCGCAATAATCTGTTTTCCTTCGATGCGAAATCCTTGTGTACATTTGTTTTCTGCATTGCATAAAAGGAGCGCTATTAAACAGAGACTCTACCATACCACGCCGAGTGATTTAATACTGCACCATTTAAATGAGGTTTTATTGATTGCAGCACACCATCCCCCAAGCCTCTTCAAAAAATAAAATTTAATGGAAATTAAATGTGTGGTAATGGAAGTCGCAATAATAAAGAAAATTTTGAATTCAAAACTAAAACTTATAAAATTTGACCTTGAATTTTTTGGAATCCTTTTAAGAATAAAAAATTAGATTTACTGGTTATGATCCTTTATTAGTTAAGTATTGTAGTTTGGTTAAGAAATTTATGAAATAAAACTTTTATTGTTAAAATTTAAGGTCAGAATGAATTATTTTCAAGGTCAACCAATTTGCGAAGGATGCATAAAATAAAGTTACTTTATTTATAAATAAGGATATTAATTTTGTGTTTTACTTTAAAACATATAAATTAAATCCTTAAGCATTTAGTCCTTAAATAAATCCTTTCATATCCTTGATAAACATAATCCATTTCATAAAAAAAAATGTGTGCACTGAATACTGATTAAATAGAACTAATAAGAATATTGCAAAAAACTCTCAGAACACAAATGAGTGGGGTAAAAACACAAACCACCCCTTTAGACAAACGGCCTAAATGCTCAAACGTGGGTATAACATAAAGTAGGACATTAATTTCTGTAATGCAATCTAAAGAAGCACATTAAGGATGAATGGCTTGATGAGGAATAAACACACACACACACAAGCCCGAACGAAAAACAAACAGGAAAATGAATAAGACTAACGTAAAAAGCATTCGGAAAATAAAGAAATTGCAAATAAAAAAAGGAAAAAAAAATCACCTCGCTAAAATATGGGCGTAAGGATGTTCAATATGAAGAGAAGGGGGCTAAAACCATTTCGTATACAAACATACACACACACACACACACACTCTTTTAACTACGTAAGAACAGTTATTATGCCTGAAAGAAGAAGTTCAACATAATATAAAATTGTGCTTGCATAACGCTTGAATAAGGGAGCTTCCAATAAATTATTGTGCATTGTGAGATCTCCTTAATGCAGGAGAATGTTCCACAACTCCTTAGAATACAATTTTTTTTAATGAATGATAGTACATTCTATCGCCTTCATTATAATCTCTTTTTGCACTGTGGATGCAACGCCCAAATAAAAAAATCATTGGTTTGAGTTAACATGGAACAAATTATTGAAAGGATGTTTTATTTAATTGGGGGGTTGAGACAAAAAAGGGGTTGCAAGTCATTATAAATAGATTTGCGGGTTTTTTATTAAAAATTTGAATCAACCCCCACCAATACACATGACGTGTTGAATAATTGAATTTTAACATTTGGATTTTTGGTAGCTTTTTTTTTAATGGGAATTATTTTTGAAATTTTGAATTTAAGCTTTTAATTTTTTTTTTAATAATTTTTTTCTTGTGCTGCGGTATAAGTTTTGTTCAAGCTTAAACTTTAATTCATCACATGAGCATTAAAAAAATTGTTTTTGACTTTGAAATGTTCAGTAAAGTGGCTTATTTACTTATTTCTGGAAATTAAGTGACTAAGTTTTTAATTGAATAATTATGAATTGTCAGTAATTAAGAATTATTTATAGAACATATACATAAAGTGTAAAATATATTGACCTTGAAATATTATTTTAAGGACCTTTAAATATTAAATCACCATTTTGTAGAAGGAAATCGTAAAAATCAAAATGTTTCAATGCAAAAAACTTGATGAAAAAAAGCATTTTATTACGAAGAAAAAATCATTAAAATTCATTATAGGAATATTTTATTCAATCCCCCATTTCGGTACAGCACAAAACCGTTTCTCCAATTTAAATTTAATTGGCCACTCACATCATTCAAATGAACATACATTCGTCTACCAAGTATTCATATTTCAATTTAAATTGCCACTTCGCCCACGCATACAAACGGAATCAAACAAAAAAGAAAGAAAAGAAAGAAGGGATATTAAATTCGTAATAAAATCTATTGCATGTAAGGATGAAGCGTAGTGAATTATTTTGTCATATATATACAGATGGTTCGGCGATGCGAAGATCCTGAGCCTCAATGTAATATATACAAGAGTACCTAAACGAGTATGTCCTTTATAATTATGTGTATACACCTAAAACATGCACGACTCATCCCATAACCATGCAGCAACATAACGTTATGTTCTACAGCGCTTGTAACGGCATACGCCGCGCCGTTATAGGATAAAGAAAGGAATAAATGAAAGCGACCCAGCGACCATAATGAATATCATAATCTGTGTGCGTGCATTATACATAAATCACATTATACGTTGTGTCATTATTAATGTTTTGTGCCAATAAATCGATACGTAACGCAAAATGGAAAAAATAAAAAAAGAGACGGCAATTTGAGAGAAAGCAGAAATAAAAATAATTGCCACTGATGCCACCCTTTTTTTTCACACAAACATTTGGTTTTTATTTTTTAGCCATAAGCACAATTTTCTTCAGTATGTATATTGTATATCTTTAGTCCTTTTATACATATGAAGGCATAATCACCATCAAGGACTTGTGCGTATATAGTAGAAATATAATAAGTCTTATAACGGGCTCGGGTTCGTGTGAAACACTCACACTCTTCATTCAAGAAGAGGCCCTCGCACTGATCCCTACGGTATTTGGTTTCCCTTCCCGGCGCGGCGTCTAATCTAAGTATTTCTTTATTTCGGGGTATTTTTTAATGTTCGCCGAAATGTCACATTATATGCTGTAGTTATCGATTTTCAAAGGACAATAAAAATTGTAACATTCTGCTGGGATTGCAGCATTTCAATTCACTGCCACCTTGATTTGAGACCTTTAATTGCAAATGAAATACAGTTTGAAAAACAAACAGTTAAGTTTTGAAAAATATATAATTGTCTCAAAAAAAAAAGAAATTTGAGCGAAAAATTATGAATAGCTCAGTAAAAAAAAAAGAGAACACAAATAAATGTTACAGTTATTGACATTAAAATCCAGTCATAAATAAAAGAGGGACTTTCCACAGCAACATAGATAAATGTCTTGGGCAAACACACGTGTGCATTACTTTACTTGATATCTGAATTATCATAGATTTTGCGTGTCTGTACAATTTTTATTTTTATTTTTGTTGTTGTGAATTGAAACTGTACATATAATATTTTGTTTCATTATTTCTGACACGTTTGACGCAATATAAACTCGTTGTTATCGCGATTGGCCAGTAATTAATGTAAACAGTCTTAGACAGCAGCTGCTTAAAATTATTGAATCGATACAGTGCTGATTACTCAACAATGTCGTCAGATGTTTATTTAAGAAAATATAAAACAGACAAAGAGAATCCGGAAATGGAATATTTTGTGTTTGCTAAATAACGCAGAATTTTTCATTATGACGTTTAAATTTAATTTGTAAGTTGATTAAATTGATTTCAATACAAATTTTGATTTACAATTGAGAATTAGTGTGTAAAGACCCACAAAATAGATCAAGGGCCTAAATCAAGAAATAGTTTTTGGACTTTAGAGGCTTTTTAATCAAACTAAATAATCATTTATTAATTATATGAGTTAAGTTTTCCGTTAATGTGGAACTTCAAAATGTTTTTTTCACGACTTTTTTTGTTAAATTTTCTTTTTATTGTGGTTTTAGTAAATGTCTCATGGAGAAGTCACAAATTCGATTCAACAACTGATGGAAACGATGATTTTATTTCATAAATTCTTCAACATATTTTAATTTTAATTAAAATACTTAAAAGTTAAAATCAAGCAAGACCAGAATGTAAAAATTCTAAGTTCCCTTCCGCGCCCTTTACAAGCGGCACATCAAACCTAATCCACCCAGTCATTTCAAACGGAGAAAATTAATATAATATATAGTACTTACTGCACAAAAAAATTAATCAACCAAATTAATTATTTTATTTTAGAGTCTTTACTGGCTTAGAACGGCTTAAGCTATTATAAAAATATTTACCTTTATCGTTTCCGTTTATGTCGTGTCTTAAAGTAATTTACACGAGCACCCTATTGTCTTGGGGCCTTTACCACACTGACTGAATTTGGTGCAACACCACGCTGCACACAAACCATCAGGAAGTCCCATAAATATTTAAAATCCATCGCAAAAAGCACCCAAAAAGAAATTGTGCAATAACCAAAAAAAAAAAAAAGCATCATGTAACAAAAAATTAAAATAACACAACAATAATAATATGATGAAGCACGTTTAAGGCTCATAACATGCAGAAATGTTGCAGCAAGGTTACATGAGTTACCTCGCGCATTTGGTATGCAGGCAAGAGATCGCCTTTATTATATTCCCAATCTTCCTGAAAATAAATGGCATTTTGCTAATTAACACCCCATGGTGCGGCGGAGAGTATCACCGTTTATGTGAGCACGTCAAATGCACACAAACACACTTTGAAATATTTTTACGCGCGAAAAAGCGCAAATTAGGAAACTAAATGCGCGCATCTTAATGTTATATTATGCTCAGCGTATTTGTACTTTGTCAGATGGTGCCAACTATTGAGCACCACCAGGTGAACCTTTGTTGTGGTGGTGGTGTATGTGGGGAACCAACACCGCAGTTATTAGCGCTGATGTGGATAATCGCGAGACGTGCGCGGAGAGTGAAATGACCACGGATTTATTTTTCGGTTGCTCAAGTTCTTGTAAAAATGAATAATTAGAAATGTTATGGGAATGAATATGAAGATTAACTTTTATGCTACTCAAAGGATGAACCGTCTTTATTAAACGATTATCAAATAGTTGATTAACTTAGACCTATGGCTTATTTTTTTGCATTTTTGTGTGGGAAAAAGGAACCCCGATTGAAAAAATTTTAATTTTTTTTACAAAATTGAAATCCAAAAAATTATTTTAAGATCCTTTTTAATTTTGCTTTATTTTCTAGAGACTTAATAAAATAAATACATCCTATCTGCACCACCCTCCCAATGTACTCATTAAAATAAACCGCAATTTTTATCAATTTAATCATTAATGTCATAGTTAAATAACACTATTTTAAAAGTGTCCTTTCTTGAAAGCCACCTGCTTGTCCTGCTCACTTTTTATTTTATTTTATCACAAATATAAAGTCGCCAAAACCGTTAATTGACTTACAATTAATTCAAACGCTTAAAATTAATAAGGCAAAAAATATTCGGTTCTTAATTGTATTCTGAAATGTTGAATAGTTGTTTCAAAACACGTCATGCCATCTCGTAGCTCCTGGCAGTATCAAACGTTACGTATACGGTTTCCTTTGCGGCCTGCGCGCTGTTGTGAAATGCCATTGCGCGAAAACTGGGCAAGAGCTTTGCTCTACACTGTACTGTGCAAAGTGTTTCTCTTTCACTCGCATTGTTAAATCCATTTTATGTGAGGTAATTACTTTTAATTAAATTACATTACATAATTGATTTACAGTAAAAAAGTAGTCAATTAAAAATCCTGCAATATTTTAATTGAGTTTTAGTGTTTCAAGTTTTATGATTCAAATTCAGGACGTCAATTATATTTTAATTGGAATCTGGCTTAAGCAGTACATCAACTGCTTATGCCACGCTGCGTTACTTAAGTCATTCAAACGCACTTTAAATTTCAACCGTATTTTTAATTCCCCCCATTGCGCTTTGAGTTCGTAAAGTTGAAGCCTTCAAAGGAATTTTCCGCACAGCAAGCGAATGTAATCGCTGCAGACACAATGAAAAAAAAAGAAGCTTTTGATAGAGCAGCATTAAGCAAAATCGGTGACTTACAAGAAATGATGATCATTTCCATAAAGTGTTTGTCAAGATGTGGTCTTTAATGTGTTGTGAGTGTGAGCACGACTTTATGGCATCGCGAGTATTACCAAATTAAATCAGTTAATTGAACAAAAAAGAAGAATATGTATATTTACAGGCAAATGAAATGAAAAAGATAACTATAATAGTTAAGCGGCAAAGCGGGTGAGGTAGGGAGAAGCAATTGGTGCAAGATATATTCATTGTGCTGGGACTTTTTGGGGAATGGATTAGGGGGGTGTGTATCATTTTTTTAAGTGGGGGAATATTCATTTTAATTTAAATGATTGTTGACAAATTTTTAATTAAATTAAGGATAATTTTTTCAAATTTACCGTTATTTTAATTGGTGAATTTAAAAAAAGTAGTAAAATACAATCGTGATTTTAAATAACCACTTTTGTGCTTATTTATTTAATATTAAATCATTCAAATTATTTAAAAAGAAATGCTCTACACACTCTGCAAGTAAATCGATAAATATAAATTACGAATTGTCCATGCCCTCCTGCGTGCTGCCCTGACCTCATATTAATTGGGACGGATAACTATACGCTGTGAACACTTGCTAATTGCTTAAACGGTCCCAATCAGAGCCTCAGCCAATTTAGTTCAAACATTAAATCTGTTTCAATGAGACCAAATGACATAATGACGGTTCAGAATTATTATGCACACACATACGACTACCAGAGCACAACTGTGCCCATTATATGTGGTCCGTTCGAGCGTTTGGAGAGTGTATGAGCAACCGGGTACCGTACAGCGTACTGTGCCCAGCTATTGTTATAAAATTAAATTAACTAATTGGCTGGCCCAGATGATGCGATGATAACACAAAATGCGTGTATTCCCGCGAGTGTGCACCAGCGATGTCATTTATGCGCGCGACGCGCTGTCTGGTGTGAGGAAAATGAAGAAGAAGAAGGGACAATAAACAAATAATGGGATGACTTGCAATGATTTTTCAGCGCGTGTGAAAAAATAAATCGCATTCGTTTTGTAATATTTTAAGACAGTGAAATTTAAATTAATTAATAATGAAGATATTTTGTTAAAGCAAAATTGACTTAAGCATTTATTTTTAAATAAATTAATTTTTAGATACTTTGAACTTAAATTTTAAATTATTGTAATTTATTATACTCATTTTTAACTTCCAAACTGCAGTAACTTGTCAGATTGAGGATAAAAAAGAACTCATCACAATTTAAAAATAAATAAAAATTTAATTTATTGCACATTTTATCCTTCAATACACAAGAAGTTAATTTCCGTTTCACCTCCTCCAAAAAAATCACCCCAAAAAAAAAACCGCAACAATGTCATAAACCATATGGCCAAAGGCAAAAAAAAAATAACCCTACACATTTATTTGCTACTCCATCCTCTCCAATCCCCGCAACCAACACATTCAAAATGTTCTCTCCGCACTGTGGCATTGAATCGCCTTGAAGGTTTTCGTGTTCAAAAGCATCAAAACTTTTAGTGCGTCCGTTTATTGTAAGTTTGGCTACACTTTGACACAAAAGGAAACCATTCCCCCGCATGCTTCGACATACGTTGCGGTTTTTTTTTTCTTCTGGGGTCTTAAAAGGAGGTGAAGATTGTTTAGGTGGTTTGCTTCTTGAAGACGTTGCAAACATTTAGTGAGTGTGTATCAAGTGACCATTGTAAGTAAATAATTAAAGCACTGCAGGCAGATTGCTGTTATTTAGGACACAAATTGCCGGCAGTCATTTAATTGTAGTGGAATTCCAATATGTTGCAGTGGGAGGTGGTATTAGGAAACATAATTGAATATTAAAGTCTTTAGTTTTCCAAGTGTTTTTTATAATTTGATTTTTATTACCTTAAAATTAAATAATGATTTATTTTAAAGCGAAATTTCAAGGTGAAGAAATCATTCTACTTTGAAATTGTTATTATTCAAATTAACATTTAAATACATTTATTGTTACAAATAAGGTGTGGGCGTTAGGTCCTACTTTGTTGTTTGGTCGCGGGAATTTATTACATTTTTTTTTCAAACCCCCTCCCATCCCCCCCCATCCCCTACAACTTAATATTTGCTCAATTCCAGGCATTTAGTGTCGTACACACAAACTATGCGTATGTTTGTACACAGATTCAACTTAAATGATAATGCAAGCGTCTGTACATCGTTCGATGTCGCAGTGAATGTGTTTGATTTGAAGTAGTGTTATAACATATCGTGTGTACCGTTTGCATTAGCGACAGCCAAACTGGCGTCACTGTAAGTTGTTTGTTTTTACATTTCAGCAATAACTGTAAGTAAATGATGCGCTGTGTAATAATTTGTAACTGTTGTATAACTACTAGTAGAAGGTGTGGGGGAAATTATCGACGCGTCATTGTGGACATAGTAGGAAGACCAAATCGGGTTGTTTGATGACAATTTGCTTAGTTTGTTTTTAATTAACAAATAACTGTTTAATTTATTGAATTAGGACTTTTCTCAATAACGTTAACACAAATTATTTAAAAAAAATAATTATCTAATTGCTATTGTGACCAAATTTATATTTTATTTTACTTCCTAATTATATTCTTTACTGCATTTCATTGTGACTCATTCCAAGTAAATCCCTTGCATCCCCTTTACAGTTTGCCTCCCCCAACATCATGTCAAGCACATAAAAACCCAATAGTCATCGATTATTTATGCATTAAGTGCATTTATATGGAAATTAAATTGTACACGAGAATAAGTACATACAAAAAGAATTGGAACAATAAATTGTCTTCATCCCCTTCTTGTGCTCGTGTAAGACGTCTTCAAAGTCACATAGTTTATGCGATCGCGTTTTGTTTTCGTTAGCCGCAATAATAATTGGACAATAATAAAGGTATATCAAGTTGTTATTGTTTTTCGTTCATTTTGGAATATAAATTTGTATAGTTATTTTGCTCTTCTATATGCATTTAATTCATATTTTGATTGGGAAAAAAGAAGTTTCTTAAAAATATTCTTAAGAATATGCAATTATTCAATGTCAATGGATTCATTTTAGAAATAAAATGCATTTAAATATAAAGGATTTATGTAAATCAACAAATTTCACTTATTGAGTAATTCAACCGCCACAAAATCAATAAATTTAATTTATTTAGTACAAACATTTTTTTTTATTTAATAATTTTATTTTTAGTACACATTGTAAATCATAACTATAAGAGTACCAACCTTATTAAAATGTATTAAAGATTGTTTTTTTTAGATGATGGAAACCATTAATGACTCTTGTGAGAATATTTTAGAACCACATTTTACACTAAATTTTCAAGATTTTTATGCATTTTGTATTCTTCATTCACTACCCTGATGTTTTTGTTTCGTGAATCAACTAAAGCCCTTCTGCTTAATTTTTGTTTGCTTTTTACAATTTTACACAATTTATTTGCATTTTAAATAAATTTGATTGGATATTCATCTTCTTTTAACACTTTGCAATGCAAATCTTCTTAGTTTTCCCAAGAAAAAGCACTTTTTCTAAAGCAAATCATTTTTTCCATCCGACCCGCGCTAATTAGTCGGACTAACCATGGCATTTTAAATTATGTACTGATATTTTTTTGGGATCAACATTTTGATCCTCCGGCCATTTTGCATCGATCTCTGATCCTCAAGTTTTTTTTACATGATTAGGGTCACATCAGTTTTTACTAGTTAAGCATTCAGCCTGGGCTTGGGGACTATAGAAATTATTATGATTATATTAATATTATAATTAAAAGAAGTAAAGTGGAATTAGTAAAAAAATTTGTCAATTTAATGAAATTTCAAAATACCAAAAAAATCAATTTGCTTTTAAAAATAACGATATCTAAATTATGAAATTTTATTTAAATTAAAATAAGTAACTTTAATTGAATTGGATAATTTGTCGGACATGATTTCCTATGATTTTATGAAAATGTCCAATAGAAAATTTTAAAAGGAGTTATTGTTTCGTCACCCGATTTACGATTTTTGACTTCTAATTTCTGGATTTTAAAATGCATTTTTCTAGGTTAACATTTTAATAGATTAAATTACGCGTTATGATTAGTTTTTTTGCCCTTTCATAAGGCCTTCCTTTCATCTTGGTGATTGTATACATATTATTCATTTAAAAATGTGATTTTGTGAGAAAATTTGTAAAAATAACGCAATTCCTTAATTGCAGAAGTTTGTGTAGTTTTGGAAAAACCCAACCCCATCACATTCCACTAATTAGAAATTTTTTTTGCGCCTTGATCCAAGCTAATTACTGATTTGCGCCTTCAAATATCTCTTCTCATCAAGTTATTATGGGAAATAATAACTTAATAGTAGCATGTAATCAAGAAAACATTCATAAAATGTATAACCGTAGCAAGAATTTTTACTTTAAATGAATTTTCTAGTACCTTATCTCACAATTTGATGAGACAATAACTAACAGTGAAACACTTAATTCATTAAAAATGCTACACATCTAATGGGGTCCATCAATTAAAGCGTTCATATCGTTTTATTAGATTATTTACGATAGAATTATTATACCTCGTTTAATATGTTTTATGCATTTCATTGTCACTTGATAGTTAAAATTATGATGGTATATATCACATATTATGAATATAATATGACACTGTGTCGTCCGCATATTGAATCGATTAAATAAAATACGCTCGCCGTTCCTTTTCTTATATGGTTCTTCAAATTCCAGCATGATATTCTTGTCTGTTTTTTTTTTTTTATTTCAAAAGAGGCTTTTGCGGGATGATTTCAAAATGCGACACCACATATACATATAAATCTTTGTATATGGAATAAAAAAAAAAAAAAACAACAACGTGAAATACAAAAAAAAAAAAAAAAAATTCTTTTGGTCTATCTGTGCTTAATTTCCACTTGAAAGGTGTGAATGAATGAATAAGAATATGTAAATAAAAAGGCAATAAGTATAATAACAATAAAATTAACTATCCTCGTTCGGATATTATGTACATTTGTAACGCATACACCAAACTGAAAACAACCTTCTTTTTAATTCCTTCGACTCATTTAACACACAAAAAAAAAAAAAAAATAATGCTTATTAATATATATGAAGGCAAGATCGGCCAAAGCGTAAGAGATTCCATTAACAAAATGATTTACATAAAATCTGTGTAAATTTTAATAACAATAAAAATATTGTGAGGCTTGTTTTTATACGGGCGCGCACACATTAAAATTGTTATATTATATATATTATATATAGATTGTGTATATGCGGATGTTAATGTTAAATGTACATTAATATTATAGGCATATCTTTATGTATAATATATGCGTGGACTCACTGCATTCACAGAGAGGAGATGTCGCGTTTTATTAACCGAATTAACAAAAGAGAATTACTCTACCTAATAAAATTTGTTGGGAGTTTTGAGTGTTGTGCGGCTCGAGGGGAAATCGGGCAATATTTCTCCATAGTAGTGTTTTGCTAAACGAACAAAATTGCATCCCCCTCGATGATCGAAGTTGCATGCTTTTTTAAAATTACTCAGGCACCCAAAATGAATATTGCAACGTTTAAAATTTGTGTGTGTGTGTGTGTTCAAATTATCGCAATTAAGATGATGACGAAATTAAGGCGTAAAGAAATAACAAAAAAAAAAATAAGAGGAAAGACGGAGTACATTCTACTATACATATTATAACTATAATTATTATATATATAGCTAAAGAAGTAATAGTGTCATAACATGCGCAACTATGTGTGAGTATGTTGCGCGCAACTATGTGTGAGTATGTTGCGCGCAAAAGCCTTTCTCATTTGTCTTTTATTTGAGTGGAAAATTTTAATTGACTATAAAAATCGACACCACAGCAACACGTACGTTGCTGAGAACTGAGGATCGTCACACCAACGACTCAAGGAGAGAGAAAAAAAGAGAAAAATTTAAATGCGTGTAAACGAAGAACGAAGCGACAACGAATATTTTATGAGCGTGGCTTAAAATATCCTGTTAACACAATAATTAATGTTATTTCTGGCAACCCTTATCGCTTATCGTCGTTTTTATGTGTCTCAAAGTATTTCGTTTCTACTTTTTTTTTTCATTATTGTTAAAAAAGTTGATATTCTTTCAATTTTTTGTTTATTTGTATGCGCAGGTTTTTGTTTGCGTTTCATTGGTTTGTTTTCTTTTGATTTTAAGGTGTTACTTCTCTTAAGAATGTGATATTTTTAATTGTGTCATGCTTATTTTCGTTTATTGGGGAGTGTTTTTTTTTATTTGTGTTGGCGTACGCGTGCTTTGTTGTTTTTAATGTATTTTCAATGACCACAATATCATTTCACTGGTTTTAAATAAATGTTAATAAAAAATTTAAAGAAATACTTACTAAATATTAATATTTTTAAAAGTCACAAAAATTTATTTATTGACCTAATCAAAAATAATGAATTAAAGTAGTCACAATTGAAGGGGAAATCTCTAGTCTAGCTTGTTTGTTTAATTTAAATTTTTCACTGACATAAATTTTAAATTTGTAAAATTCCCAAAAGTAATCAATAGTCAATACATTTCTATGAATTACATTTAAACAACAATAAAAATTATTACTATTGACATGTTTTGACAACATTCAATGCCTGAATTCCTACTAAATGCTTTATTTAATTACAATGCACAATTAAATTATATTATCGTTTATTCATCATTCAAGTAACGATCTTCCAATAATCATTGTGTTTTCATTTAAAATAACTTTTCAGAAAATATTTAAACAATTTTTTTTTTCATTTCCAATTGCCAAACGCCTTTGAATAACATTGTGCAGCACATTAAAATATATTGAATGAATGTCACTTGTTAATGGGGCCGCGGCTAAAAGGGGTAGGGGAAATGGGAGACGAACTTAAAACGTACTCATTTAATTGTTTCATGTTATTTTTGTACAAATACTAAAGTCTATAGATTTATATAAAATGGGTTTGCGACCACTCGAGATCGCATAATTTATTTCCTGTAATTGTAAATAGGTATACGATGTCAAAATGTTGGAAAGGGGGAGTGAGAGGGGAAAGAGGCCTTTGTGCTTGCGAGCTCATTTACACGTCACTCAATCGCAATAATCATCTTCATTATTTTTCAGTTGTTTCGATTTTGTTTTGTTTTGTTCGCAATATGGCACGCGTGGGCATAATATCACAAGATGTTTATTTGAGAGTGTTTTCTTTTTGTTCAGCTACGTGTGTATGCCCACTTGGACTTCTATATCTCATTGGAATGTACTTTTACTTTGAACGGTTCGGTTTCTTATTCATTTTTAGTTTTCTTCATTTTTGATCCACCTATTTCATTTTTAACTATATTGAAGTATACTTGAATTTCTTCACAGCTTTTTGTTGTTATACATTTAATTTTTGGGTGGGACCCACATTGCGGCAATATTTTTTAATGATGTCATTTAAGTCGATGTGATGTATATTGGCTGGATCATATTTAATGAGCCACATTGTGTGTGCGGATGAAGATGAATTGTACTGTATGCAAATGAAGAAGGCCAATTAAAAGTTTGTGTGTCATTGTGAGGTGGTTTGACTGACTGTACAAATTTGATGATTTTTCTGTAACAATTAAATTAAGATGACACAGCATCGTGAGATTATTATTTGTCAAATTACAACAACAATAAGTAAGACTTACAATAGTGTCTCATTAGGGACAGATTATCAATTTAGAAAAATGGATTTAATAAGTGAGCCTAAATTTAGTCTATTAAAATCATATTTTCTTGAAAAACCCTTAAATTTTTTACATAACTTAAGGCGCTTTTTTTTAAATTAAATTGAAATTATGTCAAGCCGAGAAACACTTTTTACAGCCAAAATGCATTTGATAAATTTCTTTCTTTATTTCTTCATAAAATTTATTTGCTTAAAATAAAAATTTCAGACACTAAAAGTACCACGTGTATCATAATAATTGTAACTTACAGCTCAATTAAGTCAGACAATGCATAAACCATGTGTTTTACTTACATGAATTGCTTCATACATTTTGTGTGACACTGCGCAGCCGTGCATGCATTAGCGAATACATTGTATTTGCAAAGGTAATTATCGCTGTATGGTATAAGAATCGCAAAATGTTCGCGAATCGCGCTTAAGACACAACAAACAAAACAAACAAATGAATTGGAGAATATGGTGATGGTGGGAGGGCGGTGTGAGGATAAGGATTTCTGACGACACTTCAAGGCTTAAAAAGTAAATTATCTGCATGCATAAAGAGGCTATTCAAATGAGTTGGAAAATATTGGCGCAGATAAAGTGGCAATGCCGCCATGTACTCGCATGTAAAGAAGAATATGGTGCAGTTGAATATGCAAATACTTGCATTGGCGTCTTATAATTAAATGGTAAATTATTTTGTTGAGTGTGTTTTGCATTCAATTTATTTGCAATTCTTAATCGCCTTAAGTTATGCATCGTTTATTAACACTTTTTTTTAAATAAATGATTTAATTGGCGCATAAATTTAGGCGATAAATTAAGAAAAAGGATTTCGTTGACTTTGTTCATTTAATTTTTGATTAAGTCATTTCAATAGTTTTACTGTATATTTTATTAATGGTCACTGCATCCTGAATGTGTCATGGTCACGATAACTCACCACGTCATATATTTAATATTCGCAATGTCGATTTTAACAATAAACTCCAGAGACTTGAGACTCATCAACAAACTCGACCGTGCACTAAATATGGCTACATAAAACTTTAAGCATCCGCGCATTTTTTTTTTCCTTTTTATCTTTCATTTTCTGCATATTTTTTTTTCATTTTCTTCTTCTCGCAGAATTCTTTTTGCATTCTTTTACTTGCGTATAACAATCGCGCGGGCATCAACGTTTAGAAGAACAACGTGTACAATGTACATGTACTCAAATTCAGAGCGAAAGCACATCCAACAACAACAATAAATGATGCCATGAAAAATAAAAAGACAACCCAAATGAAAGGGAAACGCTCATATGGGATGCAGTGAAGAGGAAATGCTGTGCTGCTTTAGCCTGTAGGTACTGTAACAACAACAACAACACATATTCGACCCAAAAGCGGAGAGCTTACATTCAATTTCGAAGCGATACATGTGCGCGATGTGCACAGACCCAACCAGACAGCACGTCGCGCATTGTGGCCTGATTTTGTGATGATTCCACAATGGGGGGTCATATTATGTGGATCGTTATGACGCGTTTTTATGTAACTTTTGGGATGTAGGGGAAATGGGAAGTAGAAGCCTATTCCCTATGTAGATCCCTTTTTGTATTTTTTTTAAATTTTTCGCCAGAATATTTTTGCAATATTTTTAAAATCATCAAAAGTCATGATCATCTATAAATAGAAGGTCCTTATTTTATCGATAAATCAAATCATGTTTTTGAAATGAATTTAAATTTAAATTTCCAAGGGTCTTATCATTTTTACAGTCCTGGTAATAATTTTAAGACCCTTGCAAAGTATCCCCCTAAACATTAAAAGCGCCACCACAAAACTGATCACTGGAACCACAATAAATTTTTGGATTTTATTGCAATCATTTAAAAAGCAATTGAGCCTGGTGCTCCTTCTCACATTATTAGACAGCCGTTTCTACAAATTTCAGTAAGGACCACAGGGATGAGTTGTTTGTGAATATTTTTTTTTTCAGGACGTTTAAAAGTATGGAATTAATTTTTTTGACATTTCTTAGCAGTAAAGCAACATTCGTCATAAGATCAAGTGGCGACTTTGGAGTGTACTTTACATGTCTTTTTGGAAACCTTATAAAGATAATAAAAGTGTTTTAAAATTTCTACCTATAATTATTTTAAAGGTTATAACCCTACTTTAGAATCTAAATAAAAGAGGAATTTTTAAAATGTCCTAAAATTATCAGATTTGAGACCAAGGAAATGAAATATTATAGAACTTGTTAAAACTAGAACATTTTCATGAATTAAAGGTTTTAAATGAACCTCAAGACGATGAGTTTAATTTGTTTAAAGGTCATTAGCATTTTTTTAGTAGTTTTGATCCAAGGAATTACATTTTATGAGATCGTTAGTATCGAAATTACTAGGCTCTGAAACATTTTATGTAATCGAAATCAATTTCAGGTCTTAATTTTAAATTAAATCATTTGATTTTTCTCATCACAATATCTTAAAATGACCATAGTCCTTTAATTACATTTTACGAGTAAATTAAGGTCACAATTAAACAAATTTTTTTATACGCCCAAAATATCAATGAATTTTTTGAACCCCAAAAATATCTTTTGATTAATCACATTTCACGTGGCCAATTCCTTCACCTTTTTAAATGCAATAACAATTTGAATGAAAGCTCATTCAAACGCACACCCACACCATCTGACAAAAACACACGCGCACACGCGCCGCATCGCATATTAACATATATTATACGCGCCCGGAACAAACGCGCAAAGATTAATTCACATCCATTAACTCCAAAAATGCCCCAAGGAGATGTTATCTTTCTTTTCTCGAACCATACCAGTTTGAGTGATTAAAATTCCACAAAAATTAAATACCACGCAGGAAGACGCTGACTCGATTGTGTGTGAGGCCCCAGCGTCCAACATAACCACTCCGTACTGCCACGAACAACGCAAGAAGAAACCACAAAGTATAATTTAAAATATGGACAAGATAATTTCAAGAAGACGCGATATATTGGTGTCTCACCCTCCCCCTCTACCACTTCCCTTCTCCGCTCTTATGACTTTGTTCATTTCGTTTTCCTCCAATTGATATGAATATTTATTGATTTGTCTATAAGTTTGTCAATCCCCATAAACAGATGGGATGCAAGACTAATTTATTGTGACCATTACTTTAATTGCCTACATCTGACACCTATAAGTAGGTATCTATGGATGGCGTGGTGCGTATGTGTGTATTCTCATTCCATGATCCAACCAAGGCCCCCAAAACGAGTAATGACCAGGCCTATATTATGTAGATCAGCGCTTTTATTTCAAATTTACTCTCGTACATGAGACGATAACAATAATGTGGGGGGGGGAGGGGGAAGGGAATGGGGGATATATTTCTTGTGATATTTGCCTTGTTCAATTCAATATAGTAATATGTTTGGTTTGTGTTTTGTTTTTTTTTACTTATTTTGTTATTATAATACGTGTAGGGGGAGGTGTGTGGAGTGTGGATAAGCGCGCGCGCGAGGATGGCGCACGAAGAAGCATGGTTGCGTTGCGTCCGTATGAGGTCTTAAATCTTTCTTTTGTTTGTAATATATGCGATGGTGTGTTGTCCATTTTTTTTGTTATTATGGCCATCTGTGCCGGAATATGGAGGAAACCAACAAAACACAACAACAACAACAACAACAACAAAACACACACACATTAAATTTTTATTTAACTTTGTGTCCGGCGCGTTAAAATCAAATGAACCAGCGAACAAATTAAAAGCAGAAGAGGTGAAAAGAGACGATCGCTTGTCCATAAATTAGTAAAACCTTTCTCAATGGGCACACGTCTGGGAGTGTTGTTTTGTTTTTTTTTTGTTTTTTTTCCACCAACTCTTTTTTATTGTCGCTCTGCTCCCTCTTTTTCACTCGTTCTCTCTTTTTGCATAATTTTAACTATATTGAAATGTGGTACGTTCTTTTACAAAGTTAAATTCTTATTCATCTCTTCTTGTTTCACGTTATTTTTATATATATGTTTTAACATTTTCATTTTCTGTTTAACAGCCACTTTTTAATGTTCCATCTTTTTTGCTTTTTTTTTACATATGCACAGAACGCCGCAACATATTATGCGTGTGCCTCAACTTGTTGTACTTTTTAATATCCTAATGAACCCCTTTTTTGTGTTTTCAAATTAATATTCACTTTTTTTTTTTTGTGAAAATTCATGTAAAATAAACACATTTTGGATTTTAATTCCCTATGATTTAAACGTCCACAAATTAAATAATGAAGAATTAAACCATTAGAATTTATTTCTACACAATTTATTTAATCAGTTTTAATAAGTGAGATTACATTTAAATTCAAAGTCTACTTAAAGATCAATAAAATGCTTTTAAAAATTAAGTTGCTTAAGCTTTTAAAAAAATCGAATTTATTGATATTTTACGAGGAATTTAAACAATGACTTTGAATCAATATTATTTATTTCAAATATCTCGAATTTTAAATGCAATGTTAGACCAAATTTACCATTAAACATGAGATATTATATTTAAAAAAATAATTCAGCACCTTCTGTGTTGCAAAAAACAGACATTTTGACCTTGAAATGTTTTTAAAATTTATTTGTGATTTCTCAGAACAGTTTTATTATCATTATTTTATCATATACAAACTTACATGTCCAATAAATTTGAGTAAAGATAACTAAAGTTAGTTGCGGTATTTAATTTAAACGTGTTTTTTCATAGAAGGTTACAAAGTCTATTATTTAAGGTCATTTCAGCTCTACTACAGAGTTTATTTTCAATAGATTTATCAATTCCAATAATATCTCATTATGCTACTTCGTATAGAAAATAATTCTGATATATTATCTCATTAAAAAGATCCCTTCAAGAGCATCTTAAATCCAAGTATCCAAACAATCGTGATTCCTTTATAGCAACAAAATAATTTCAAAAGTATTTTAATTATGCTTTTATGTTCCACTATAAAGTCATTATCATCATTAATTTAAAGGAATTACAAAAAGCAAAATATCTCACTTATAGGTAGATTCCCTAAATATTCTCATACAAATACTGAATTCACATTATGCTTAATCTTTGTACGAAACAAAAATGACTTTGTATCCATTTCGTATATTAACGTCTACACAAGAAACAAGAAAATTCTCAAGAAGAAATTTTCAACGCTTCATTTTTATAAACTTCAATCTATTGCGGGGATTACAATTCAATACGTCTATGATAATATAAATTGTACAAAAAAAACATTAAATTATAACCACAACAAGTACATGAAAAGTAAAAAAAAAAAAATTGAAAACAAAGCAAATCAAAAGACTTAGGCGAGAAACACGAATTTCCTTCAGTACATATATTTTTTAAACGCGGCTAACGCTACTGTCACGTTTTCATTTGCAATGCTTTCAATAGGTTCATATTGTGGCTACACAATTCTATTGTGTTTCATACACTGCACGCGGTTTTTGTGTGAAAATTGACTTTTTTTTAACACGTCTGAAAGAAGCTCATATTATAAAGAAATTTAATAGCTAGAGATTCCTTTAAATGTGTGCAATTAGTTTTTAAATCAAAATTTTCGATATGACTTAAATTTAAGCAATGTATTTTTTTAGCTAATTTATTAACTTTAAGTTTGTAATGTATTGTATATATTTAAATTTATATTAGCACGTCTTAAGAAACATAATTAGCAAAGAGCCATAACACAAATTGGGCAATCATACATTTATTATGCAATCAATTCCCAGAATTCAAAAAAAAAAACACCTAAAAGATTACAAAATTCAATATAAAACTGCAACAAAGTGGCTTAAGTTTTCAAAGAAATGCATTCAGATGTTGTTCATTTTGAAAGGATTTATCCTCCTTCATCCTATATATATTACATTGGGGAGCGTACCACATAAAACAACACCGCACAAAATTCCCTGCATCAACAGTATGTAATAATTGGTCGGTTGATGTTTCGTTGCAAATAAATCAAATATTTCCAATTTCCAATAATGTCTTAGCACGTAGATTGCTCAAAAACGAATTAGACACACTGCAAGATGTTGGAACGATGTGTTGTATCCCGTTCTCATAATCCATATACGCTCAAGACACTGTAAAAGGGCAGGGAGCATCGTCCCATACTTTTATTTTATTCACAAAAATATTTATCAGCAAAGTAAAGTAACGGTATTTGTATTGGTGGGCTCATTATTTAATAATCGCCTGAATGTAGTCAAGAAAAAGCTTCTTTTTTTTTATAGAAAGGGTTTTATTCTTTATACAAACCTTATTTTAATTAGATTAAAAGTTTTGTGGTTTTTGTAACTTTTTAAAGTACTGCTAATTTTATTTTATAACTGAAGTTCATATTAAAAAATGCACCCTCAAAAATTTCATTACTTCATATACACCACAAGGTTTAAGGTACTCGAATTGTTCTTTCAACTTTTTGGTTAAAAAGCAACAATCTTTCCATACACATATTTTACGTTCCTTTAATAATGCCAAAGAATATCGGCCCTTCCAACAGAAAAAACCTTGTGCAGCTCAAAGCGCAGTGATTGCAATTTGAATTGAGATGAAAAATGAGGTGCCACAGAAAGAATTTTAATTAAAAATAAATAAATAAAAACTACAGCAAGCCAGTCATTTATGCAATGCGTAGGTGAAAGAATATCTCATTATTCTGGCGTTATATGACTTTTGCACAAATATTTTTTTTTTAAAGTCATATCTTAAGTTCCACGTCCAATTGAAGTCGGGAAGTGGAAAGGGGGGGGGGGTGTGTGTGGAGTGTTTGGCATGTAACGTGCGACTCACAGCAACGTATTTTAATTATAAAAAAACGACAGCAAATTCGGAGAGCAGTTGAGGGGTCCGCTGTTGTATTTTAACGACCTTAAATACTGCAGCCAGTCTTGACCCTTTCGTGTTAATTAAAGTTGTGCGCATAAATTAAAAATGAAAAGCAGCAAGAAATGAAGAGAAAAATCTTCACTGACTGACTTTTAAATACTTTTTCCCCTTGTCTGTTTGGGGTTTATGCATTTATGCGAATATTTTTGCAATTTGCATTATAGTATACTGCATGGTACTCGTATGGACTCTCGACTTTATGATATGTGGAGGAGAAGACGCAACAACAACAACACGTGGTGCACGGTTTTGCATGCATTCAACATCAGTTTTTATATTTTTCACCCCGCTTGTGCACAAAGTATTATTGTGACGTGTTGGCTACCCGCCCGCAAGGTCTTCTTATGCTGACAAGAAAACATGAAACATTTTCGTTATTAAAAAAATGAAATAATATAAATGGAAGCGCGGACGAATGCCTTCGATACCTGCATTGACAAAAGAGCCAAAAGAGCTCTCTACTTCGGGTGTATAGGTTATAATGAATTTATTCTTTTTCCTCCATTTTTTTTAAAAAGCAATAAAATGTTTAATGGCCCTTGTCGTTAATATGCCATGAGGTTTCTTTTCATTAAGCAAAACAAATTTACAGCAGCAAATTCAATACGGGGATGTTGCTTTCGCGGATTCATTAAATATTTTCAGTCTATTGTGTTTCCATCAGACATTGTATTTTGAGCAAGCACCCAATTCAACCACAATACATATTTCTATTCACGTGATGTGTGCGTCTGCCTGGCGAGAGAAACATTCTCAGAAATACTCACCAATTATTATTATATATATTGTGGACGTCCTTTTAATTTGCGGGTGAGCAAAGCTGCATCTTAAAATATGAATACGCATGCGTGAATGAATTATGGGTCTTGTAGTTTTTTTATGGGCATATTTCAGACGATGTTGATGGTAATTAAAATAAATAAGTAGTCTTCGTTGTATTAAAAACCACACTTTAAAGAGTTCCCAAATGGATTAATTTTAAGTCAAGTTACTTTGTATGCTTTTATTTTTAAAACTTGGAAACCACGTTTTTTTTTTAAATAGATGTCTAAAAATTTGGAATTAGGAGTAAAATTTCACAGAAGAAGCTTAATGAAAGTTTTATTTGAATGTTTTTTCATTAGATTAGCTGCAATGAAATTTAAAATTGCAAATGTTTGCACTTCACAAAGTTAAGTAACAATTTTACAAACTACTTAAGTCATACACTACACACAAAATAAGCTAGTTCACCTTCATTAAGTCGTTTGATTTAAAAATGAAGCTCAGCTCTAATTCTGAATTAAAAATCTTTACATTTTTTATTTTATTTTAAACTTTGTATTTTTCTGACAAACAATGCTTACACTTTTTTGTAAATTTAATGAGAATGCTCGCGAAACACACTAAAGTTTCTATACACAATAGAAATGCAAAGATCATAAACCCTTATTATGCGGTTTTATGTTTTGTTCAACTTAACTTTTGTCATACGGCAACAATGTTTGGTGCTTTAAATTGTTTGCCAAAAGCAGAAGGTGTGAAAATCTCTTGTTGTTGTTTAAATCAGTTCTTAAGAAACCCAATGGGATACGATCGCCATTGAATTTAATAGCGTACATCTTGTTAAAGGGCTCCTTAATAATTATTGATTTAGTGCATTAGCTTGAGGGCTACTAAATGTCAGTCGTCGCCATTATGGTTAGTCATTTCGTGCGGGGGTTTTATGTTTTAATTTTATGCATTCCTTCCATTTCAGTTTAATTTAATTTAAAGCTTTTAAACTCCACCAATTATTTTTTTCTATAGAATGCTTAGAAGTAGGGAAATTTGTTAAAAAATGTGTTAAACAGAGAACGGTAATCATTTGAAAATTAAATATAACTAAACCATTGTATTTAATAAATTGGAACAAAGCTATGGTGAACTTCATCTTGATGTTATGATTTCTCATTACAGCACATCTTTAATAAATTATTTTAATTTTCATTTCAAAACAAAAGACTTCATCATCTCAATTTGTATCAAAGACCTCCGCTTGTCCTAATAAATAAACTGTTGAATTACAGAAATAATTTGCTGTACCTATGAGTGCCTCATTTTGTCGATTTATAAATTGTCTTGAAGTGATAAATTAAATTAAAAACTGCCGCAACAATCATTCAAGTGCCACACACATTATTTAATTTATTCACGCACACATTTACAAAAATGGGATGCATTACATGACGCGAGTTTGGTGTTTCTTATTTGGTACTTCGTTGCTCGTTGATCTTCTCATTTTTTTATATTTAAATAAATGATTGTAATGAAAAGGCGAAACGAAATACGAGTTGAAAACGCATTGTGTGTGCGCGGATCAGACTCATCGTGGATAATGTGGTCAAAAGTATATAATTAATTAGTTAAGTCAATTGAAAATGAATAAATCATTAATTAAATTTGTGCTTTAAATGCGCACCATGTTCAGTACAACAAAATCAAAATACACACAAAGGACATATTAACACTCAAGTAAAGCTAAGCCGCGCGCGCACGGTTGATGGAGCACTTTAACAAATAATTTCTTTCAAATTTTTGTTTGTATGTAAATAATATTGCAGTCTGCTCCATGAAGCGGTTAGGAGTCATCATCCTGGGAGATAAATGTAAACATAAAAGCGGCATTTGTGGAATGTATAACGAACTATTGTTAAATCAATTTAAACTTAAAAAGATAAACTGAACATAACGGCGATTAATTATTTATTGGCGTTCATTAATTTTTGTGGATTTTTGAAAGTGGATGAGACATTATCGAACTAATTTCAAGGTCAAATATCATTTTGAAAATAATTTTTCTTAATTTCTTAGACGAATAATTCGTTTAATTTTGAACATAACCGTATGGATTTGCTATTATACTGTTAAGTCCGAATAATTCTGTAACAGTTTCCATGTTATTAACGAAACACGTAGTGGAAATAATTGAATTTCGATCACTGTATAACTTAATCCCCTGTGCCCATTTAAATTCAACTTATTTCAGTGAAAATACTAACAGTTATCCTTAAGTAGAATAAAAATGCAGCCCAAAAAAAAAAACTGCAACAACCTCAAATCTACTGCGCGCACCTACGAGTATAACAATAGCCCAATATAATATCCATTGACTGTCAATTTAGACTGTGATTTTATTCTGCAGTGTGACAGAATGCTTTTTTCGTCGTTGTTGTTGCCTCCACTGCATGTACTCAATTTATTGCCTCACAAGGCATATAAGCTATTACCAAATCGCCTGCCTGCCTACACGCAGCAGCATCCGCTATGACTTGTCTCTCTGACCGTTGTGTGTTTGTTGCCTGCAGGGTGGATGCAATAAACTAAGGCGCATTGTAAAAGCTCATTTATTTGGTGCAGCAAAATTTTTTCTTTGCTCTCTTTGTCTCTTCCTATTTTTTCCAATTTTTTTTTACCCCATTTACTCAGCCAATTCCATTTTGTTTTAACAATGCACAAAGTTATAGTTGACAAAAATTAACAACATGAACACACACACACACACACACACACACACACACATTTAGCGGGATTACAAAATATATTGCAACAAGGATTGTGTGGGCAAACAATCGTCACATAAAAGGCGACAGCAAAAACACACAATATAACTGCAGAAATTCGATTGAATGAATACATTTGATATCATTCTATATAAGAGGTTTTTTTTTTTTTGGAAAAGAGGCTTGCAAAGTTAGGCGCACGGGTTGCAAAGGGATGGATGATGTGTGTTAGTGTGTAAGAAAGCCGCGTGCAAAACGACGTGAGAAAATGAAATTTTCAATAGAAACACAATCTCAATAAAAAACTTAAAAAGTAAATGAAATAAAATAACTTAAATAAAGAGTGAAGAAAATGTGGTATAACTGCAAGGGGCAATCAACAACAACAAAAAAAAACGACAACAAACAAACAAACAAGCAAACAACACACCGGGTTAACTCTATACCGTCGCATTCATCCACATGGAGCTCCATTATAACGTGATCTCGCTGACAATGAGAGCGTTCTGTGCGTTTGTCTTTATGAAAATATAAAAGTGGAGCGAATGCTGCGCTGTTGCACAAATGAAATTCGGAAAGGAATTCGGAAATAGGAAAAAAAAAGAATGAAAGTCAAAAAAAGAGGAGCAATCGCGGTTTTGGTGTAATAATGCAGAAATAATAAACATTGTGACCAATCCCATATATTTATATGTAAGCCACATTGAAGAAAATATACAGGGTGATTTCGAGGTGGTATCCCTTCCAAACTTATTCATACAAATGGAATATTGCAGAATTTTAGAACAGTATTTATATTTAAATTGAAGCCAGTGGGATAACAAACCAGAAAGTACAAAAATTTGTTTGATGTTAAATCTGAACAAGTTGAAAGTGGTAGAAATTCTATAAGTGTAAATGAACTGAGTGAAATCTCTAGAACAGGCGGCTCCTTAAGGGAATTGTCGAGCACAAATCTCGCAAACAGATCTTCTCTCTATTTAAAAATACTGCATTACTGAGTGTGGCCCAAAAAAGTCACTTCAAACATTTTCTTATTTTATTTTAAAGTCAATTTCTAAAAAAAGTTAAAATTAAGTCGAAGTACTTTTGAGTAAATTAATCGACATAAATTCGATTAATTTACTTAAAGTACTTCGACTTAATTTTAAATAAGCTCGTCAAAATTGCAGTTACAACATTATAGAAACCATTTCTGTTTCAACATTAAAGTGACAAAATATTTTTGCCCCTTGAAAAATAAGCCACCAGACGAATTCATCCTGTACACATAGAAAGTGAATATTGGACAAACGGTTGTTTTTTTCTCTATTTATAAACTGCACCACGTTAAAGTCGCGTTACTGTTGTAAAAGGTGGAAGCGCTCAGTCTGAAGTGAACTACATTTAAGATCTTATAACATACATAGGGATATACCCGCATGGAGAATGTTATAAGAGACACTTATAGCAAAAGAGTCCCGCTCGCTTCGTCTTTATCCTTTATGCTTCACACATACGTGAGTCCCAATATATACAAATTATAATGATTCGGGGATTTTAATCGCGATTGAATTAAATTTTCATTGTTTTTATGTTTGGGGTGTCTTTGAATCTTGTTTGCGAGATTTTCGAACGGACGTTGCAAGTTTTGTCGTATATATAATACATACAAGTACCAATAATGAAAATGGAGGGGGGGGGGGAAATCATCGCGGTTAAATGTAAGCAACGAAATGCAACACAAAGTCATTGCGCGAAGAAAGCGAAAAAACGGGCGGCATCTTTTCGGACGCATCTACTCGAATATTTTATTAAAAGACTTTTATTATACATGGATTGGAGGATAGGGGCATTTCTTTTAATATTTCCTCGCGTTTTGTGTGTGCGCAGTGTTTTTTGTTGTCATTTACGCTATTTCGGCGAAAATTTTAGTTTTTTGGATAATAATTTTTCAATTTATTACAAGAATTCATCTTAAATAATAAGAAACAGCCTTGAAAGATATTGATTTAAATTTGATGGTTTTTTATTATGTCTTAGAATTGCCGCAATTAAATTTTTACATCGCTTTTACTTAAAATGTAACAAAAACGCCTAAAATTATGTACGCAATTCAGAGCCTCATTTGTTAATTAGTCATTAACGAGACCTCGTTTAGGCGTAAGACCTTTAAAATTACGAAAAGCAGCAGCATTTTAATTTGTGGCCAAGACCCCGAAAAAAAAAATCTGTTTTTGAAGCTGCACCAATAAACAACAAAACACAACGAATATTATGTGTGCCGTTACTTTTACGAACACAAGAGTACCCTATTAACGGTACATTCGAGGCAGTCGCATAAATTCTATTTAACAAAATCCACGAAAAAAAATCCCCGCATCTTCAATTCTTCTTCTCGCACACACAAAGCGTTGTAGCTGTCCAACTTTTGGGTACACAAATAAACAAGCCTCTGCGCTTCCCGCAGTCATTATCATCCTAATACAGATATACTCGTGCATGCGTTTCAGCCCGCATAGCGAACGTTTGCTTTGCTAAAAATGTTTAACAAAATCCCGTTATTTATAAAATAAAAGCCGCTCGATCCCATGGTCCATTGCATTGCGCGATCTTCGAGGTGCATCAACGATGTCAACCTGCCGCAAAATTATTGTTTGATTGATCCCTTCCGTTCCCTTTTGTTGAATGGCATATAATAATAAATTAAATATGTCTGTTTCACGATTTTTTTGCATTTTCATCTTTAGAGGTTCTTTTCTTCTTCTTTTCATCTATATTCGTCTCCCCTGCATTAAGTTTTGTTGCGTTCATTTTATTCATAAATTTTTTTTTAAACAAAATTTTTAGCAGCCCTGGATGTGTGTTCTTGTCTTCTTCTTTTTGCATGAACCCATCGGCCCCTGCATGTTTATTATATTGTGCCCTGTGTGAATGTCAACATTCATTTAATGAAGCGAGAATTTTGGAGACCTTCAAACAATAAAAGAAATTGAAATATTCCATGAAAATTTGTTTTCATTGCAAAAGAAGTTTCGTTTTTTTTACTTAATTGAAGGTTAAATTCGGCTAAAATTTATTCCGTGGCATTAGGATTTAAGTTTTGAATAAACTCACTTACATATTTATATTCAAATAAATTTTTTTGTTATTTTCACTATTCTGATATATAGTAATTTATTTTTGTATGGGACCCTATTCTACAATTGTAATTTATTTTTTGAAATCTTACTATTGAATATTGGAACTTTACTACAACCGTAATAAAAACCTCCACAAGTTCTTAAAAAGGATTTATTTATAATACGTAATTTGTTAAAGTTAATGTCCTAGATGTATGTAATTATAATTTGTTAAATTAATTTTAAGATTTTGACAAAGTTGTGGATTAAGCAGTGTTATTAAAAAAAATCTGAAAAATGTCCTTTTCGACAACAATACGAACAATACAAAGTTATTGTCCGGTTAAGATCCATTGATATTATACATTGAAATGAATTGATAAAATGTTGTGCATTTCTAAGAAAAGTTTCGGCATTTGATAAAACGGTAACACAAAAAAAAAAAAATCGCTGATATTTATTTCCATAAAGTGAACGTGTGTTTTTAAGAAAACGAAATAAATGATTTGGAGAAACAAAACGTCGAGGAAATATTATACAACTCGCGTTTACCAAATAAAACATTCAGTATGGATGCGGTGCGGTGCGGCGATTGGCGTCCATTGGCACAAGCTAACGCACACCCCATACCGCATCTGCGAGACATATTATGCATATTATTTTCGTCGTGATAGCGAATTAAGAAACTTTAACAAAGGACTTTTTGCATTCGCTTTACCTGCTACACATTTTATATAATATTATTAAAGCGAGAGTTTTATAGAGTTTGTTAAGTTCCTTTTCAAAAAAAAAAAATGTTTTTTTTCGTCGTCGTCTTTGCTTTTTACACACAGCGCGCGATTGTGTCGCACATTAAATTTTTGTGCCAAAAGGATGCAGTTCGTGCACTCTGTTACATTTCTTCCTTCATGCTCATTTCTTTCTTCTTCTTCTTCTTCTTCCTCTTTTACACACAGTTTCAAGACACAGATGATGCCGCATGCACCACGCAGTCAATATGAGCATACACACAGCAACACACGGCACATATAAAGACAATGAATTAATCAATTATCCGAGCTGTCAGAAATCAGAATGAAAAAATCGCTGCCCTCAAAAGCAGCAGGACAAAAATTAAAACTTTGCACAGGCAATACAAACCTTAAAATATTATATATAAAAGAGAAATGTGCGGATGAAGGAGGTTTTGAAACAGTGCGGAAGAGCGGGATGAGATTTATACTTGTATTAAAGTAAATGCAATGATATTATGTTTGTTGTGCATCTTAAGAATAAGAAAAAAATATACAAACTGTACAAATCGAGAAGACGACAATCACGCAGGGATAAGACGTAAAGTCCAACAAATATAAAGGGTTATAAAATTGTGGCAAAAATGACTTTATGTATAATGTGTACGGCAAATAGTACGTACAAAGGGACACATTAAAAATACAATGTTATTTATGCATTAAAAGGCGGTTTGAAGAGAAATCTTTGATGGCCTAACTTTTATGCGATCAAATTGAACTTTGCGCAGTGATGATTTATTGGTGCATCATTTTGATTGTGTCAGGATTTATGATTTACAGGTTTTTTTTTTGGCATACGATAAATTTAAGTTTCTTCATAATGAAACGGTTAATAATTAAAGTGAATTCATAAGCTTTAACTTTTTTCCATCTAGTTCGAGAAACAAATTGTCCTTTAAAAATTTAAAATTAAATAATATCATTTTAATTTTTGACCTTGAAATAATTTTATTGTATTAAATTATCATTCTTTCAAGGTCAACATTTTTGTAAGACAACCAATAAAATCAATTTTCCTAACTGACTATATCTGAACTGTCTGTCACAAATAAACGTAATCGATTAATAAACCTTAAAATAAAATTAAGACCTTGAAATGTTTCTCAAAGTTGTTCATTACATTAAGACATTTAATTTTAAAGTTCCCAGTGTTTTCAAAAAAATTGCTTACTTTCTCTTTCATTACTTTTATGACCTTTAAAATATGCTAAGCCAAACTATAGTCCACATCAAAGCTTAAATTAATAAAATTCGGTACATAATAACAAATAAACAAAACAACCCCTACATCCCACAACTGTGTAAAAGAGTGGGGGATGTTGTTCAAGCTGTGAAGTGGACAACAACTGACAACGCGATTTGGGAAATTTGTACACACAATATAAAGAATGTGTTGTAAAAGCTCATTGCGCTTTTGCTTTCGAATATGTAACGGATACAGTTTGCGAAACGCGTGTAGACTGTACAATTCCTTTTTATTGTAATGTTTGTTGACTATACAGCTAGAGGTGCATGCAGATCCAACAAAATGGAAGAGGGCGGGTGAAGTTTAGCCTTTAGGACGGTTTGGGGTGATGACAGTGAGGTAAGGACAACAAGCAATTGAATGGAAATTTGTTGTGAGAATTGTTCAATGTCTGTATGTAGGCAAAAGTGTATGTTGTACGAGGAAATATTTTATTCAACACCGGGAATGTTCTATTTACTTTATTATTGTGAATTACAACTGATGACGGTGGATTGTTTTTTTTTAGGATTGCTTTTTCTTCAAATTGATGACTAAAGGGCACTTTAATTATGTTGGATCCCAATAAATAATAAAAATGATTTTAATTTAATATTTGACATCATTAAAATGTTGATTTCAAATTTAATTTATTTTTGAGGACTTGTTTTTATTTATTAAAAAATAAAAATAAATCGTCCATGCAGTTTAAATTATGAACCTCTTTTAAACTTTAATTATTTTATAATTTATAAGTATTCGTCCTTCTTTCTACAAATAAGTTAGGTAATAATAAATTGATATTCAATTCGCACCCTTATACTGCAGATGAGGCAATTTACTTAAATAATAACAGTTCAAAAGTCATTCATATCGCAAAATGTAATCTGTTTTGGTCCACATCGCAAGATGTACAAACAATCGCAATCCATGCGACGAATGCTGCAAGAGGGGACGGTGTGTACTTATATAAAAGCTTTGGCATTCAATGCCCCCGATAGCACAAAGCTCAAGAGGGTGGAGGCGAACGACATAACGGCTTTACTGAACTTGACCTAGAATTTGACATGCCAGCACAAGATGCTACACCACTCCACAACTATAACACAAAGTGGTTTTATATATTTCAACACATACTTGGGCACCTATTGAATGGCGATAACCGTTTCAAATGGAGCACATTCACATAGTGTGGATCGTATACATAGCATGACATTGGATGGAAATATAGCAGCAAAAAAAGGTATAGTGTAAGCAAAAGCTGGCTAGACCATCGAATTGGAAAATAAGCTGCAACAAAATTGAAAGGGCTTCAACATTCGTTTGCTGTTTCTAAATTATGAAATAAATAATGTATAATATATAGGAATTATTATCGATTTTGAGAACATGGCAGCTAATGACCTTGAAAAAGTTTGGTTCGTCCATTTGAAAAATAATTTTCAATTAAAAACGGCTTATTAAGAAATTACTTCGTCTTAAATAAAAATAATTTTTATACGGCACTTTTTAGCTATTGAATGAAAATGAAGACTTAAAAAAAAGGTTCAATCTTTTTCTAATAGAATATTTAAAAAACAATTAAAGTCTAAATTAAATATGTACATAACTTTGGCGGTTTCTGCCTAATTAACCAAAAAAAAACAGTTACTGCTGATAATGTCTTCAACCATGACACGAGTACTCGTATATTTTGCTAAGCAACTATGCACTGAAAGCACGTAAACGTCTAATGTCGAGTGTTACTGTGGATACACAAGAAGTACATCGACCACACCTCTTAAACACACCGATTGTGTGCGTTAAGTTAAATAAAACAACTGAATCATAATATGAGAGCTGTTGCTCACATATAAGGATTCACAATTAACCGCGCTTAGACCTTAGTTTCATGTAAATTACAGTAGCAAAAGTACTTTCTTGTACATATGATATATAAGATAAAAGAATGTCCAGCGCACGGTGTACTGGATTATGTTATGTTTAGTAATCGTCTTCTAAAACACTGTACAGATTACATTGCAAAAAAGACGAAGAAGAAATGGCATAAGAAAGTTCATATATGAAGCGAAGATGGGAATTCTCCAATATAAATATACGAACAAAAACAAAATAAAAAAACACTGCTCTCCACAGAATGAACGTATATGAATGTGTGCATGCCACATATGAGCTTAGGGGTTAATTAAGGCAACTTCGAAACGATCGATTTCCTAATGAGTCAGACCACTTTTTTTTCTCATTGCCATATTATGTATAGACTGCAGGAGCCTCATATGTTTGCATACACATACAATACGCGCGCAGTCATTGCAATTATGACACAAGTGACAAAATTTGGTTTTCAAATAAAATTTATTTACTTTTAAATTTTTTACGATCAGTTTTTTTTTAAACCGTTACATTTAAAATATTTTTTCAAATTTATTTAATCAGTTTTTGAATCAAACAGTAAATATAACTAATTTTATTTTATTTATTCTTAAAACATTTATAGGGAATGTTAGTATTATTTGTTTAAAATTGCTCAATTTTAAAAACAAGATACCTTGAATGAAACAAATTTGAAAAAAATAATAATAATGATTTTTGATGAGTTTATTATACACAAAGTAAATAATAAGTACAAATTTTAAAAATCAGTCTATTTCATTAGGCACAAGTTTAGTTAGCGATTATTGTTAAATCACCGTTTATTATTTGGAAGTTCTCGCGTGAAATTTATAAATGCAAGAAAGTCCTGTTCTGTGATTTGCAAGGATGTAACTTTAATGTTTATTATCAGGATGCATTTTAAATATTTTAAAATACAGTTTTAATTTGTCATCTTAAGCTTAAAATTGTTTTTTATATTTTTTCTGATGTGTAAAAATTTAAAAAGAATTTTATTTTTAAATCTGAAAAGTTTCTTTTGCAAACAATTTTTTACACAACTCATTTTGAACCACTTTTTGGAGCGTCAATACTCTAGGGATTATCAAAACTTTCATAGAAATCCAAAGTTGATTCCTCCTGCAAAATGGATGATAAATCAATGAAAAAATGAAAAACCTATCTTTTTCACTTATGTCCCTTTAGCATTCAATGCGTACATTATATTTTAAGACTGACACTGAGTCGCGCATAATAACATATACGTGCAAGTATAACACATACAGCAAGTGGTTAAACTCCGCACCGTTTGTGTGCATTGTACGCGAAGACGGAAATGGGTGTGCTGATGGGGTGAGGGTGGGAATGGAAAGGGTTGTGGATAGAATATTTCATATGCACTTTAAGAAACACACGACCATGGTTTGGGTATGAAATAAGAAAGAGTGTATACTACTTGCGCTTTTCATTGCACGTCACAACACGCACAAAGGGAGTCGGTTGTTGTGCACTTTACTGCGGCGAAATGACCGAAACGCAGACGGCTGGGGTGTGAGTGATGTACGCCACTGTACACGCGTGCTTTACTAGATTTGTCTAAATTAATTATTTACACAGCGTGTTTGTGTTTGGACGTATGTGTATACGATTTGATTGATATCACTGTGTGATTGTTTTAATGTGTGATGAATATACAACAACAGATGCATATTGTGGTTGGGTGGGTGGTTGGGTTGCGATATTAATGCAGAGTGGTTTTAATGTTTTATTTCAATGTAAAATGAAATGGTATTAAGATAGACAGACTTTAATGTAGTTCAGTGAGACGTTTGAAAAAGGTAGTGACAGACTACGTACTTTTACGTAAATCAGGCCCAGAAACTACATTAAAGTGTCAGTCTGCAGCATAGACAGACTTGTCTGTATGATTGTAGGATAATTATTAAATTTTTATTTTTATAAATACAATAAATTAATTAAAATCGCCTAAAGTTATGCATTTTTTTCGAACTTAAACCATTTTATTTAAAGTCGCCTAAAGTTAGGCACATTTTTCCAATTTTCTCATCAATTTGAACAATATACTATGCACACAATTAAATCCCCACGTATTACACGAAAGTCATCTGCCCCACACACCACCTACCATATTATTAACGTTTAAACACACACACACATATGTATAATAACCACCCTTCATTATTGCCACCATACACACTATAAGACGATATGGGAAAAGACGAAGAAAATTAATTAATTAACTTTAATTAGGAAAAGGAAACTCATCAAATATGTGGCTGGAAATCGTATCCACACACACACACACACACATACAAATTCCCCCGATCAGTCTGGACTTATATCTAAGGGTTGGTTGTAGTGTGGTCTGACTCAATATTCCTACACAACGAATATAGTGGGTTAGTTAGCTTGGTGGCAACTTACATGCATTTACTTACACGCACACACACATTCACATCATTACAAAAAAAAAACAAGCAGAGGTTAGCGAAAAGGGCTTTTTAAAAAAATGCACAATATATGCAACTTGCAAGTGACGAGCAATCTATAATAAATAAATGGTTCTAAATGTGTGTTGACTGGCCCCCAGTTTATTTATAAGAACTTGTTTTTTTTTAAATCTTAAAGTTGTACAATTTTGTTTTGCTCTTCAATATACACAAAGTGTATGTGTAAATAAAAGTCAAAGCAATTGCGTTAGATTAAACAAAGATTAATTGCTTCATGAGGTGTGACGACAATGAAATGGTGCAAAGTACTAAATAATGTAGGTGTATTGCGTCGTACTGAGCATCCTACATGCTATATACGCTCCCTCCACCCACGCAACCCCCTCCGCATTGCATGCAATTGTATAATTCTTCTATTTTGCAACCACCTGTAAGTCAGTGTGACTCTCTATATTTGTGCGGGAGAGTATACCTTGTACAGAGTAAATCCAGAGAGTTAAGTTATAAAAATGTTGTCGGCCCCAAATATTCACCCCCCCCCCCCCCGGTATGAGACACACGATCAAGCTTGGTGTGTGATGTTGAGTGTCAGCAGTCTTTCTTTTGGCTTATGTAGAAATAAATGGGGGTGGGTGGGTTGAAATGTATAACATTGTATGAGAGTAAGTATTTGACTGTTGTTTTTACTCTTTGTCGTTATTTAAGTCGTACGAAAGCAATTGAAAGTACAAAACTCTCTTAATTGTGAATAGATTTCAAGGTCTTAAGAGTTTTAATTTGCGCTCTTTTTATAAAAAGGATGGTAAAAAAGTCCTGCAAATTTACTTAGTCACTTTAAAGGATGTTTAATCTTTAAATTGTTTCACAATTCCACCCACTTCAACCCTTAAATTAATTTAAAATTTGATCAACCATCCCTTATTTTAAAGTCCAACATATTCCGCCCAAATGACATTTATGCTAACGTGCTTAAACAAACGTGTCCAGTGACCACACAATTAAAATCCACCCCACACAATTTTTTTGTTGCTTTAACTTTTTTTTTTTTTTTTGCAACAAAGCGTATTTAGTATTTACAGATGATTCCGCACAAGTCAACTTTCGTAAACCGATCGTTGCATTCCCCTCCATTCATATGCTGTAGTCAAGAAAGTATAGTGCACAACTGACTGGCCACTTCATTGCCAATAAGGGTTGTTAGTAATTAAAAGTATATGGATGCCAGACAAAGTAATTACCGCATGTAAGTCTATACAGTTAGTTTGTGTGCTGTGCATTAGGGGAAGAGTGAAAATCGTACAGACATTAAGTAGACTTCAAGGGTGTACTGGGGAGGAGTGGGGACATGCGAGAAAACCGTTAAACCACATTGCATGATATATGTACCGTTAGTTATTCATGTGGTTTATTAAACATGTGAAACTTTTTGTATTTAATTTTCAATCCGCAATGCTTTAAATCTTTACGAACTCTCTGATATCAAAACAATAGTTGCGTGTTTTTGTTTAAACAAATAAAAATTAAGTTATCCTTATATTAAAGTGCTAATGATTTGCGTCTTATTTTTCAAAAGAATTTTCTGGAAATAATTTCGAAGAAAAACCTTGTGTTAAAATCCATTATTTTTAGAATAGTGTCAAGAAAACATGTTTTCAATCCTTTTTTTTTATACAGTACGTATTTTTCTTGCTTCAAAATGAGTCGCATTAATATTTACAAAACAAAAATGTACACATCACCTTGGATATAATTTGCTAACGTCCTGTGTAACATTTGTAAAGAATGTGGAGAAGTGGGCTATGAAAAGGAAGATGTAAAAATAGTAATTGCGCCGCAGTAAAGGTGCAAATTGCTAAAGCACAGACAGACATTGTGTGAGAAGGCTCGCTTGTGGCTTCGCGACAAATTGCTATTAACCAAACCAGTAGGCGACAACATAAAAAAGGATATGAGGTGATTTAAAGCAACTGACACATATTATTATATGTTTGATGTGAAATAACACATACACTGGGTTGTTTTGTCATCCATAACAATTTATATTCGGTGGCTTGGACAAGTTGGGAATCGTTGTGTTTTTATTTTGGATTAAAGTCTTGACCAACTCAATATAAAGGACATACATAAGTTTTGTAGTTGTAATTTTGATTTCATTCAATGCAGTAAAACTTTAAAAAATTTTTTTTTTACTCCTTTATCCTATTTTTTTGGGGTAAAAAATTTCAACAGTCTTAAGTCCTCAATAAAACTATACAACTTCAATTACAAGGAGTTTAACAAATTATATTGAGTGGCCCTCCCTTCCACGTAATTTTTTGTTTTATGATTGCGACCAAATTGTTATATCACCGTTTAATTATGTGGAAGTTCTAGCGTGCAAATACAAGTGCATTAAAGTCCTGTTTTATGTTTTGCAAGGATAATGTACTTTAATGTTTATTGTTAGGATGAATTTTAAATATTTTAAAACTTAGCTTTAACTTGTCAGGCTTATTTTTTTAAGCTTTAAATTATTTTTATACTTTTTTGATTTAAAAAATTGAAATATTTTATTTTAACTAAAGTGAAGTTAATTAAATTTTTTTTAAGGGATTTAATAAATAGCAAAGGCGCTTAAGCTTACTTGGGGGTTGTTATTGGAAGTGTATTAATTATTCAAAAAAAAAATTTAATTAAGTGATTACAAAAATAAACAAAATAATTTAAATATTATTAATTTGTTGGGAATTATTGTATATGCGATTTTAATTAATCGATAAATGCTTAAGCTAATAATAATTGGATTAAAGCTCCTCGTAATCTTAAATATATAATATTATATTGAGGACTTTAAAAACATTTAAATGAAAACAGTTTTCATTTTTACTGTTGCCATTGTTAAGTCGTTTATATTTATTTAAAATATAAAAGTTGAAAATAAAAAATTATGGAAGCCAATTTAAACTTTTAAAAATAAATAAAAAAATTTTGTGACTTAACTTTTTTGCTAAAACATTTCAAATACAAAAATAATGAAAATCAATTTGTAAATATAAATTGTGTGTTCCTTTTTTAATGAATAACAATGTTTTACGAAAAAATGTTAAGTGTAATTTAAAAAAAAAAAAAAAAAATTTTTAAAAATAATTTTATGAACGATTTTAATTGAAGCACTTAAATAAATTGTTTGCTATTTCCGCTTAACTTAAAGACCACATTGTTAACTGACCCACATATTCACTTTTTTCTGACTGCGTTTAACCTCCAATTTGTGTTTTATTAAATCGGGATACACACAGGACTAAATCCACACTCACACATCCAGCTGCAAAATGGGCAAACGGATATTAAAGATACAAATGTACACCACGCATAGAACATGGTGGAGAGGCAGACCATCGGGCTAGGGGGTTACTCACCATAGCTGGCTAACTTAGTTAATTAAGGCACAGCATTGAAACGATCGATGTCCTAATGAGTCCAACACATAGACACAAAAACTTAAGCATATTACACAGCTCATATGTGCCGCATACGATTGTACGTCCACACATGCCATCCGTTGACAGTCGTGGTTTTCATACAGCTCACCACCACGCATTGACAACACCCCAATCCCTTCTACCCCCCCCCCTCCTCGTTCCTCTTTTAATGATAATCACCCCATCGTCACCGCAGCACCATTGCATTATTGGGGTGAGCGTTGCTGCCTTTCTACTATAACACAAATTTGTTCGCAATTGTAACTATGTGACGTATTGGGGATGAAGTTTGGTGTTGTGGCAAAGCTTGAAACATTAGCACTTCTTTGAGAGGGTTTTCTTTCAAAAGCATAAGTCCTCAATATATTGTGCACAAACAGACAAACCTCCATAACCAAAAATGCTTTTGCTGTTTCATTATTTCAAAAAAAAAAAAAAAAAAATACATACAGAAAAAAATCTATTCCTCTTTTGCTATAGTATGTGGTCGTTAATTTGTTGTTATAATTATTTTTGTCTTTTCTAATAGTTTTGCTTCAGTTTCTTTCGTGTCTGCGTGTGTGTGTGTGTGTGTGTATGTTTTTTTTTCGACTCCTCACGATTTTCGTTCACCCCTATAATACCCCAACCCCCACCACCCCATTCCCAAGACGTTCTGTTTGCCATTTCTGTCTTCGACTGCCTTCTTATAAATATCGGAGGGGTTGATCCGTTGTTTTTGTGCAAAAACTTTTTTATTACCTATTTCGCTTGTTGTTTCTGCTGCTAATCCTCGCTCATTTATGGTCGCATGTGTCGCGGTTTAATTAAGAAAATGTATATAGTACACACAGTTATAGAATCTAGGGGTGAGTATAGCAGTTTCCTTCCATAATATTCCCAAAACATGCTAAACACCAAAGGCTTAATATGTTTTTTTTTTCGGTTTTTGGGAAAATGGGTGGAAAAGGGTGGGCTCTCCCCTTGTTCGATTTTTGTGTTATATTTGCCAAACTATAATATTTTATAAAAATATGTATAGGGGTGGATGTGGCGCTGCTTATTACTGCCATAACGACTGATATGTCAGACAAGTTTTCCAATACTTTTAACTTATTAGAGTCGGTATGAACTTAATTTGCAGATTATGGTACAGTAGACACTCGTCGATTGTCACTTAACGCATGACATGCACCGCAGTCAATTAAAAATTATTTATTGCGCCCATTTTTGTTTAATTCAAAATGAAAATGTTCCCAACGGGTTTGTTTTGTCGTAAAAAATTGTAATTCTTTTTTTAAAGTTCCTTTAATATGGTATAAGGCAACTTTTTTTTTTTAAATATATCAAGGTCAACATGTTTTTATTTCAAGGGTTAAAACAAGGTTTTACTGTAACCACACTTGATGTTTGTTTTTTGTTTTGTTTCAATGTTATTTGTTTTCTAAACTCAACATTTTTCAAGGTCGATAAAAAATTAAATTTAAAATTTCAAGGTCAAGTTAATTTTCAAACTCAACTTATGTTTTTAAATTAAATTAAAAAAGTAAATAAAAATAGACTTCAAGGTCTGAAATCTAAAAATATTTTAAAACGCACTTTGTTTTGTTTTTGTTTTTAAAAGGCAATTAATAAGTAAATATTAAAGAATTCTAACCACCATGTAAATGTTTCCTACTACAATAGCGTCCTTTTTTGACCGCATGTGAAGTTACATTCATTTCAACAAATACACAGTTATTGACTGTTGTGTATTGTTGTAGTTATAACGGCATTACCCTCTCTCTACCACACATACACCTACACCCACACCAACATTAATGTAGAAAGATGTGTGACTGGTACGCTGAATCTGTAATTAAACATTCAGCACGCACAATCGTAATTAATTAATCGAGATATTTCCTAATTAAGACCCAGCGCCAATTGCCTGTTGTCGACGTTACAATCTCTTCCACATATATACTACGTACATCATATTATATAGGCTTTTACATTTATGTGTGGCCATTGCATGGAGACAACATATGATGGGGGGATAGGGGTGAAAGAGCTGCCAGCTAGGAGACTCAATATATGTAACCGTGGACTTTCATTCCACTGAGTATATTTCTGTATTTAGCCGCATGCTTGCGGAGTGGTGTTTGAAAGTGTTTTTTGCTTCATATGTGGCGCCCCCTCCTTCGCCACCCTCATTCTCGTGCTTCCTTGTCCATATGTGTCGTACAATCTTACAATATTCTTGCACTTAATGAATGTGTTTAGAGTATTTATACAGACAGACACAATGTAGTTAAAGCACACGCAGTATTTACGTCTACGTTGACAGCGTCTGCATGCATTGCCACCCCTCAATCCTTTCAACTATGTGCGTGCAAAAATACACGTTGTGGCGTAAATTAAATGCACAATGCAAAGCGGCTTATTGTTGAAAAATTGAATTTTAAATTGTTAAGGTCAACTTAATTTTTAAAGTCAACAAAATATTAATTTTATGTTATTAAGTTTATGTACATTTTACCTGTTAAATTTAAAAAAATACAAAATGCTTTATGCTGTCTTTAAAAAAGAAATCATTTCAAGTAAATAGTCTTACCTTACGCATAAAAAAGTCGAAACAGCTGACGTTGTTAGGGATGATTGCAGCTTTAATTTCCTTAAGTGCGGCTTTATTTATTTCATTAATCCAATAATTTTTTTTTACACTTAATAATTGTTTGTAAAATATTTTAATTTATTAAAAAAAGGAACACACAATTTATATGTAAAAATTGCTTTTCATTATTTTTGTATTTGCAAAAGTATTTGAAATGTGATTTGAAATAAACACGTTAAGTCACAAAAATTTTAAATTTATTTTTAAAAGTTGAAATTGACTTCCATAGTTTTATAAGTTCTTTTAAACTGTTTTATTTTAAATAAATGAACACAACTCAACTATCACAATAATAAAGAAATGAAAACTATTTTAATTTTAACGTTTTAAAAGTCCTTGAGCATTTATTTCAGAGCTTTAATCCAATTATCATAAGCTTAAGCATTAATCTATTAATAAAATGTCTTTTATAATAATTCCGAAGAAACTAAATTGAACCTAAGTCATTTTGTAATCACTTCTTTAATCCTTTTTTTAAATATTTAATGCATTTCCAATAGCAACCCCCAAAAAAGCTCAAGCGCGCCATTTCCTATTTATTAAAACTGTTAAACACAACTTAAATTAACTGTAAACAACACGCGCACAAACTCGCAACACGTACACGCCGCTGCTTAACGGTACGCGTAAAGCACACACCAATATGCGTGATGGCTCAAAATAATCGTATTTTAAGAGGAGGGAGGAGGTTGGAGGGGTTGCCGTGTGGGGTTTCCATGTGACTTAAAGTGTGTATTTGTTGTGGAGCGGTTTGTGCTTAATTGGGATGCTTTATTTGGGAAGAAGCACCCAGCTGGGTGATGAACTAATAATCTAAGCATGTAAGGCAAGTGTCCTAATATGCGTGTATGAGCACATGAGAGCTTTTAATCGGCACATGTATATATAACGATTAAAAACGATATACAATATGCAATTGGGAATGAAAACACACAGCGCACGTGAATACTTTTGCGATATATTGTTACACCACAAACGCAGCTTAACAACTCGAGCTGTACGCTCAGACTGTATTTTCATATAGACGTGAGACCACACTGTGATACAACACAGTCAGAGCATTTTTGTTGCGATGTTTTCATGTATATGATATTGCGTCCATTGCCGCCTGACGCCAGTGAGCATGTGAAATGCGGAAAACACACACCCAAGCAACAATTCGCCAAAGCACAACAACAGCAGTCGGCACCAACAAAAAAGCTGGGTAAAAAAAAGAAGAAGAAAAAAGTCGCAACTCGCACTCATATGCGGCACTGGCAGTCGCTGTGTACTGCTACGGTTGGCAACCAGCTCTCCTTTTTGCTCCTATACGGTGAAGTCGTCGTCGGTGTTACAGGCGTCGCGCGTCGTCATCGTCGTTGTTGCTTGCGGTTACTTCAGTGTACGGCGTCTATAACAAGCAAAATCGACACCCTCCCCATCCCCCTTTTAACCTCAAATAATGCAGCAGCTGTTTTTTCAGTTGTCACCCTTAATTTGTCGTTGTTTATATATTTGGTAATGAGCGGAGGAGTGCAATTTGAAACTAGTCAACCAAAACGGGAACTTGTTGAAGGATTATCAGTAAATTTATCATAAAATTATTAATGCAATCAATTTATTTTCATTTAAAATTATTTTTCAATTTAAAAATCGTATCAATAAAACTGTAAAGCTTTTATTCCACCACCCTCATTTTCCACCCACCATTCCCCGTATCGTACCATATTGAGCAAGCCTTTGCAGTGGCACATCAGCTGACCTGCTGTTTTGCCGACGCAATTTCTCGGCAGTTTTAACGCATTTGTGTAACGCATGCGCTGCGATTCGCACACAAAATCTACCCGGTATTATTTGTGAGACGTCACGACGCTTATAAAGCTCGAAGTAACACAGCCATCGCTCAGCTTGTAACACACTGCATGTGTAACGTGTTGAAGTGAATTTGTTCACGTCACTTTTATTACACACAGAGTTTTGTATCATCACTTGTGTATATTGCCGATTGTTGGTACACGTGTTTTTGCTTTTTCTTCTTTACTCCCCTTTATACATATGTTGTTGTTGTTGTTGTTAATATTATTTTCTATAACAACCGGCGTCCAAAAATCATTATGTCAATTTAACACGAGGTCAGGTAAACTGCAACAAATTGTAACGGTTAATTTGGGTGTTCCTTGATTGAATTTATTCTTAAATCTTAATGCAATTTTGTGTTCTTAAATAATTGACTTTACATTGTGTCCATTCAATTTTGGGGGTAATTTGCTCTCTGTTAAGTTGAATCCTTTTAAAATTAATACTAAATAGTTGTATTATTTAATACAAACAGTATTTTCAAAATCGCCTTAATGTAGATTAAGTTTTAATAATGCCGTGAAATTCTGTATCAAAATTTACATAACTTTTGGCGCTATTATAGGTACAATAGTTATTACAAAAGCTTAACATAAGCTACTTTTTTCTTGACCTAAAGTAAACAGTTAAAAACTTATTTTTTTTGAATTATGGATTATTTAATTTTAAGTCGAATTGAAAATTAAAAATTTATTACCGCAGATAGTCTTTTATATTTTATCTTTTATTCTGAAACCTAAATACATTAAGTAACTAAAGTCGAAATTTTTGTATTTACTTTTTAATTAACTTTTGTCTTAAGTAATAAGAGAAATAAATGCAGCAAGAAAATTGTACAGGATAATAAGGTGTTTGAAGCTGGTAGAATAGCATTAACAATTCTGCAAAAATTATTCTATTGTAGTTAAGGATCTCACTCAAAAAATTAAATCTCATTAGGGAAATTTATTTCATGAAAAGAAAGGTCTCTGCTTTGCAAAAACTTTAGAGTTTTAAAAAAAATTTTATATATTATATTAACGTAACCACTGAACTATGACAGATTAAATTAACGCAATCTTTTAAAATGAGGTTGTTATAAACCAGAAAAGCTCTTCAAAATTGGTTGATAATATCAAATATTATATATATAATATTAACAAATAAAATGAATTTAATATAACTTAATTTACCCAAATTAATTTTTTCTAAAATCATCTGACCTTAATCCATGATCAAGTCCTACTTATACCTTATTTCTTATAATGTTACTGAGATAGTTAAGCTTTCAAGCATCCCCATTGTTCCAACGTTGTAATTCACGCGTTCTAAGTGGCACCACGCTCACTACAGCAGAACAAAATATCCGGTATAAAGCGTTGTACATAGGAAAACTTTACCCCTATTCCGAACTTCTCCACATTTTTATTTTGCTCCTTACGAAACAATTGTGTACAGACCACAGCCTCCCAATTCGAAAGAAATGTTTCACCTTCGTATATTGTAACCCCACTCTCTATATGTATTATGCCACCCTACACCTCGCAATAGACAAGTACACCCTACACCTCTCAATACAGAGAAGTACCTCACCAGTGGTGTATGCAAAAAAGGAGACTTTCAACTGTATGGTTCCAGCAAAGCGAAGTGTAAGGTACTTTGTAGGGGGATGACAAGCGCGGTGCGCTCTTATACTTACACTGCATGTAAGGGGATGGTGTGGATGGAACAAGCACTGGCTGCTGCTGCTGCTGCTGCTTATGGGGTAATAAATATTATGTCGGGAGTCTGTTTTGGGGGATGGGGTGTTAAAGCACAGCGATATGGCATCTCATGTATAGGAACACGACATTTTTCCGAGCCGCGGGCACACATGAGGATGCATTAAGGGGGACGCGGCAGAGGGGTTGGGAAGGAATACGGAAAGTAAAAGCTCGCGGTGTGACGCAGAATATGCACCCCCATGGCAGTGAGGTACTACGTACACATCAGCTCAAAGCCGGAGCCATAATATTCCGTGCATATATACCGGCGGGATAAAAAGCGACGCGTCACGACGCAGAGAAGAGAGATATAACCAGGCGGAGTCTGTTTTGCATATCGGTCTTTAGGCAACCAATCGTTGAACATTTGCTGGAGCCAATCAGCGCTAAAAACTCAATGCTTTTATAAAATATAAAGCCAGCGCCACGCGATATTAGAGTCACACACATGTACAACAACATATTATGCTAGCCCGTGCATTTTACCGGCCACAACAAACACTTTGGCAATATAATGTACGGATGCGTTATCGTTGTTGTTGATTCTCTTCATTTTTTATTTTTTTTTTAACTTCTTCTTCTTCTACTTCTTCAATTTTTTTTGCTTCTTCTTAACTACAATTCTTCTGTTGTTGCTGTGTTGATTGTTCTTTGCAAGTTGTATTTTATTTTCATCTTTCCAGAGTTGAATATAATCAAAGTGTGCAAACGAAGGAAAAGCGATTATACTCCGGTGTTGAGTAGCGCGCATTCTGCTGTGTCTATAGACGCGATGCGAGTTGCGAGTTGCGACGCGACGCTCGCACCCATATGTGTACGTGAGATTTCCATTTCAATTACATACATCCAAATGCTGGTGTGTGCTTGGAAATGTTTTATTGTAAGGGAATCGTGGATGGGAGTCGCATGTACTGGAAGCTTGCTGCGACTGGAGTCTGTAAATACTATCTGCGATGGTGCTTGCTGTGTGTGCACACACATTTTGGCGGTGTATTTGACGCGCGAATTACTGCAAGAAAATTACTGGATGCGGAGATTTGTGGCTTATACAGTTGAAGTCAGATGGGATGGAGCCTATATAGGGTATATTGTCTCTATATTGGGATTAATACGATTATGTTATGTGACTTTTTATATTATGAATTAAGTGGTTGGTTTAATTTAATTTAATTTATGGCTAAATGATGGGGGATGATAATTTTATTTTTGAAATTCAAAAAGTTAGGATTTTTGCTTAAAATTTAAAGTAAACAGCTTCTGTTGTTATTGTTTAATTATTGTAATTCAAAATATTTCTTTTTATTGATAATTACATTCAGCAGGAACATGCGGTTTAATTATTAAACAGATAAAATCAATTTAAACTGTAGTTGTTTATGAAATAAATATGTGACTGAAAAATTAATCAATTTTGTTACAGAAATAAATAAACTTTAAATGCATTTTTTATTTTAAACTACTGGGATTTTTCTAACCAATTGCTCAAATGTTAAATACAACACAGTTTATCAAGGGCTTAAGCTTAAGTGAGACCGGTGTAATCAAGTTATTATGTAATAGTTATTTTCAATAAATTCGTTAAGTCGGGAGCTCAAATTTACGAGCATTTTTTAAGCAGAATACCAGAAAAAAAGGAACTTACCATTTTTTTTTTCATTATAATTAAAGTTAAAAGAACTGGGTTTCATATCAACCAATCACTTCTTAAAGACCCTGAAATTTCAAATATTTAATTGGATCTTTCTGGCTTCTGCCAGTTTAAAGTTTTGGGTGTAAATTGGGAGCTGTCCCACTTATTTAAGTACCAAAACAGTAAATCAAAGATTTACTATTCGGTAAATCAAAAGATTAAAGTGAGATTAAGCCTATAAATGAAGCCTTCAGTAATAAATCTTATAAATTTAAAGGTCAGCTGAAAGAACTTCAAACCTTTATTTCAAATTAAATTAATTCTTCTTTATAAATATGCAATCATATTTAAGGTACTCAAATTTTTAATTGCGATAAGGCTTCATTTCCAAATTATTAACTAACTATAATGAATGTCTTGAGTTTTTCAACCATATAAAAATTGTAGCGACTTCTTCATCCGCCGTCTTATTAGATAAGCGTCATTAAAATTAAAATCAGTGCTTAAATTAAAGCACAGAGCAAATCGACCAATTCCCATAGCTTCTATCATTTATATCGTCGAGTATCATCAGACGCGTCCATTAATCAGAAGCACCAACAACAGGGATTGTGCACGCAGTCAACGAAAATTACACAAATTAAAACGACACTGACATATTATAGCCGCGCGACATATTTTAACTCTCCATACGCGAGTGATCTGCATACAGTGCAAACACAATATTGTGATACGAGTATGCATTAACGAGTCATGTGAATTAATTTCCTTTCCTCTTGTGTATTCCAAACAATATATGAATACAGCATGTTAATTAACTTCAATTACGCATGACTTTATTTGAAATGACAATTGACAAAATACGTACGAACAGAAGTACGGAGCCCATTACCCAAGCCAAGGCACCATCGCACCACCATCACCACCACCACCACCACCACCTACCGTATCGCTGCACCCGCACCCGATTTATACGCGGCCGCGACGCACGGTGCGATGACATGGCATGTCAGCTCAACTCTCGACATCTCTATTTTTTTTTGTTATGTTTTATATTCTTTTTATGCATATTAAATATTAAACGTACATAATATGATGCCGCATATTGAAAAGTGCACGCGTGTATTGTTGTTGCGGCTGCAGTTATTGCATTATTTCGCACCGCCCTTGATTAAAACGGAAATATATTAAACTGCGATTGTGTGCGATGCGAGAATAAAGTTGCAGCACATGGAATTAGGTGGATATTATGCCAATTGAGAAATCATTGTGGCGGCAAATTAATTTCATTTGCATATAACTGCTTTGCTATTTTTTTTTTTTATTATTTGCATACTTTATTTGGTTTCATAAATGCAGTGAAACTGCAATTTGTTTTATCTAAATGCGTGCCATTTGGAAATGCAATAAATTTGTATTGCTGCATTTAGAAATTGTTTCGTCGCTTTTAATTTCTATTATTTAAAATATGGGATTAAACATTATTTTATTTTGACTTAATTAAATTCAATGCCAATTTAATTTTTACAACGATTTTCATTAATTAATTTATAGTTTTATATTTACATTTAATTTCCGTCATCCATTCAATTGTTCAACCAAATTCGGTTTTAAATTTGAGAATTTTCCCTTCAACATTTTGAAATAATAAAAAACACATTTGTTGTTTGAATTAGTTATATGGGAAATTAAACTAAAGACTGACTTTAATAAACGTTTCAAAGGCAAATTATTAAAAAATTATTAAAATAGTTAATTAATAAAAGTCAAATTTTTTCTTTAATCAAATTATGAAGCCTTCCCACTTTGTAAATTAAACCAAAACGCCGTACGAAACTCAAACATTCGAGCCCATAAAAAACACTAAAGATGATTGATGAGAATTTATATGTAACTCTATAGTAGCTTAAGTGATTTAAAAGTTGTTGAAGTCTTGTTTAAACTCAACTCTCCTCAACAAAACATTATTTTTATATCAACTCAAGCGCAATCTTTTTCACCAACATAATATTTTGACATCACTGTCATCTATCTCTGATATATCTGAACTATAAAGCTATAACCTTATAAATGCTTGAAAATTATTACAAATACAAATTTATATGCTGGTAAATTAAACAGTTTTGTCTTAGAAATAATTGTAAATAAATGGTTAAATTTAAAATAAAAGAAATAGCAAGGTTTTAGATGATACCAATATTTATTTCATTGATAATTCAACGTTTTTATTTTGGGCATTTGTGTTTGCGTTATAATAAAATGGCTGTCGGAATAGTTTTTTTTCTTTGTCTGTGAAACAAAGAATTTTTTTCGCGAACATTTTAATAAATCGTTTAAAAAAAAACATTTTATTATCAAAAAAATGTGTCAAACTTTGTGTTTTTTGACTAAAATACCAATTTTTATATCAATCGTGAAGAAAACTGTTTCCAATAACATTAATATAATACTTTTTTTGATGATTTCATGCTCGTGAGTATGACGCACTCTCATTTTCCTCTTTGTGTATTAACTATAACAGCAAATGGTGGTCATTTAAAAGTCAGTTTCATTTTTGCTGTAATGAAAGATCCACCTACCTACTTAGTTTAAACAAAGAGTACTTCATTAAAGGTAGTTCCATTTGAAGAAAATAAAAACTTCACTGTATACCTTATAATTATTATAGTTGCACGTGTTGTCGTCCCCCCTTGGATTTGTTTGCAAGCATGCAACGTTTACGCCAATGTTTCAATTATGAAAATGATTTGCTTGAGTCGGCGAGGGGAGCGAGGGAAAAAAAATTACAAATATGCGCTCATACGGCATTCGTGAAATAAAAGTTTATATTAAAATGTATATATATGAGTGGTGGAATGAGGAGGCGTGGTAAGAATAGCAGAAAATTAAAGATTTAATTTTTTAATAAAATAAAAACTAATTTTAAAGGAAACCATTTTAATAAAAATAACATTTTGCAACTCGGTGGGTCAAGACAATTTTTAATTAAATGCTTACTTATTAATGTTAAGCTACTACATCCTTGATTTTGTAAAAGAAAATCATGAAAGAAACTACAGCGCACCTTAAGTGATGACCATTAGAATTAAAGTCTGAAACCAAAAAAAAAAAATTGTCATCTGTCACAGAGAATGCTGTTTTAATGAACCAACAATTAAATATTAAAATTACCCAAATTAGACGTCCATACATATGTTGTGTATATGCGCGAGGGAAGAGACCACAACAACCTCTTATTGTCATTGAGTTTAAACCAGAGCCCCGCACTGCCCTCAACCCATTTCTTCCCTTTGTCCCACCACCTTCTGTGAAATATACTCGATACCACCGAGCATATTGCGTCCCGCCAGTCCATCCCAATGCTTTTCTACTCATCTATTATAAATATTGAAAAGCATGAAGTAATTATTAAAATAAACACATCACATGTATGCACTGTAGTCGTATGTTGGCTCAACAAATGAACACAGAGTACCTTAAATACCCATTTTAATACCACAAATGTTTGCGGTGGACAATCAGGAAAATTACATGGCTTGGCCAAAACATTAAAGCCCTAATTATACAGTTGACAAATTTTAATCACTGATTGTCTTGTTGATATTATTATTTATGTTTCTACATATGTGAATGTGTGTGTTGTTATTTGTTTGTTTTTTACCACAAAAATAGTTTTTAGTCAGTAGTGCATATTAAGACAGCGACTTTGGCAACATTTGCGTGCATTTTGGATTGACATTGGAATATGAAGTACAATTACATTAGAAATACTTAGTCATTAAAAACAGATGAAACTCAATTAAAATGTTGTTGCAATGAATTGAGTAAAATGCATTTGGTTACTGAAATTAATAAGGCCGTAGAAATATTTAATTTAATTTAATCACAATGCATAAGGGCCTACAAATTGAATCCCGAAATGTAAAGTCAAAATACTTACATAAAATCCTGAATGCGACTTAATTCGTGCAAGAATTTTTTTTATTTTAACTAAGTCACAAAAATGTATTTAATTTGTTTCACTGGGAAGAAAATTAAGTCATTGTGACCTAGAATATAAATAAGTAGGTCTCATAATAACATCTATTATTTTATTGTGGCTTTGTCTAATATGACTCAAGTCTTTTCAAGAGTACTATCCGTAAAGGGGTAAAATGTTCACTCTTCCGTGCTCATTTGCGATTACACGCCTAGATATAGTCTAACAAAAGCATATTTAATGACGCAAAAACATGTAGCATACCTTCAGGCGTTTTATGCGCTCATTTAGCTAAACATTCTCGCTTTCAACATTAATAATTGTTGTAATAATTAAAATTCAACAAATGAACTCCGGTGTATGAAATATTCCCATGCTGAATTCGCAATTAGCATCTTCATCATATCCAACCAACCCCTATTATGTACATTTGACTTTACAACACACACCCCCGCAGCATGCAAAGTGACATGAAATTACCCAAATTTACCATAACGCACAAAGTACATTAAAATTTAATGAAGAACACAATCTAAAATTGATCTAACACCAATGTGAAATGCCGGCAACCCTTTACACCCACCCACCCACTGTGCGGATTTGTATTATTTGTACTACATGTACCTACATGTCTCAATTTAAAACATGAAACACGTTTAATCCCTTTCTCAAATATTAACTAACTAACATGCACACTGTAACTCTTAATATATGCACGCCATTAACAATAATAACAAGCAACATAACGACAAAGCATCAAATCATTTGAAAACATAATCTGCTTGTCGCCTCCATCGCACCACACCTCTCTAAATAAATAAATAAATAAATAAATGCGACCCTCACCTTCCGTTTCGGGTTGTTTCTCGCATTGTGCGAAATTAAACATATATCGCATCATTCACCCCCTCCCCGCACCACCCCTAATGCTGCTGAATAACAATATTTCACTCCCACCATACGCGCGAGGTCACACACATTTAAATAAACATTAAAATTCATGACACCGTTTTCATTTGACTCAAATTGCAGTCGGCAAATTATTAATAAATGCAAAAATAGAAAAGGGTTGTGCTGTTGTCTCGATGTGGGTTGGCTCCAGCACAATCGTTCTAACAACATCGCAATACGCTCGGTGTATAATAGTATATACTTGAATTGCTATTAAACTGATTTTGTGTGTAGGTGGCGTGTGCCTCACACCCACCCACCCATCGCAGCATTCCAGCCATCAACCCTTTCACTTGATACACTGCCAAGCATATTGTTGCGTAGAATGTGTTCACCCCTTTATCGTTATAACAATGCACCGAAATCATAATCCAACACAGCTTCAGTAATGAAGCAACAAATTCTTAGGCTTTTTAAATTATTATACAGTTACAACACCATCCCCCACAACCCCTTCTTTTGTACAATCATTTGTAAAATATTAATTCTTGTACGGTGGGATGAATAAAGGGATGATGCAATTATTATGCATTAAGCGAGGCATAAAGGCATAAAGTGTGTTACATCAAAATAAGGGATGTTGAAATAATAGCGTAACTGGACAAAACATCACATTATGCTGATTGGGTGTACCATTTTTAGGTGAAGGTACGTGTGAAGAACAATGCATGACAATCACGCCAATTCATGCGGAATTTAATGAACTTTCATCGCACTCAGAGGTCTTACAAATGGACAACCCCTTTCTGATAATTCTCTCAACATTCACGTACAGGGTGATTAACTGGTGGTGTCCATTGGAGCTTTTTCCTCCACATTGTTGCGTCGTTAAAAAAAAAAAAAAAAAATATGTCATCAAGTTTTAAAAGGTATCCGAAGAGAAAAGAGATGGAGCTTCTTTTGAAAACGAGAGTACTATAAACAATAATTAAAAGTGGTAGTTTTAAGTCACCTTAATTGAAAAACTTGACTTAACAAAATAATAATTTAACTATATTGATTCTTTTGGGTGCTAATGGGGCGCCGCTTGCATCATTATTTTGTTTTGTACTTAACATAAGTCAAAATTAAATGACAGTACTTAATTCAAATTTGTTTTTGAGTAGGGTTTGTAAATATTTTAAGTGCAGTAACTCAAAATACCAGTTAATATTTTTTCGAACGGGTTTTTATAAATCAAGTTTTGCCATTTAAATATTATGACGTTTGTTAAGTACAAAATGACATTTCCTCATAAAATGTCATCAACATACAATAAAATCATATTTTGGATTAAGTTACTTTGAATTGGGACTTAGTTTCGTCATTTTTAATGACTTAGTTAATCAAGACTTAATTCCTTGGATAATAACTGTCATAGCGACTTAAGATATTTAAGAATAAATGTGTTAAAGATTACATACTTAACAGTTAGGCCATTACAAAACTAACAAACTTCCAAAAACCTAACAATTCAACATCATGCAATAACTCAACCTGTGCACATTGTTATGACGGTCGGCGATTGATGAATGTGATGAAATGATGCCGCAGAAAATGTCAAAATTTATGTGCGAGGTGGAGGGGTTGACGAATCAAATGACAATTTGTTGGCGTCCATGTCCCAATGTAGGTATTTTATGGAAATCTGTCCTATCTACGGACAATATATTAGTGTAATGATTTACAGCCATAATATGTATATATCGGTGAATAAAATGATAATAATGTTGTGCAATGGGGATGGAGGGTGGAAAATAAGGGTAGAAGTCACAAATCACTATTCGGTTTCTGCGTACGCTTTGATTTGTGTTTTGTGTATTGGGGAGTTCATTGTTATGCAGTTAGATGCAAATGAAATTGTATTAACAGGGTTAGGGGTGAGAGGAGGGTGTGTTAAGCTGTGGATTCAAATTTTACGTAGTTTGATTTGTCCACGAATTTTGATCACAATTTCGTGCATTACAAACTGCAAACACATTGGAAATTAGAAATGTTTTTCAATATTTGACCTTGAAATAATTGACCTTTAATACTTTTTTTTTAATAATAATGACCTTCATGATTTTCTAAAAAAATGATTTTGTTATTAAAAAAGTCATTAAAAATGTTACTACGCATTTTGACGAGTAATTCATTAAAATCCAATTTGAAATCAAATTTATAAAAGTTGAAACAAGTTTTTAGACCGCAAATGAATACTGAAACACAACTAAGTATAACAAAGCCAGTCGGTGCAGTGAATTTGCAAGAGGCGTCACAATTTCACACATAAATCAACCCAAAATAATGCATTCCACTAGCACCACCGGAATAACACCATGGAATAATCTCATCCCAACCCTCACTCAATCTCCCTAACAATGCATCCACATTTGTTTAAAACTCAATGAATTTACAAACCATATTGCTGCAATTGTGTATGCACTGTGCACTGTGCAGTGGCCAGTGTGGGATATTGTTACATTGTTCTGTGCGAGCTCTGACACTGCACGCTATGCATGGTGGAGTCATCCACAACTTCCAAATGTCCATATAGTTAGTGTTGAAGATGAGGCATTAAAATTCATTGTGTTTTGGGGAAATGCGGAAGGTGCGGATTTAATTTGCATTATTGTTGGGGGGGCCATTGCATTATGCAATGAACTTGAATGTGTAAAAGTGTGCATATTATGTGTGTACGTGAAAATGCAGCCAATCAAAACTATTCAAATGAATATTTTACCAATGACCGAGGAGAGAGTTGCGAAATTTGCATTAAGGCGGCTTAGTACATTTTCTATTATGCATTTGTGTGATTGCCAAAATTGGCTCGGGCAACGTTGTCCTCCCGGTTCAGTTTTCATGTGGCATTTTGTTGGGTGGAGATTTTTTTTTTTTTGCTCCTCACAAACGTAATATTTATTATTTTATTATTTTATTGTGGTAAAGGGTTAAAAATAAGTAGTCAGATGACAATTATTTAATTGAATTGAATGTAGTAACGTCGTTAGCGAGGGCTTGTAATCACTTCGACAGTTCAGTTCCATTGTCTCAATAGCAATTAATTAATGAGCAATCGTTTTTCCCTTTTTTTAGTTTTATTATTCTCTTACAAAACGTTTTAAAATTAAAATCATTCAAAAAAGGATTTATTTTCATTGCACCTTTATAAAGCCAAACTTCACAATACAATTCATTGCCGTTACCATTGTCGCCATCTCTTGGGGACTGGCTGCAAAGTAAATAGCAACGTATTTACGGTTGCAGCAACTGGTTACACATTTACCGTTTCTTTTTATGGACATTTTTAAAGGACAATTTACATTTTCAAGGTTGCAATTTATTTTTCCATTTTTTTTCCAAATTAAAATACATTCCTCTAAGTCGCCATAACATTCAATTAATCATTTAAATTGCTTCCCAAAAACTTCCTGTAAAATCTCTCAATTACCTATCATGAGGGTCGTCGTACACACATCCGCACTCACAAAATCTGCTGGTGGTAAAATGCAATGATTGTTGGCCAATTCCCCAACAAAACTGTTATTGTTACTGTAAAACAATTAAATATTGTGCCCAATAAGAATTACTCATTCACAGCGACCATGAGGTCGCACAATTGAAGTATTTACGAGACATCCCTTGTTCTTCCATTGTTGTGTATTGCATTCGGGAAACAAAATATACTTAAGAACACAATTGCATGAATTAACTGTGTAGAAGAACCTTATAGCAACAATAATTTCCCTTCAAGTACTATACCCGGGAGAGTGAGTGAGGGGCTCCACCGCATATTATCATTAAATCGTCATTGTCGCATTGTCAAAAGTGACCGTTACCAGTGACACATTTTGCTTGTTTACTCGTAATATGCCGTTCATTAATTTTGTTTTGTGATTTTTGTGTGGGGCTTAGTGTTTCGCCCTTCTTATATGCGAGTATGCTTTTGTTGCTGTCTGTTACAATCAACGCGGTTTCTTTGTGTTGAGCTTGTTGCTTCCTTGGCTTAATTCTTTCATGTTATAAAAATTGGATGAAGGAATAAGAATTAAATCGTTTTATGAAAATATTTTAAAAAAGAAAAGACTTAATTCTTTTAGCACCGAAAAATCCTCAAAAAAAGCGGCGGTTTTACGAGAAAATATATGAAATGTGGGGAGTTTTTGTACGGACTTTATTCCAAATCTTTCTATCCTAGATGAATGGTCTTAACCAAATTTTGTAAACGAGAAAAAGAGATCGAAGTCTGAATTTTTTTTTTTTTGGTGAAATATAACATAAATTTGACAGTTTTCTGTATAAAGTAATCAGAACTCAGAAGCCTAAGAACGCCATTTTATCGATGTTTTATTTTTCTTAAATAATCCAATCGAAAATGTCTTAATTAAAGTAACACATTTTTGAATTCAAAATATTTCAAGGTCAAAATTTAAACATTGCGAGCATTTTCCCAAAACCATGAATTTTGTTGTAATACATATTCCACAAAATCACTAAAAGAGGAGAAAAACGCTTTGTTAAATAAAGTACGTCATTGTTCACCTTGAACACCTGCTTTTAGGAATGTAACCTTGAAATTTTTATATAAGAAAACCTTGAAAACCTTTAATAAATTACGATTCTTCGGGGATAAGCCACATCTATCGCAAAAACAGAACTAACTGCATTCAAAATAGACACCGAAATATACATTTTCTGAATGGTTAAAGTTTTTATTGATATTTTAAGTTAAAATACTTATTTAATTCTTTGAAATAATCACGACATTCATTAATAAATTAAAAGTAATTGTTCGTCTTACATATTGTTAAAAATTTTCACTTATGTATTTTTATTCTACTCCCATAATGTGATTTAACTAGACTGATTGCTATTACCATTACGTCTCACATTTACTGCACTTTCCCCATTCCCTTTTGGGCGAGATGTTAAAATACATCTCATTTTTAACTACTCACATAGTTGTTTAAATTGTAATAAATTATAATAATAATAATAATAATCAGAGAATGAACCTCTGCCTCGTGAAATGTATATGCATGGGGCATACAAAAATTAATTAAATATTTCCGGAATCTGGTTGAATGAGCGAGCATATTAAAGGCACTCATTGCGGCGACATAATATATTCAAATGCAATCAAAGCCCGCGGACATTATGCAGCCGCATTTAAAATGTCGTATACACGCAGAATATGGGGAAAACGACGCAAACAACGCACGCATGGTAATTACCGATTTTTCTCTCAAATCCATACGGATGGAGGATTGGGAAAGCAAACAGTGCGGCGCGGGTGACCCATTCAATGCGTTTTAATTTTTCCATGGCATGTGAGTGTGTGTGTATGTGTGTGTGTTTGTAAGAATTATTTTTGTTATTAACGAATGACGACAAGCTACTACTGGAGACGTCAGAGCACGTTGATGCTACTACTAGTTACAATATGCGGCCCTATTGTTTGATTGTCACTCTTTGCCCATTTTACAGTTAATATTGCGTATACACCATATGCATAAGATTTAAGTTTGTCACATTAATCATTTAATATACGCCAGCGTTTGTTCTTCTAAAGAGATTGGTGCGGCTTATATATAGACTCTTGAGCTATATGAGACTCAATTGAGGATTTTACGGAATGACAAAAGAATTAAATGCGCGCTTCCATCAGGGGGAAATGGGGTTTTGTGTTTTCAACTGTACATATTGTATACACTTTGTTTTCTTACATTTGTTGTTTAATGATCGTTAATGCGATGTTATAGTGGTTCACACAATAAGTTACGTACGATATGTCGAGTATGTACTGCGTGTGTGTTAATAAACCGAGTGTATATTCAGCATACGCGTAAGTGACACAATGAATTGTGAAAATTACACTTAATTTGTGGCTTCACATTATATTGTTGGAATTACTTTGCTTTTATTGTCTAAGATGTGTGTGTGTTCAATTTAATATATTATATATAGCCACTTAACCAAGTGTAATTAATTGCTTGTTATTAAACAAAACGCCTTAAGTTATGTAATATTTATGAAATATTAATACAACTGAGTTAGGTTACCGCCTAAATTTATGCACATTTAAAAGTTATTCTGATGCTTCAATTCAATTTGCGGCCTCATGAATTCCGAAACCCAATTTAACTTAAGATCTCAAATTAATTCCAAGAGCGACTTAATTTTAAAATTTATGTGGGCTTATTTCAATTCAACTAATTCACAGTAAAACGACTTAATTTTTTGACTCACTTTATTAAGACTTAATCATATAACTAAGTGCCAATTAAATAATGTATTTTTAAGACTCAGGTCATTATGACTTAGTGTGTAATTAAGTAAATCGCATAATTACATCAGCCATTTTATTGCAACTAATTACATTTTGGCTTAAGTCTATTTATAAGTTAAGTGAATTCGTAAACAGGCAAATTCTTACTTTTCCGTGCTTAATTTGTTACTGCCTTCCTTTATTCGCGTAGATGTGGTTGATAGATACACTCCGACTGCATAAAACGATATTATTTCATGGCTTTGATTTTTAAAATCTGAAGGAAGAAGTCAAAGAAAAATAAGTCAAATTGTTTTTAAGTCATATTTCTTAAAATACAAGTAATCTTTACATGATGTGACTTTATGACTTATTGATTCAGATTACAGATGGTTTAAGCATTTTGTCCTTACTTCCTTACCAGCATGCCATTCGATGTTACACGTACTTAAGCCATTCCAATACTTTGCTCCGATATTTAAGCCGCTACTGCCATTTCGATTAAAATTCATTCGGCTTCTATTACTTATTTATCCAATTGCCCTACCTACTCTCCCCCTTCCTACTCTCACTATAACTACATTTCAAACATTATAATACACATACTATGTGAATGTCCTCATTTATGTTGACATCCCCATATGCTTTCATATCCTGGTATAAATTCCGGTTCAAAATTCAACCGAAAACTTTTCAGTTAATCCCGAAATTACAAAATGTTTCTCCATGCACACACGCACACAATCACACACACACACATGCATGCAGCACTCTTCCGCACACAGCCTGCAGCCCATAAATTTACATTTTGCACAAGCTTATTGCGCTGCTGGGAATAATTCGCTTCCATAATATTATATTTTGACGTTCAAAATTAAACAAAAATATATGCACATCGCCGCATCATCGTGTGTGAGTGTGTGTGTGAGTGCAAAAGCTTCCAACATAATATTACAGTATGATACGATTGCCCTCCTCCATCCACTCCCATTTCCACAATTTCTAATAATATTATGTTCGCCATGATATCCAGCCATAAGTGGATATACTTTGCATATAATATTTCGAAAACGAAATTGTGTGTGTGTGTGTGTGTGTAAATGCGAGGCTCGCGTAAAGTTATTTCATAAGCTTTTAGGAGTACATTCCATTAAAAATGAAAATCAACATATTATATTTATAATAATAAATATGTGGAAAAGATTGTAAAGGATCCAGGGAGGGGGTGGGGGGAGGATGAAGACGCAATTGAAGTGGCGCAATTCACAATGAAAATCCACTATATATCCAATTTGTGGGCGCACTAGCTAAGTGGAAATTCTACTCCCAGCCACACATGCACACAAAAGCACACACATTGGCATAAAATGACATGTAGATTGTAGGTGTAAGGACTTCAATTGTAGTCTCAATCCATTTCCCAGATATAAATCCGAATGAGCTGGTATTATAAGCGATATGCTGTTAAATTGAAAGCCAACGAATTTTTTTTTATTTAAACGCGGGAGTATTTTATTCAAACAATTGAGATTTCTTACTGAATATCCTTTTAATTATGTAAATTCTGTTATTGAAGTCATTTACGGAAGTTTCTACTAATTAACGTTAAGGGACCTCTTCTGCTATCTGCAAGACTTTGCCCAAAAGGTAAGTGACTTAATTAAAAAAAAAAAAACAACAGGAAAATTGGTTTTAAAAAGGAAGTTTTGCATTTCTTCTTTTTTGGATGCATCCCTAGATGTTAATCTTCAAAAGACTATTACTCACTAAACCACCTCTTTCCACACAGTGAGACAGCTCGTTTACCACCTTCACCACGTCGCAGCTTAACTGGAAACAGGCTTCAAAGTGGGTCCCTTACCCATTGCCTACTTATGTCGTCATGTTAGATTTTACTAAGAGTAATTAAGTAATATCTTTACAGTTATGTGTCCTAGGGAAGTTAATCTAGTTTCTTCTAGTCACAGTCCGTCACACAAAAAATGTGCCAATGTCTCAGGACAATTTGCGCAAAAATTGTAAGTCTCATCTTCTTGAGATGCACTCCCAGTGGATCGTGCTCTGTATTAAGGTAGACGAAAAATCTTATCTTTCCCGGGAGGCTGATAGCAGTAGTTTTCTCAGACCTGTATCAGACCTTTTTGCAAAAGGCTCCATACTCTCTTTTAATTTTGTTGCATCTTCTCCTGAAAATTATGTTGATCCCTTTTAAACCGGACACACAATTTTCACTATCACCCCCACCCCCTTAAAAATTGTATCAAATCCTCACTTTATATTTATTACATATTGATTTTGTCGTTATTATTATTCATATAAGACGAAGATACATGTGGGATGACTCGATGAGGCTTTGGACCATCGAGCACACTTTGAAACCACATATCGTTGCTCATTCCTCCTGCCTGCACTCCAGCGCCAGCACAAAACAAGCGCATTATAATATATGTTCTTCCCTTTTTTAACGCAGCAACACAAAAAAAAAAAAAAAACACCATAATATCGGCTTTGGGGTGGCATCCACAGTTAATAGGAAAGGACACCGGATCTCCTTAACGCATAACTTACATTTGGCTTGCATATTTCCCCCATCCCCCCCACCCCCTTAACAATAATGTACACATTGTGAACACACATTGGAAATATGTGGCAATGTTTGGGATGGAGGGGGATGAGGGACACACCGCACAATTTTGCATATAACATGCTATATTTCTATACTCGTGTCTCGTGTATATGTTATTGCCCTCTATGTAGCGCTACTTTCCTTTGGATTCTGCACATATCAAATGGAATATGCAAAAACACTGAATGGGAAATTGGCTAAAATTATTCATACATAAATTCATCGGGGTTATGCTGTGTGTTTTGGTGTGTGTGTGTGTGTGTGGGGAAGGGAGATGTGGGGTCAACTATGTATATTGGCCCCAACATTTGAATTTAATATTTGTGTGTGTGTGTGTTTGTGATAATGTTGACTCTTGTGTAAATTTTCTGTGTACGTCTATTGATCTGCAAGGGGTGTTATCTTTTAGAAAATCCTCCCTTTTAACGTTGATATCCTTTCATCTCAGTTTGAATACCTCATTGCTATCCCTCTTCCCGTTTTACGTTTCCTATGGAAAGCATCCCTGATGATGTTTTGCCTTTGCCAGAAATCGGGATAAACACTACAATTGATTGTTCACATTTTCATATAATGTGGATATTTGTAATGTGTGTCCTTTACATTGTTTATACTAATCGGAATTTTAATATGTGTCCGTCATTGTGTTGATGATTGTAATATTGTTGAAGTAAATATTTTACGCTTAAGCTTAAGGTGGTCCTAAAGAACATAATATATTATATTTTAACTAAATAAACAAACAGCCAGTGTGGCCAGTGTGAATCATATGTTTAGACAGAATGTAAACAAAATTCCTAGCGCTGTCTATGTGCGGAATTCTGAATTAAGCTACGTACCAAAAATCGCAGTATCACGAGAACTCCACTTGCTAATTATTTGGGAGGGAGTCTGATGTTTCATTGCGGAAAATAAGTCAATTATATTATGGCTTTTAGTGTTTAACTACAAAAACTTCCATTCGTCCTTTGGCGCGGGTTGGTTTGTAAAATGTTAATTCTTTATTGCCGTAAAAGTTGAGAAAAATAATAAACCGAATTAAGGTTATGAACAAACCCAACCACCAAACCCTCAAAAAAAAGCAAATTCCAGAGTTTAGGCGCTGTTGTGAACCCTTTCCCTTCCCCCTCTTTTTGCTGGGATTTTTTTGGAATTCAATTTCCCGTTCTTACTTTCTAATTGAACTAATCTTTGGACTAAATTCAATTTTTGAATTGTAGATATTTTTATAAAAAATTAATTAAGGGGTTCTTGGAATTCCGAGCACAATAATCATAAACAACTTCAGGCGTTTACTTATCAATCGATTAGCACAAAACATTTGCCAAAACGTTAAATTTATTTGGCAGATTCTTGACTGGACAAAAAAGCCACACAACGAATTTATGCCAAACGGATCACATCCCATAACAATGTGCAAAAATAACCCTTGGAATAAAAAGAAAGAGGTAAAAACATATAATATGAAAAAAAAATGCCAAAAAACAAAATGAGATAAAAACGCATAAGATGAGCATGGGGGGGAAAAAAAAGCGGAGCTCGAACAAGATTTAAGGGATGACACATATTATGCAAAAAACAGAAGGGAAAAATGCCAAATACTCGAAAGACAACAGCAAATAAATAACGGCGAGAAGACACCGAAAAATAAAAATAAAAATAATCGAGAGGGCGCGTGTTATGTTGGAAGATGTTAAAAAAAAAAAAAGTTGTGCTCTTATATTATGCGAGTGTGTTTGTGTTCAGGTCATACCACACTTCATCCCCGTTGGTCCCTCAATTCCACCCACAGCTGCGTATATTTTCGTCGTTCATTTTCATTTCGAATGTTTTGTTCATTTCGGGTGTTCTTTGCAACATTCTTCACAATTTACCATTTTCATTTCGTTTTACACGTTTAAACAAATTTGTTTTGTATGTTTATTGTATTTTTCAAGCTCTTTAGTTATCATTTTTAAATTTTAGTTTGAAAATTTGATCTCTAATTTAATTCATCAGAAAATTTGGGACCTTTTAAACACATCAATTGGAGTTGGAGGAGAGGGCAATTGAAACTATTGCAATTTGCAACTAAACTAGAGTATTGAAAATTCCTTCTACTCCTAAGACTCTTAAAATCAAAGGATATTAAGCTTTCTGCAATCAACTTAATTTCAAGTATAAAAGTGATCTAGCTTCCGTATTGCAGTACGTGTATCCTACAGATACTAAAAAGGATCTTTTCCTGTGAGCCAGTTCAAATATTTACAATTTAAATTAAGGACTTTCGCTGTATAATAAAGTAAAGGAACCTAAGTTCAAAACTACATGGTTTCACATTTTAATTACAGTGTAGAAGCATTGGGGATGTGCTTTAGACAAACCAGTTTACTGCACATTTTAAAAATTTTGATATTAAGTCCTCCTGCCTGCGTACATGTGCTCAATTACAATAAAGTTCTAAGAGACTCTTCATGCTTTATTGAATGCGTATTTAATTCGAAGGTTCGATCTATTGTTGTAAGAACAGGAGAACAAACTAGCACCCACACATGCCATTCACAGTTTTAACATCCTTTCAAGCTCCGAGCTGTGTCACATCTCATATGCTTGTATAAAATTGATGGAATTGGAAGCATCAAGCACAATAGCGTTCAGTCCTCACTCGATTCGTGGTGTTAAATTTTAATTTTTAATGTTCTTTTTACAATAATTGCTTTCATATAATGATGACGAATTTATAGAATTAAAAGCACATGATCATAAAGTTTATGTTAAATATTATTTCAAATTAAAAGAATTCAAATTAAGACGAACAAAAAAACATCGCCCCTCTGCAAAATATGAATTATAAAACAAGGCGCATTTTGCAATTTTAAACACTGCTAGTCCTGTTTTGCAACCTCCCCGTTAAAAATATATAAAAACGAAACAAACATACTCGACGGAGCTGATCGCATGTGTAGGCACTTGTATACATAAAATAAAAAAATAATGCAAAGAGAGAGATGAAATTTAAAGAAAATAAATGAAAATTTCTTTGCTGTTTTTATTCGGAATAAAGTGTACGCTTCACTTCAGCCATCTAGTCCTTCACATGTATGCGATAAGTACACACTACATGTGCACATATTATTATATGCATATGTGAAAGGCGAACGGCAGCGTCGAGCTAACAATTTCCCAACGAATGTGAATACTCCCGGTATAAGTAAAAGGTACTATATGTGTGTACGCGAGTGCGGGTAAATTGTGAGGGCGCACATTGTCAAAAGAGGACGCAAAAAAAAAAATCAAGTGAAGAAAATGAAAAGTAAAGAAATTTCCCTAAAAATGAAAAACTCATTTCATTTATGCTCTTCTCTTTGCGCGCCCCCCCCCCTCATATGTGCACATCCACATACACACACATTAAGTGTGCAAGAAAATGCCCTCGTCGCCATCACCACAACCACCCACCCACCCTTGCCGCGGATTCATCTTTCTGAGGCTTCAACTTTTTTGTTCGTTATAATATTTAATACTTTATGCACGACTCATTTATGGGGGAGGGCATCTAAGTAATTTAGTGACAATTTTTTTACTTACTTTTAATTTTCAATTTTAACTTCGACATTTTTACGAATTCAATAGAAATTAATTTAAAATAAAAAATATTTGTTTTCAAGGTCAAAAAAATGAATATTACGATAATAATTCGAAGATATTGTGTTTAACAAAATAATAACGGTACAACTATTATTAAATTAGCAACATTTTCAATTATTTACAATATTCTGTTAAAGTATTTCAAGGTCAAAACTACAAAAAATACGAAGATCTTTTACTGCTTTCTCAAAAACCGCAATTAATCTTTCACAATTTTATAGCCGGCACAAGACAACATTTTTGTTAAACATTTCAAGGTCAAAACACCATATTTTTAAGGTCAAATAAAAAAGTTTTTTTTAACAAAATTAACCTCAAAATTATTAATCAAAATAGTTTTTTTTTAAGTACCTAAAATCATTGAGGCCTCTCCACTCCATGTAGTTCAGCTCTATACCCACGTATGTGCACGCTATTGCATTGTTTGAAGCATTTATGTAACTGTAGTGCCACTCGTATAGCATTTTTAAACCACCCAACACCACCCACCACCCTTCCACACATTCATGCAATGTACGGATGCTCGTCTTTCTACTCATTCAGCTGCTGCTCACCTCCTGGTACACCACCCACTCAAACACACACACACACACACACACACACACACACGCGCACCTACATATGAATCATGTATGTATATATAAAGCACAACTCATCTCATTTGGAGTGTACGTCCCATCTCGCTTACGTTGTTCTTCTTTTGCGTAAACCTAAATTCCTGTATATGGTAATGTATGGACGCCCACATGTGTGCATACACGGGGCTGAGATGCTACGTGGGTGGGGTGGTAGGGTTGTATCTTATTGTGTTATTTAAATAAATTTGGAATTTGTATTATAATACAATAAAGTTTGTGTCTCTGTGTAGATTTATTTTGTGAGTATTAAGAATGACTTTACAATATTGTGAACATTTCTGGATTTTGTTAATAATTTAAAATGTTTTTAATGTATTTACTGGATAAAAGTCTTAACACGCCAACATTTTATTGACAATTCAGTAATCGTATTAATTTATTTATATTAATAATGTAAACCTTACCGTCCGTGAAAGTTCTTTTGTGTTTAAAAAATATGACTTCAAATCCCCATCCATCCCACCGCATCCCATATTGTTGTGGTGGAAAATACTCCAAAAGAAATATAGCCGACACACACTGCAACAAAAAAAAAAAATGAAAAAATTTATAAGAAAGCACTTACATACATTATAGTTACAAATCCTCATTTTAAGACACCACACACAACCGAAACAAAACCATATTATAGTGTATGTTATATGGCAGGGAATGAGGGGTTGAATTGGAAATGGGGGGACGACAATATAAGAAAGGCTGCAAATAATGGGAAGGAAAAAGTAAGAAATAAAGAAGAAAAAACGTGAAATAAAAGAAGCATAAAGTAAAAAAAAATACACACACATGCACACGGGAACACGAACAAGACGAACAATGCTAAAAAGAAATGAAACGGGTTGGCCTAAGGGTGGCAAATATTTGTTAGGGACAAAATCGATTTTGAAATTTGAATATAACACTTTATCGCCATACATGTACCTATATTATTATACTCGTAATGTGTAACTGGATTGGAATACTTCCTACATATCTGTTTGGATTCATTCATTGAGTGTGTGTGTGTGTGTGTGTGTGTGTGTGTGTGTGTGTGTGTGTGTGTGTGTGTGTGTGTGTGTGTGTGTTGCTTTTAATTTAACTTAAAATTTGTTTGGTATTTTTTATAAAATGTGATGCATTTTTTATTGCAAAATTAATCAAACATTCTTCCTACAGTTTTAAAGACGATTTTTTTTAAATCCGCGAAAAAGGCAGCAGTTCATAAAAAAATTATCTGTTTACAAAATATATTGTGCAGGAACCAATGTTGGTGATGCATTTAATCACAATTATTGTAAATCTTTGGAAATGCCTAATTTTTTTTATGAACCGCTGCCTTTTTTGCGGATTTTAGTTTTCGCTAATTTTAAAACGAGATTTCCGTAATGTGGAATGTTTTAACATCTCTCTCGAGTGGAATAGCTCATAATAAGCCTGTCTCTTGTAAATTTTATCGGTTTTGCATAGCCCGGCATTCATGCAAGTTTCCCCTACAAAAATGCGGCTTTACACATTTAAGGTTGTGAATTTTTTTTAGTTAACGAATTTTTGATTTTAGTGACTTAAAATTCTATATTTATGAACCGCGAAGATGACTCTTAAGCTTTCACATTTTATTAACCACCTTGCGTATTTGAATATGACTTAACAACAATAACAAAGAAGCTGAACATGTAAATCTTAATCCTGTTGCACAAATTTTACTCCGGGAAAACGACACACAATATAATAAAAGAAACAAAACTAAAATTTTGGTATTTGCACGTCCAACGCAATGAGTGTGGAATTTCCCAATCACATTCCCCATCAAACGAACCAATTCATTTGTTCATGTTTTCTGCAGAATAATTATTCTTAAAACAAACAGAACGCAAAAAACGCATCCTTTTGCACTCGTAAAATAATTAATTATTACTGAAATGCGCTAAAATCGACAACAATCGCTGCACACAACGCACCTTGAAACTTTGTGGGTCTGAAGTCTCAACAAATTCCTTATCTCCGATGACAGCATGTGTATTGTCACATTGTGTATGCTGTTTTGCCTGCATTTATTATACTTTGCACCCAATATATTGGAGAATTTGCCGCATTGTAATTTCCTCATCAGTCGAAATTTAATTGAAAACATTCCACGCATAAATTCCACAGACCATTGCAGCAGATTGCAAATTAAAATATTCAAATTGGGATTGGGACGAGGGCGCGGGCGCGGGCGCACCAGTTATGTAAAATGTATTGAATATAAGGACAAGTCACAATGTGGAGTGTAGTGGACGCTCTTTACTGCTTGCTGATGATCACGATGATGATGATGCTGCTGCTGCTGTTGGCATTATAATATAAAATAAGAAATTAAATAAGAAAATGTGTAGAAATAGAGAGTCGTGCGAATGCTCTGAATAAAAGAATTTCTCAATTGGTTTACCTACATACATAAATAAAAGGGCCAGACCTATAAACTGCAACGCAAACTTATATTATGTGGGGGCCTTAAAAGACGAATGACTTCTTTCCATGTGCGCCGTATTACTTGGGTGGTTTACAAAGTGTTTCATTTATGTGTCCGTCTTCCCCCCCAAATGCAACAACCTGCAATGCTGAGATTGCCAAAGGGGGGAAAGGAAAACAGTCTGACCCTTTTACGTAAAAAAATAAAAACGTTTTTGAACCACAGCGGCTAATCGTCTTATCAGTTGATGCTGATCATTTGATACCATTTTGCAAAACAAATTGCACCCTGCAAAACGAAATGCATACACACAATTTGTGGAGGATTAGGAGTGCGGAGTGGGACTGGACGGCTGCAAATTGTGTACAAAATATGGTAAATAAACGGCGATTTAATGTGTGTGGGTTATTTTGAAAAATATTGTTTTTATTTTTTAAATCCGCTTCAATAGTTGAATAAATGCCTGTGGGAACACTTTGATCAATTGTTCTGCTAATTAATTTAGGCGTTTAATTTAAGCTAATTTTCATCAAAAGTATAATGTTTTTAATTAGAAAATAATCAAAATATTTTAAAGAAAACGTTTTCAACTGTTTGTTAAAACTCTTCCTTAAAAGTGACTTAAATTTAATTGTCCTTAGGTTACGTTAAATACATTTGTAAGTTTTTACATATTTTAACTTTATCAAGACTACATTGAGGCGTTATTTAAATAGTGCGAATTCACTCTTTTTGATTAATTTTGTTGTTAATTGAAAGCCTAATTCAAAGTTTATGAATTATATTCAGCTTAAGTTAAAAGTTAGATCTTAGTCAATTTAATTAGAAGTTTAACAAATAAACTATGTTTAAAATTAAATGCTTTTTAGCATACATAAATGCATTGCCGATTAAATGGCTCAACAAAGTTCATACTACAATCATATCCGCATCAGTTGCCAGTGCCAGGCTTTGCAGCTCAACTGCTGCAGCCAGCCACTCTTCTTCTTTTTCACAATTTTTCTTTCGTCAGAGTGCGGCCTCAAATTGGCCATCTACAAAATGGTTAAATGTATGCGCAATTTCAACTAATGTGGTAAATTAAGCGGCAAAAGGCATGCACTTGCACACGCTAAATATCTTCTCAGCGCATGCTGATGCGCAATAATGAAAAATGTATGCGCTTTATAATGCACCGCGACAAACAAATGCAACAACAACAATAACAACAACGTTCTCTTATAATTATATAATACATAATAAGGAGTGCAATTATTGTATATTAAATAAAGTATAAACTATGTGAGCCAAACATTAATTGTGTCCCTTTTGAATGTTGAAGGGCGAAACGCAGCCAATATACATTTGCATGCCAATGCATTAAAATAAAATGTGGCCTCACAAGCACACGTATGAAAACGCATGCATTATAATTTACATTAAATATTAAATGGCTAATGAAAATCATTTAGCTGAAAAGAGAAATGCACAAAGATGTCACAACACACACACACACACAGTCGGAATTGATCGCTGCCTGCACAACGACGGACGGAAAATGTCACGCAAGAAGGCATACGCACAAATTAATGTCTCACACAATACCAATTCATTTTGTACTTGACAATTCGCTGCACTTATAATACCTTGCGTGCGTTAAAAATCTTTGCACATTCATTAAAAAAAAACAAAAAAAAAACAATCAAAAGTACATTTGCATACATTTTAAAGTGACCGTACTAAGATGTGGAGAATAAATGCATTAAAATGCAGTCATCAGGGCTAATTGATTGAATGTAACTATATAACGCAGAATACGCAATTAAAGTGCACGCACATGGGCTGGCTGGGATGTGCATTTTGATTTTTTAAGTGTTGCATGCGAGTGCAGTGCTTTGATTTTGCAAAATAGAAGGCGTGTTCATGTAGCTTACATTGTAATAAATCTTCATGTAAGACAAGAAGGAATGACATTGGTTTAAAATGTTAGACAAGAAGTGCACTATTTATCTAGTTAGGTTTACGTGGAAGCATTCTTAATTGTCATAAACCTTCATAATACATATTTTTGGGAGAAGAATGGCTTAAGAGTAATAATGTCAATAATAATGTTAAAAAAATTATTGTGAAAAAAAAAAGTTTCTTACAAATTATGTTCTTTAAATCATTTTTTTTGTACATCACCACGCCCTCATTTTTTGTATATGGGCGTGGTTTCATAAGTCTTAGCATGGCCACGCTGCAAATATGTGGTTCCAAGCGTACGGCTATCCCACAAAATGCGTTTTCTTTTTCAATGTTGTAAACATAGCCAAGTTACAAGGAGGCGTGGTTTCATGATTATTAATACAGCAACGTTAAAAATAGGCGTGGCTTTGTGATTTTAAACGGAGATTCGTTATAAATAGGCGTGGTTTCATAATGCAAAATATGTCCACTTCGAAACAAGGGCGTGGTTATAATTATATTACAGCCACTTCCATGTAAGCACTTACAATTCAAACCTTGACCATGCTTTAATATAGGCGTGGTGTCTTCGATACTTGGCCACGCCTAACAGTGGGTATATGCCTTTGCGAAGCAACGCCCATTTAGGAGGAGGCTGGAAACTATTCGTATGTACTTCGGGGGCTTGGTCTTATCAAATCGAATTAAGATTTTTTTTGATGTGTTATTACTTTTTTGGCAATTCCGTCAAATAGACAAAATAAAAATGATTAAAAAATAAATAAAAATTAGTTAAATGGGTTTTTGTTATAGAAATTAGTATTTTTACCTAAAAATTGGCAAGGATCATAAAAAATGTCTTTTCAATTTTAAAAGGAATTATTATGCAAAAGTATCCTTTCAACTTGTGAAAGGATCTCTAAAAAACCATGTCTTTTTATAACCAATGTAAGCACTCTAATTTCAAAGTATTTCAACAATTGTATCAATTAAATTATTAGATACAATACAAAACGCATCATTTCATTGTCATTTCCGAACACCATTACTCAGCCAAATTATTTTGTTGTGCAACCATCATTAATCTCATTATGCAATAAATTGTAAACTCATCAAACGAATTTAAAAACAATGCGTACAGAATAATTGTAAATTTGTGCCTACTTAAACAACAAAGCACCCCCTGGCCGCGTTGCAAAGACCTCCAATTTTCAGTGCCTCTATTTATACGAATTAAAACGACGTCGCATTTATTCAAAAAAAATGCACACAAATTGTCAACAAATCGACATCCATTGCATGTGCATAATTATCAAATTAAAATAAATATTTATAATTTTCCAATTTTACCTAATTAATGATGGGAAACGCATCCATTTAACTGATACATGCATAAATTAAGCGGCAGCGTGCATTGTTTGCGCTGCGCTGAGTTGCATGCTCTTTATAGCGTATTATAATTTATATTTTTCTGTGCATACTTAACTCACATACGATCGTAGACGAACTGCTGCATTGCATGAATGTGTTGGTACGAATTGTTTTCAATTTCATTTAAAATGACATAAAAATGCACAATAAAAATTGTCATTAAATTATGCCGATCGGTTACCCTCCACCGCACCCCCATTTAGGCGTTGGGCTACGCTGTTACACAGTCAATCGTATAAAATATGTAATTTGTCGTCCGTATGGATGTTCATTTGAAATAATGTAAAAAAAAAAAAAAAAAATGTGTTTAATAATAATTTGCTGGTGGTTAAGGAAATGACAATGATTGCAGGCAGCGTATTCGTTGCGCTTTTAGCGCATTGAGATGGTGACTCGATTTGAGGTAACTCTTATGCTGCACGCATGCATGAGTGCCGATAATGTGTGCGGTATTTGATGCGGAGTTGAATTATCTATTTAAATTTTTAAAGCAGGGCATGATTTAATTGTAAGTACACTTCATTGTAATTAATCGTATTTTAAAGTTTAAAAAAATTTAGGTTTTTCTTGGTCATTTAGGGTTAATTTAAAAGACCGAGCAGATCTTGTCTAAATTATATAAAAATGTTGTAGGCCTAAAGGGCTTAAAACAAATACTGCATCTTCCAAGTTCTTTACCTACTAATGCCCTGAATGTGACTTAAAGTAAGATCTATCCAGTTTCATTGCTTGCCAGTTCTTCAAACGGTATGGCTACCAACATCATTTATTCGAATCATCTTCCCAGATGAGATGGAGCAACTCTTTGTCCAGTCATTCGTTCAAACTATCACTTTACCAATTTTAATTTAAAACCATTGTCCATTTAATCAATTATTACTTGACTTAAGTCCAATAGTATACCAATTTTTTATTTCTCAAAAGATCTCTGAGGAAATTGGGGACTTAAAATTAAAGATCCTCTCATCTCAAAATGATCAGTGTTTTTCGTTGGACCAGTAGTATTTTAAGATGGGATTGGTAGATTGATGTAGCAAAAAATATCTCTATAATGAACTATTCTTTTTGTACGGTTAAAACCCCTGAACTGGGTTCAATCCCAAACACCGACAATTATAAATACTATATGAACGAATCAATTAAATTAAATGAATGAAAATTTGTTTGATTTAATTTTTAAGCCATCCATTTCTCCTCCCTCCTTAACCCAAAATCACCCTTCTTTAAAGTTCCAATTTTTAACTCCCATTTAACAAAATACCACACTTTTTAAAGTATCTTTAAGGTTGATATAAATTTATTAGTCAAAAAATAGGACTTTAAATATAATTTTAAATTTGCCTTCCTTCATAGCAGTTTAATGGTTCAATGTTTAAATCATATTTATTTTATTGTCAGTGCAATTTATTTTTTTATCTGTTTTTGCAAATGCACCTCAAATTAAATGATTATTATAATACCGCATTAGTATTAACTATTAAGCATTATTATTATCATTAACTATTTATTGCATTGTCTCCATTTATGCCCAATTACAATTAGATGCATTAATTCAACAATAACACAAATTACTCGATGCAGTAGTGCGGTCGAGTTGCATTTTTTGCGGCATTTTTAAGCATTTCAATTTTGTGTTTTAGTTTTTTGTATTTTTTAATTTTGTATACGACCCCAATTTCGGACAAAAATCAAGGTCAAAATGTAGAAATTGCAAGGTCACATTTTCCATATCCACAGAAAAGCTTTATCAAAATGTAGTTAAGCAACAGTCGTCTATAAATTCACACCTCGCTTTCCCTGCGTTGTAGTTGTTTTCCTTCCAAATTAATTTCCATAGAAGAAGGTACTCGTACCTATTCGACATAATAAATGAATGTAGGCATATTGTAAATTTTGATATTGCCGCTTGTCATTATTGTCATTACGAGTTATTACTTATTACAATCAATTTGTTGTTCTTTTGCTTCATCTGCGCGCATGTTATTTCCAATTCCGTTTTTGTTATTATAATATTGTCTTTCTTTTAAGCCATTTCCCTTCTTTTTTCTTTCTTTTTTTTTGTATTGTGTCGTTGCTTTTTTTACGGTCATGTGCATCGAACTCATTAAATTCCGTATATATTTATGTTAAATTGATTATATTGACGTCGATTAAATGGGTTGCGTGGCGGTTAGAAGAGCATTATTATAATTTTTGTTGTTTTCCCATATTTTGTGCTGTTTTGTGCATTTGCATTTTTTTAAATTGAGGAGAAAATGCTAAAACACCAACTGTAATATATGTGAAGGGAATCGACATCGTAGTTATTGAATACGATTATTTGTATAAATGAAGTTTACTTAAATACAATTAATTTTTGAGAGAATTTTTGAAGGGTCTTACAATTTCTGCAATCGGTTTAAAAAACCTATGATTAAAAATAATAATAAAATACTTTTTGCATCAAAAGAAAATGCATTTTTTTATAATATTTTTTATTATCATTTAGTCAGCCTTAAAATTTGCCAAAATATATTTTCATGATTTTATTAAATTTAAATGTTTAATTAAACCATGAAATTTTTTTTCCTCATAGTTTTTTCTTTATTAAAACAGGTTAGAATAAGTTTTTAATAATTCTACATCAAAATGTTCTAAAAAAAACGAAATTTTAAATTTTTATTCAAGAACTAACCTTTTTTTCAAAGGCCAAAAAATAAATTTCTGCAATTTTAGGTTTTATAGTCCGATTCTGTAACAAATTTTCGCGTATTTCATTGATAAATTTTGTGATTTCACAAATTAAAAAATCGCCTTTAATGTTTCGTGTGTTCCTTTAAGATTTTGTTATTTTATGAGGCAATGTAAGAACTTTTATGATCCTTTTTTTGTATGCACCAACTTGCACGTTTCATTCTCCTGCCGCTTCATTTTCTTGTGGTGCCTTCGCAGTGTTTCATGGCCTGTTGTGAGTCACACAAATACCATCTTACATTTTTCCGGCTACTTTTAAACCCTTTTTATTTATGTCACTTTACTTAAGTCTCTCATTACAAGTCTTAACCAGAGTACGCCTTTGTAATATAAAGGCACTGTTGTCTGTTCGCGACATAAAGATGATCCAGGAGATATTTCTACAATGTTTGCTTATGACCAAATTGTTCACTGGTAGTAGCACAACTCGCCTTTAAATAAAACCCCAAAACACCTATTTGATTTATTTTAATTCAATAATTAAATTAAATTAAATTTTAAACCACTTTTAAAACCAATTCGTAAAATTATTGTGGACACAAAAAAATCTCTGCAAACCAAATAAAATCACAGAAGTACAAAAGATGTTTAATACATTCCATTAAGAAATAATTTGTCCTCATTAAGTAGTAGCCTTCATAGTCCTACAATAGTCCTTTATTCCCCACATACACATCATGGCACTTTAACAAAATACGGCACAGGACACAAACACCCAAACACATTCCGCCTCCATCTGTTCTCAGCCCTTACATCCGTTTTAACAATGACGCATATTACATTTAATATTATGTACAGTTAGCGTCTTGATCTCAATGTTTATCGCTCCATCGACATCATATTACCCATCTTTAATACACAATAAGCTGGCCATGCATGAAAACAGAAACAACTATTACACAACCACAAAAACCAAATGCAATAAAGACCATGAACACACACGTCGCACATCCGTTGGGATGGAAATGGAGAGGAGGTTGGGGGGAGAGGCGGGTGGACATTGTGTCACACAGTTATTAAGTATATCAGAATTTATATCGCCAAAATACAATAATATCGCAATATTAAGGCAAATATATCAATTAAGTGTTATTAATGGCGTCATATTTGCGGCTAATAATCACCCCCTTAAAATGCTATTAATGTGCGGTAAATAGTCGCAGTCAACTGTTATGTTGTGTGTGCGTGAGGCGTGAGGCGTGAGCTTTGCATCCCTTTAATAACCCAAATCCCCTGCTCCCTTTTTTATTGTATTTGTTGTCACTATTACATTGTAATCAATTATTGTTTTGGTGTATTAGAAAAGAAATATCGCGCAATTTTGCAGCATAACATAAACACCTCGCCCACAACTGCATTAGAATTATGATTATTGTTACACTTTTCACTTAGTCCTGTCATTATATCAACCCTTATTACGTTAATGTGTTATACATTGCAATTAATTGGCTTAATGTTATCAGCAATCACTTATTTGCGCCCCAATTTCTTTTCAAAATAGCTGCACCACCTCTTTCCACAATGGTGTCATGTGGCAGAAGGCCCAAAATACTTCACACACACACACACCCTCCCCCTCCCCCTCCCCATTCCATTTTTGTAGTAAAATTTGTATTAAGCGGATTCCACACTTTACTTGTTACAACTATGATTACGTCCATCCCAATGATCACCTCACACTCACAATTCATACTAAATAGGAACCTGTCACCAACCTGTTTGCCAATTGCCTTAAAACGGTGGGGGGGGGGGGGGAGGGGTGTGAGGCAAAGAAGGGTGCAACCTGTAAATCGCAAACGTGCACTAAATGAATTGGCGGAAGTTAAAGTCACCGGCAAATTGACTGCCCAAATACATACAGTAAATATAAATAGCTCACAAAGAAAGCGGTCAATGTGAGTAAACAAACAATTTACTTGTGCTTTTTTTTTTTTTGTTTGTGAGTCGTCCAGCACCCCTCTCAATGCGATGTGTGAATTCACATGCGTTCCCGTTATGTTGTTGACTACAAACGTCGGATGCTGTACAACATGAATGGACATCTCATATCGATACAATCCCCGTCCCTCCGCCCGCCCGCGCCCGCCCTGTTCATCCTTCCACGTCGCACCGACCACCGGGTGTGTGAGGGTGGCCAGCCCACTCATTCCTTATCCGTCCTTTTTATAACATATGCTGGTCACACGCACGTAATGCCTGATATATCGTTGCGCCATGTCACGGGGGGTGGGGGTGGGGGGAGGGGGTGGTTGAGACACTCTTGCACGCACACACACGGCATTCCCATACACGGCAGCAGCATTGTGTGAAGCAAAAATACGTTTCAGCACGAATGCGTATCTAATTGGTGAAAAGTGACCAGCGCGACACTCGACAATTGAGCTTCCAGACAATGGAAAATGTATGGTGGTTATTAGGAACAAGGAGGATGACATGTGCAAGCAAACAATGAATTACATCACCTTATGTGTACCACCATCGGTTCGTTTGTTTGTGTTTTCCTGAACAGTTTGTGGGGTGTCGTGGATTGTAGGTGGGACTCTCCACTTGTAGCACGTACAATTGTTTTTTTTTTTAAATTTATGTACGACTCCAAGGGCAGAAATTTGCATGAATTTTTTTTGTAAAATATTGAGAAAAATATAACGAGGCGATTTTTGATTTTTCAAGGTCAAGTTGTTGAGAAAAAAACAGTTTTGCTTGTATGGGGGCTCCAAAATGGGCTTTACAATTTGGTTCATTTTCACAAAAATTAATCTCCAAGGTATTTCTAACCAAAACTGCGTATGCCTTATATCCCGCTAGATGCTCCTTCTGGCAATAAAGGGGGTGGACAAAAACAAACCCCACTTTTCTATCTCAGCCACCTTACACAATTCCTGCTTCATTTTTAATTTCAATAAATTGAGCAAGATTTCAGTTTAAGAGGACAATGGTATAACATAATATGTTGTTGGGGTTTTCAATATTTAATAAATTTTTTAAACATCTGCAACAGATTTATACCAAAGAGTTGTCTTAAACGAAGATGACAATTTCCTGCCCAAAGTTAGTATTTTAAATCTTTTGCAATGTTATTATTATTAATAAAAGAATCGTGCGTTAATCACACTAATTTTAAGATTGTAATGTTCAAAACAATACAGGTTGCGCCCCCTATTGCAGAAGTTGTATTTCGCAATATTTCAACACATGATTTTTCCCCTAAAATACAGCAGAATTGAGGTACCATCGCGATAAGGACGTCCTTAAATCTGGAATTACTGTAATCATAGAAATGCACTTTTAGTAGCATGGAAATGCATTTTCAGAAGTAAGGACATTCTTTTTCAGAAGCATGGAAATGCACCGGTGTCAGCACTGAAATGGTTCGCTGTCAGCATCGTAAAACACCGCTGTCAGCATAAATGTGCACCGATGTCAGCATCGAAACACACCCCTTGCTATAAAAATTTAGTTACCCTAAATAAATAAAAAAATTAAGTCGACCTACATTTAGGTTTCTTGCACCCACAATTTAATTTCAAAATTCTAATCGAACTAAATTATTTTCTCTTTGCATGCATGTCGGAATTCTAAATTCAAATAGTTTTGCTATTCTGGTTGTTCTAAACTTGTCACACTGTGAACGTTAGCTATCGTTATCATAACGATTATCATTTTTTACACAAAACTAGCGAACCCGGCGAGCGTCGTTCCACCACAAACCTCGCTTCATTTATTGATGAGGAATCAGCAGAATCTAGAAGGATAACCACTTATTTTAATTGAGGCAATTATTGCCAAATTTAACCCGAAAATTCGATAAATTCAAAATAAAAAAAGACGAATTTCAGCGAAAAATAAGCGAAAACAAGTGAATTTTTGATAAATTTATTGGTAATAACTGATCATTTTTTCAAATATTCTACCAGGCTACCAGGAATCAGCAGAATCTAGAAGGGCAACCACTTATTTTAATTGAGGAAATTGTTGATAAATTTAACCCGAAAATTCGATAAATTCAAGCTAAAAAAAGACGAATTTCAGCGAGAAATAAGCGAAAACGAGTGAATTTTTGTTAAATTTATTGGTAATAACTGAGCATTTTTTCAAATATTCTACCAGGCTACCAGGAATCAGCAGAATCTAGAAGGACAACCACTTATTTTAATTGAGGAAATCGTTGATAAATTTAACCCGAAAATTCGATAAATTCAAGCTAAAAAAAGACGAATTTCAGCGAGAAATAAGCGAAAACGAGTGAATTTTTGTTAAATTTATTGGTAATAACTGAGCATTTTTTCAAATATTCTACCAGGCTACCAGGAATCAGCAGAATCTAGAAGGACAACCACTTATTTTAATTGAGGAAATTGTTGATAAATTTAACCCGAAAATTCGATAAATTCAAAATAAAAAAAGACGAATTTCAGCGAAAAAAAAGCGAAAACAAGTGAATTTTTGTTAAATTTATTGGTAATAACTGAGCATTTTTTCAAATATTCTACCAGGCTACCAGGAATCAGCAGAATCTAGAAGGACAACCACTTATTTTAATTGAGGAAATTGTTGATAAATTTAACCCGAAAATTCGATAAATTCAAGCTAAAAAAAGACGAATTTCAGCGAGAAATAAGCGAAAACGAGTGAATTTTTGTTAAATTTATTGGTAATAACTGAGCATTTTTTCAAATATTCTACCAGGCTACCAGGAATCAGCAGAATCTAGAAGGACAACCACTTATTTTAATTGAGGAAATTGTTGCCAAATTTAACCCGAAAATTCGATGAATTCAAGCTAAAAAAAGACGAATTTTTTCAAATATTCTACCAGGCTACCAGGAATCAGCAGAATCTAGAAGGACAGCCACTTATTTTAATTGAGGAAATTGTTGATAAATTTAACCCGAAAATTCGATAAATTCAAGCTAAAAAAAGACGAATTTCAGCGAGAAATAAGCGAAAACGAGTGAATTTTTGTTAAATTTATTGGTAATAACTGAGCATTTTTTCAAATATTCTACCAGGCTACCAGGAATCAGCAGAATCTAGAAGGACAACCACTTATTTTAATTGAGGAAATTGTTGCCAAATTTAACCCGAAAATTCGATAAATTCAAGCTAAAAAAAGACGAATTTCAGCGAAAAATAAGCGAAAACAAATAAATTTTTGTTAAATTTATTGGTAATAACTGAGCATTTTTTCAAATATTCTACCAGGCTACCAGGAATCAGCAGAATCTAGAAGGACAACCACTTATTTTAATTGAGGAAATTGTTGCCAAATTTAACCCGAAAATTCGATGAATTCAAGCTAAAAAAAGCCGAATTTCAGCGAAAAATAAGCGAAAACAAGTGAATTTTTGTTAAATTTATTGGTAATAACTGAGCATTTTTTCAAATATTCTACCAGGCTACCAGGAATCAGCAGAATCGAGAAGGACAACCACTTATTTTAATTGGGGAAATTGTTGCCAAATTTAACCCGAAAATTCGATGAATTCAAGCTAAAAAAAGCCGAATTTCAGCGAAAAATAAGCGAAAACAAGTGAATTTTTGTTAAATTTATTGGTAATAACTGAGCATTTTTTCAAATATTCTACCAGGCTACCAGAAATCAGCAGAATCTAGAAGGACAACCACTTATTTTAATTGAGGAAATTGTTGCCAAATTTAACCCGAAAATTCGATAAATTCAAGCTAAAAAAAGACGAATTTCAGCGAAAAATAAGCGAAAACAAGTGAATTTTTGTTAAATTTATTGGTAATAACTGAGCATTTTTTCAAATATTCTACCAGGCTACCAGGAATCAGCAGAATCTAGAAGGACAACCACTTATTTTAATTGGGGAAATTGTTGCCAAATTTAACCCGAAAATTCGATAAATTCAAGCTAAAAAAGACGAATTTCAGCGAAAAATAAGCGAAAACAAATGAATTTTTGTTAAATTTATTGGTAATAACTGAGCATTTTTTCAAATATTCTACCAGGCTACCAGGAATCAGCAGAATCTAGAAGGACAACCACTTATTTTAATTGAGGAAATGGTTGCCAAATTTAACCCGAAAATGCGATAAATTCAAGCTAAAAAAAGACGAATTTCAGCGAAAAATAAGCGGAAACAAGTGAATTTTTGTTAAATTTATTGGTAATAACTGAGCATTTTTTCAAATATTCTACCAGGCTACCAGGAATCAGCAGAATCTAGAAGGACAACCACTTATTTTAATTGGGGAAATTGTTGCCAAATTTAACCCGAAAATTCGATGAATTCAAGCTAAAAAAAGACGAATTTCAGCCAAAAATAAGCGAAAACAAGTGAATTTTTGTTAAATTTATTGGTAATAACTGAGCATTTTTTCAAATATTCTACCAGGCTACCAGGAATCAGCAGAATCTAGAAGGACAACCACTTATTTTAATTGAGGAAATTGTTGCCAAATTTAACCCGAAAATGCGATAAATTCAAGCTAAAAAAAGACGAATTTCAGCGAAAAATAAGCGGAAACAAGTGAATTTTTGTTAAATTTATTGGTAATAACTGAGCATTTTTTCAAATATTCTACCAGGCTACCAGGAATCAGCAGAATCTAGAAGGGCAACCACTTATTTTAATTGAGGAAATTTTTGCCAAATTTAACCCGAAAATTCGATAAATTCAAGCTAAAAAAAGACGAATTTCAGCGAAAAATAAGCGGAAACAAGTGAATTTTTGTTAAATTTATTGGTAATAACTGAGCATTTTTTCAAATATTCTACCAGACTACCAGGAATCAGCAGAATCTAAAAGGACAACCACTTATTTTAATTGAGGAAATTGTTGATAAATTTAACCCGAAAATTCGATAAATTCAAGCTAAAAAAAGACGAATTTCAGCGAGAAATAAGCGAAAACGAGTGAATTTTTGTTAAATTTATTGGTAATAACTGAGCATTTTTTCAAATATTCTACCAGGCTACCAGGAATCAGCAGAATCTAGAAGGACAACCACTTATTTTAATTGAGGAAATTGTTGCCAAATTTAACCCGAAAATTCGATAAATTCAAGCTAAAAAAAGACGAATTTCAGCGAAAAATAAGCGAAAACAAATAAATTTTTGTTAAATTTATTGGTAATAACTGAGCATTTTTTCAAATATTCTACCAGGCTACCAGGAATCAGCAGAATCTAGAAGGACAACCACTTATTTTAATTGAGGAAATTGTTGCCAAATTTAACCCGAAAATTCGATGAATTCAAGCTAAAAAAAGCCGAATTTCAGCGAAAAATAAGCGAAAACAAGTGAATTTTTGTTAAATTTATTGGTAATAACTGAGCATTTTTTCAAATATTCTACCAGGCTACCAGGAATCAGCAGAATCGAGAAGGACAACCACTTATTTTAATTGGGGAAATTGTTGCCAAATTTAACCCGAAAATTCGATGAATTCAAGCTAAAAAAAGCCGAATTTCAGCGAAAAATAAGCGAAAACAAGTGAATTTTTGTTAAATTTATTGGTAATAACTGAGCATTTTTTCAAATATTCTACCAGGCTACCAGGAATCAGCAGAATCTAGAAGGACAACCACTTATTTTAATTGAGGAAATTGTTGCCAAATTTAACCCGAAAATTCGATAAATTCAAGCTAAAAAAAGACGAATTTCAGCGAAAAATAAGCGAAAACAAGTGAATTTTTGTTAAATTTATTGGTAATAACTGAGCATTTTTTCAAATATTCTACCAGGCTACCAGGAATCAGCAGAATCTAGAAGGACAACCACTTATTTTAATTGAAGAAATTGTTGCCAAATTTAACCCGAAAATTCGATGAATTCAAGCTAAAAAAAGCCGAATTTCAGCGAAAAATAAGCGAAAACAAGTGAATTTTTGTTAAATTTATTGGTAATAACTGAGCATTTTTTCAAATATTCTACCAGGGTACCAGGAATCAGCAGAATCTAGAAGGACAACCACTTATTTTAATTGGGGAAATTGTTGCCAAATTTAACCCGAAAATTCGATGAATTCAAGCTAAAAAAAGCCGAATTTCAGCCAAAAATAAGCGAAAACAAGTGAATTTTTGTTAAATTTATTGGTAATAACTGAGCATTTTTTCAAATATTCTACCAGGCTACCAGGAATCAGCAGAATCTAGAAGGACAACCACTTATTTTAATTGAGGAAATTGTTGCCAAATTTAACCCGAAAATTCGATGAATTCAAGCTAAAAAAAGCCGAATTTCAGCGAAAAATAAGCGAAAACAAGTGAATTTTTGTTAAATTTATTGGTAATAACTGAGCATTTTTTCAAATATTCTACCAGGCTACCAGGAATCAGCAGAATCGAGAAGGACAACCACTTATTTTAATTGGGGAAATTGTTGCCAAATTTAACCCGAAAATTCGATGAATTCAAGCTAAAAAAAGCCGAATTTCAGCGAAAAATAAGCGAAAACAAGTGAATTTTTGTTAAATTTATTGGTAATAACTGAGCATTTTTTCAAATATTCTACCAGGCTACCAGGAATCAGCAGAATCTAGAAGGACAACCACTTATTTTAATTGGGGAAATTGTTGCCAAATTTAACCCGAAAATTCGATGAATTCAAGCTAAAAAAAGCCGAATTTCAGCGAAAAATAAGCGAAAACAAGTGAATTTTTGTTAAATTTATTGGTAATAACTGAGCATTTTTTCAAATATTCTACCAGGCTACCAGGAATCAGCAGAATCTAGAAGGACAACCACTTATTTTAATTGAAGAAATTGTTGCCAAATTTAACCCGAAAATTCGATGAATTCAAGCTAAAAAAAGCCGAATTTCAGCGAAAAATAAGCGAAAACAAGTGAATTTTTGTTAAATTTATTGGTAATAACTGAGCATTTTTTCAAATATTCTACCAATTTTTGTTAAATTTATTGGTAATAACTGAGCATTTTTTCAAATATTCTACCAGGCTACCAGGAATCAGCAGAATCTAGAAGGACAACCACTTATTTTAATTGAGGAAATTGTTGCCAAATTTAACCCGAAAATTCGATGAATTCAAGCTAAAAAAAGCCGAATTTCAGCGAGAAATAAGCGAAAACGAGTGAATTTTTGTTAAATTTATTGGTAATAACTGAGCATTTTTTCAAATATTCTACCAGGCTACCAGGAATCAGCAGAATCTAGAAGGACAACCACTTATTTTAATTGAGGAAATTGTTGATAAATTTAACCCGAAAATTCGATGAATTCAAGCTAAAAAAAGCCGAATTTCAGCGAGAAATAAGCGAAAACGAGTGAATTTTTGTTAAATTTATTGGTAATAACTGAGCATTTTTTCAAATATTCTACCAGGCTACCAGGAATCAGCAGAATCTAGAAGGACAGCCATTTATTTTAATTGAGGAAATTGTTGATAAATTTAACCCGAAAATTCGATAAATTCAAGCTAAAAAAAGACGAATTTCAGCGAGAAATAAGCGAAAACGAGTGAATTTTTGTTAAATTTATTGGTAATAACTGAGCATTTTTTCAAATATTCTACCAGGCTACCAGGAATCAGCAGAATCTAGAAGGACAGCCACTTATTTTAATTGAGGAAATTGTTGATAAATTTAACCCGAAAATTCGATAAATTCAAGCTAAAAAAAGACGAATTTCAGCGAGAAATAAGCGAAAACGAGTGAACTTTTGTTAAATTTATTGGTAATAACTGAGCATTTTTTCAAATATTCTACCAGGCTACCAGGAATCAGCAGAATCTAGAAGGACAACCACTTATTTTAATTGAGGAAATTGTTGCCAAATTTAACCCGAAAATTCGATGAATTCAAGCTAAAAAAAGCCGAATTTCAGCGAGAAATAAGCGAAAACGAGTGAATTTTTGTTAAATTTATTGGTAATAACTGAGCATTTTTTCAAATATTCTACCAGGCTACCAGGAATCAGCAGAATCTAGAAGGATAACCACTTATTTTAATTGAGGCAATTGTTGCCAAATTTAACCCGAAAATTCGATAAATTCAAAATAAAAAAAGACGAATTTCAGCGAAAAATAAGCGAAAACAAGTGAATTTTTGTTAAATTTATTGGTAATAACTGAGCATTTTCTCAAATATTCTACCAGGCTACCAGGAATCAGCAGAATCTAGAAGGACAACCACTTATTTTAATTGAGGAAATTGTTGCCAAATTTAACTCGAAAATTCGATGAATTCAAGCTAAAAAAAGCCGAATTTCAGCGAGAAATAAGCGAAAAACGAGTGAATTTTTGTTAAATTTATTGGTAATAACTGAGCATTTTTTCAAATATTCTACCAGGCTACCAGGAATCAGCAGAATCTAGAAGGACAACCACTTATTTTAATTGAGGAAATTGTTGATAAATTTAACCCGAAAATTCGATAAATTCAAGCTAAAAAAAGACGAATTTCAGCGAGAAATAAGCGAAAACGAGTGAATTTTTGTTAAATTTATTGGTAATAACTGAGCATTTTTTCAAATATTCTACCAGGCTAACAAGAATCAGCAGAATCTAGAAGCACAACCACTTATTTTAATTGAGGAAATTGTTGATAAATTTAACCCGAAAATTCGATAAATTCAAGCTAAAAAAAGACGAATTTCAGCGAGAAATAAGCGAAAACGAGTGAATTTTTGTTAAATTTATTGGTAATGACTGAGCATTTTTTCAAATATTCTACCAGGCTACCAGGAATCAGCAGAATCTAGAAGGACAGCCATTTATTTTAATTGAGGAAATTGTTGATAAATTTAACCCGAAAATTCGATAAATTCAAGCTAAAAAAAGACGAATTTCAGCGAGAAATAAGCGAAAAAAAGTGAATTTTTGTTAAATTTATTGGTAATAACTGAGCATTTTTTCAAATATTCTACCAGGCTACCAGGAATCAGCAGAATCTAGAAGGACAACCACTTATTTTAATTGAGGAAATTGTTGATAAATTTAACCCGAAAATTCGATAAATTCAAGCTAAAAAAAGACGAATTTCAGCGAGAAATAAGCGAAAAACGAGTGAATTTTTGTTAAATTTATTGGTAATAACTGAGCATTTTTTCAAATATTCTACCAGGCTACCAGGAATCAGCAGAATCTAGAAGGACAACCACTTATTTTAATTGAGGAAATTGTTGATAAATTTAACCCGAAAATTCGATAAATTCAAGCTAAAAAAAGACGAATTTCAGCGAGAAATAAGCGAAAACGAGTGAATTTTTGTTAAATTTATTGGTAATAACTGAGCATTTTTTCAAATATTCTACCAGGCTACCAGGAATCAGCAGAATCTAGAAGGACAACCACTTATTTTAATTGAGGAAATTGTTGCCAAATTTAACCCGAAAATTCGATGAATTCAAGCTAAAAAAAGACGAATTTCAGCGAGAAATAAGCGAAAACGAGTGAATTTTTGTTAAATTTATTGGTAATAACTAAGCATTTTTTCAAATATTCTACCAAGCTATCAGGAATCAGCAGAATTTAGAAGGACAACCACTTATTTTAATTGAGGAAATTGTTGCCAAATTTAACCCGAAAATTCGATGAATTCAAGCTAAAAAAAGACGAATTTCAGCGAGAAATAAGCGAAAACGAGTGAATTTTGTTAAATTTATTGGTAATAACTAAGCATTTTTTCAAATATTCTACCAAGCTATCAGGGAATCAGCAGAATCTAGAAGGACAACCACTTATTTTAATTGAGGAAATTGTTGCCAAATTTAACCCGAAAATTCGATGAATTCAAGCTAAAAAAAGAAGAATTTCAGCGAGAAATAAGCGAAAACGAGTGAATTTTTGTTAAATTTATTGGTAATAACTGAGCATTTTTTCAAATATTCTACCAGGCTACCAGGAATCAGCAGAATCTAGAAGGACAACCACTTATTTTAATTGAGGAAATTGTTGCCAAATTTAACCCGAAAATTCGATGAATTCAAGCTAAAAAAAGCCGAATTTCAGCGAGAAATAAGCGAAAACGAGTGAATTTTTGTTAAATTTATTGGTAATAACTGAGTATTTTTTCAAATATTCTACCAGGCTACCAGGAATCAGCAGAATCTAGAAGGACAGCCACTTATTTTAATTGAGGAAATTGTTGATAAATTTAACCCGAAAATTCGATAAATTCAAGCTAAAAAAAGACGAATTTCAGCGAGAAATAAGCGAAAACGAGTGAATTTTTGTTAAATTTATTGGTAATAACTGAGCATTTTTTCAAATATTCTACCAGGCTACCAGGAATCAGCAGAATCTAGAAGGACAACCACTTATTTTAATTGAGGAATTGTTGCCAAATTTAACCCGAAAATTCGATGAATTCAAGCTAAAAAAAAGCCGAATTTCAGCGAGAAATAAGCGAAAAAAAGTGAATTTTTGTTAAATTTATTGGTAATAACTGAGCATTTTTTCAAATATTCTACCAGGCTACCAGGAATCAGCAGAATCTAGAAGGACAGCCACTTATTTTAATTGAGGAAATTGTTGATAAATTTAACCCGAAAATTCGATGAATTCAAGCTAAAAAAAAGACGAATTTCAGCGAGAAATAAGCGAAAACGAGTGAATTTTTGTTAAATTTATTGGTAATAACTGAGCATTTTTTCAAATATTCTACCAGGCTACCAGGAATCAGCAGAATCTAGAAGGACAACCACTTATTTTAATTGAGGAAATTGTTGATAAATTTAACCCGAAAATTCGATGAATTCAAGCTAAAAAAAGCCGAATTTCAGCGAGAAATAAGCGAAAACGAGTGAATTTTTGTTAAATTTATTGGTAATAACTGAGCATTTTTTCAAATATTCTACCAGGCTACCAGGAATCAGCAGAATCTAGAAGGACAACCACTTATTTTAATTGAGGAAATTGTTGCCAAATTTAACCCGAAAATTCGATGAATTCAAGCTAAAAAAAGCCGAATTTCAGCGAGAAATAAGTGAAAACGAGTGAATTTTTGTTAAATTTATTGGTAATAACTGAGCATTTTTTCGAATATTCTACCCCAGGAATCAGCAGAATCTAGAAGGACAACCACTTATTTTAATTGAGGAAATTGTTGCCAATTTAACCGAAAATTCGATGAATTCAAGCTAAAAAAGCCGAATTTCAGCGAGAAATAAGTGAAAACGAGTGAATTTTTGTTAAATTTATTGGTAATAACTGAGCATTTTTTCAAATATTCTACCAGGCTACCAGGAATCAGCAGAATCTAGAAGGACAACCACTTATTTTAATTGAGGAAATTGTTGATAAATTTAACCCGAAAATTCGATAAATTCAAGCTAAAAAAAGCCGAATTTCAGCGAGAAATAAGCGAAAACGAGTGAATTTTTGTTAAATTTATTGGTAATAACTGAGCATTTTTTCAAATATTCTACCAGGCTACCAGGAATCAGCAGAATCTAGAAGGACAACCACTTATTTTAATTGAGGAAATTGTTGATAAATTTAACCCGAAAATTCGATAAATTCAAGCTAAAAAAAAGACGAATTTCAGCGAGAAATAAGCGAAAACGAGTGAATTTTTGTTAATTTATTGGTAATAACTGAGCATTTTTTCAAATATTCTACCAGGCTACCAGGAATCAGCAGAAACTAGAAGGACAACCACTTATTTTAATTGAGGAAATTGTTGATAAATTTAACCCGAAAAATTCGATAAATTCAGCTAAAAAAAGACGAATTTCAGCGAGAAATAAGCGAAAACGAGTGAATTTTGTTAAATTTATTGGTAATAACTGAGCATTTTTTCAAATATTCTACCAGGCTACCAGGAATCAGCAGAATCTAGAAGGACAGCCACTTATTTTAATTGAGGAAATTGTTGATAAATTTAACCCGAAAATTCGATAAATTCAAGCTAAAAAAAGACGAATTTCAGCGAGAAATAAGCGAAAACGAGTGAATTTTTGTTAAATTTATTGGTAATAACTGAGCATTTTTTCAAATATTCTACCAGGCTACCAGGAATCAGCAGAATCTAGAAGGACAACCACTTATTTTAATTGAGGAAATTGTTGATAAATTTAACCCGAAAATTCGATAAATTCAAGCTAAAAAAAGACGAATTTAAGCGAGAAATAAGCGGAAAACGAGTGAATTTTTGTTAAATTTATTGGTAATAACTGAGCATTTTTTCAAATATTCTACCAGGCTACCAGGAATCAGCAGAATCTAGAAGGACAACCACTTATTTTAATTGAGGAATTGTTGATAAATTTAACCCGAAAATTCGATAAATTCAAGCTAAAAAAAGACGAATTTCAGCGAGAAATAAGCGAAAACGAGTGAATTTTTGTTAAATTTATTGGTAATAACTGAGCATTTTTTCAAATATTCTACCAGGCTACCAGGAATCAGCAGAATCTAGAAGGACAACCACTTATTTTAATTGAGGAAATTGTTGCAAATTTAACCCGAAAATTCGATGAATTCAAGCTAAAAAAAGCCGAATTTCAGCGAGAAATAAGCGAAAACGACGTGAATTTTTGTTAAATTTATTGGTAATAACTGAGCATTTTTTCAATATTCTACCAGGCTACCAGGAATCAGCAGAATCTAGAAGGACAGCCACTAATTTTAATTGAGGAAATTGTTGATAAATTTAACCCGAAAATTCGATAAATTCAAGCTAAAAAAAGACGAATTTCAGCGAGAAATAAGCGAAAACGAGTGAATTTTTGTTAAATTTATTGGTAATAACTGAGCATTTTTTCAAATATTCTACCAAGCTACCAGGAATCAGCAGAATCTAGAAGGACAACCACTTATTTTAATTAAGGAAATTGTTGCCAAATTTAACCCGAAAATTCGACGAATTCAAGCTAAAAAAAGCCGAATTTCAGCGAGAAATAAGGCGAAAACGAGTGAATTTTTGTTAAATTTATTGGTAATAACTGAGCATTTTTTCAAATATTCTACCAGGCTACCAGGAATCAGCAGAATCTAGAGGACAGCCACTTATTTTAATTGAGGAAATTGTTGATAAATTTAACCCGAAAATTCGATAAATTCAAGCTAAAAAAAGACGAATTTCAGCGAGAAATAAGCGAAAACGAGGTGAATTTTTGTTAAATTTATTGGTAATAACTGAGCATTTTTTCAAATATTCTACCAGGCTACCAGGAATCAGCAGAATCTAGAAGGACAACCACTTATTTTAATTGAGGAAATTGTTGCCAAATTTAACCCGAAAATTCGATAAATTCAAGCTAAAAAAAGACGAATTTCAGCGAGAAATAAGCGGAAAACGAGTGAATTTTTGTTAAATTTATTATTAATAACTGAGCATTTTTTGAAATATTCTACCAGGCTACCAGGAATCAGCAGAATCTAGAAGGACAACCACTTATTTTAATGAGGAAATTGTTGCCAAATTTAACCCGAAAATTCGATGAATTCAAGCTAAAAAAAGCCGAATTTCAGCGAGAAATAAGCGAAAACGAGTGAATTTTTGTTAAATTTATTGGTAATAACTGAGCATTTTTTTCAAATATTCTACCCAGGCTACCAGGAATCAGCAGCATCTAGAAGGACAGCCACTTATTTTAATTGAGGAAATTGTTGATAAATTTAACCCGAAAATTCGATAAATTCAAGCTAAAAAAAGACGAATTTCAGCGAGAAATAGCGAAAACGAGTGAATTTTTGTTAAATTTATTGGTAATAACTGAGCATTTTTTCAAATATTTCTACCAGGCTACCAGGAATCAGCAGAGAATCTAGAAGGACAACCACTTATTTTAATTGAGGAAATTGTTGCCAAATTTAACCCGAAAATTCGATGAATTCAAGCTAAAAAAAGCCGAAATTTCAGCGAGAAATAAGCGAAAACGAGTGAATTTTGTTAAATTTATTGGTAATAACTGAGTATTTTTTCAAATATTCTGCCAGGCTACCAGGAATCAGCAGAATCTAGAAGGACAGCCACTTATTTTAATTGAGGAAATTGTTGATAAATTTAACCCGAAAATTCGATAAATTCAAGCTAAAAAAAGACGAATTTCAGCGAGAAATAAGCGGAAAACGAGTGAATTTTTGTTAAATTTATTGGTAATAACTGAGCATTTTTTCAAATATTCTACCAGGCTACCAGGAATCAGCAGAATCTAGAAGGACAACCACTTATTTTAATTGAGGAAATTGTTGCAAATTTAACCCGAAAATTCGATGAATTCAAGCTAAAAAAAGCCGAATTTCAGCGAGAATAAGCGAAAACGACGTGAATTTTTGTTAAATTTATTGGTAATAACTGAGCATTTTTTCAAATATTCTACCAGGCTACCAGGAATCAGCAGAATCTAGAAGGACAGCCACTTATTTTAATTGAGGAAATTGTTGATAAATTTAACCCGAAAATTCGATAAATTCAAGCTAAAAAAAGACGAATTTCAGCGAGAAATAAGCCGAAAACGAGTGAATTTTTGTTAAATTTATTGGTAATAACTGAGCATTTTTTCAAATATTCTACCAGGCTACCAGGAATCAGCAGAATCTAGAAGGACAACCACTTATTTTAATTGAGGAAATTGTTGCCAAATTTAACCCGAAAATTCGATGAATTCAAGCTAAAAAAAGCCGAATTTTCAGCGAAAAATAAGCGAAAACAAGGTGAATTTTTGTTAAATTTATTGGTAATAACTGAGCATTTTTTCAAATATTCTACCCGGCTACCAGCAATCAGCAGAATCTAGAAGGACAACCACTTATTTTAATTTAGGAAATTGTTGCCAATTTTAACCCGAAAATTCCGATAAATTCAAGCTAAAAAAAGACGAATTTCAGCGGAAAAATAAGCGAAAACAAGTGAATTTTTGTTAAATTTATTGGTAATAACTGAGCATCTATTCAAATATTCTACCAGGCTACCAGGAATCAGCAGAATATAGAAGGACAACCACTTATTTTAATAGTGAAAATTGTTACCAAAATTTAACCCAAAAATTCGATAAATTCAAGCTAAAAGAAGCCGAATTTCAGCGAAAAATAAGCGAAAACAAGTGAATTTTTGTTAAATTTATTAGTATAACTGAGCATCTATTCAAATATTCTACCAGGCTACCAGGAATCAGCAGAATCTAGAAGGACAAACCACTTAATTTAATTGAGGAAATTGTTGCCAAATTTAACCCGAAAATTCGATGAATTCAAGCTAAAAAAGCCGAATTTCAGCGAAAATAAGCGAAAACAAGTGAATTTTTGTTAAAAAAATTCGATAAATTCAAGCTAAAAAAGACGAATTTCAGCGAAAAATAAGCGAAAAACAAGTGAATTTTTGTTAAATTTATTGGTAATAACTGAGCATTTTTTCAAATATTCTACCAGGCTACCAGGAATCAGCAGAATCTAGAAGGACAACCACTTATTTTAATTGAGGAAAGTGTTGCCAAATTTAACACGAAATTCGATGATTCAAGCTAAAAAAAGCGAATTTCAGTGAAAAATTAGCGAAAACAAGTGAATTTTTGTTAAAAAAATTCGATAAATTCAAGCTAAAAAAGACGAATTTCAGCGAAAATAAGCGAAAACATAGTGAATTTTTGTTAAATTTATTGGTAATAACTGAGCATTTTTTCAAATTATTCTACCAGGCTACCAGGAATCAGCAGAATCTAGAAGGACAACCACTTATTTTAATTGAGGAAAGTGTTGCCAAATTTAAACCCGAAAATTCGATGAATTCAAGCTAAAAAAAGCCGAATTTCAGCGAAAAATAGCGAAAACAAGTGAATTTTTGTTAAATTTATTGGTAATAACTGAGCATTTTTTCAAATATTCTACCAGGCTACCAGGAATCAGCAGAATCTAGAAGGACAACCACTTATTTTAATTGAGGAAAGTGTTGCCAAATTTACCCGAAAATTCGATAAATTCAAGCTAAAAAAAGACGAATTTCAGCGAAAAATAAGCGAAAACAAGTGAATTTTTTGTTAAATTTATTGGTAATAACTGAGCATTTTTTCAAATATTCTACCAGGCTACCAGGAATCAGCAGAATCTAGAAGGACAACCACTTATTTAATTGAGGAAAGTGTTGCCAAATTTAACCCGAAAATTCGATGAATTCAAGCTAAAAAAAGCGAATTTCAGCGAAAAATAAGCGAAAACAAGTGAATTTTTGTTAAATTTATTGGTAATACTGAGGCATCTATTCAAATATTCTACCAGGCT